>JACJUM010003085.1:18172710-18221538 GCA_020976665.1 Heortia vitessoides
ATAGACAATTAAAATTTTGGAACATGCTGTACCTTAATTCGACCAATGTACCGAATACACTAAATCCAATACAGCATAACAATATCTAGGTTTATAATCAGACAATCGCAATCAAGTATCATGCACTGACCATCTAAAATTTATAATGGTCAGATAACATCTCCAGGTATCGTCTCAAGGAATGCGCGCGCGCGGCCTAATGATAATGCGCGGAGCTAACAATTAAGCCCCGTCCATACTGGGCCGGACCGCGTCACTATTGATTTGTGATTGATATTATATACCAGTACACTCAATCGCACCTATCAACCGAACTGCACACCTAACACGAACATCATAAGGCTCGAGTTGCCCTGAAGGTTGGAACGTCTCGAAGACTGATGCAAGTAAGGTCTGGTTTTGTTCATAAGATTTACCTGTTCTCTCTCAATACTGATTTCTATCCGTAACAAAATACACTTTATTGATGATGAATTAAGGGTGATTTTAGATTGGTGAACTTATTTGTGAGTAAAGGTGCCTAATGGGTTGTAGATCAAACTTGGTAGTGCCATCCCTGAAGGCATTTTGTTTTATAACATTTTGAACTTTATTTGTAAGCAAAAAAGGGTGATTTATTCTCCTGGTTTTAATAACATGTTTGATAAAATGATCGGCATTAGTATAAAGTATATTATTTGAAGGCGTGACTGCTATATGAGTTTGATGTATACCTTTTCAATTTATTTCGTGTCTGTTTTTATGGCGTCCGTCTTAAATATATTGGTGAAGTGATTATAATAAATCAATTCGTAATTATGTGTTTGTACGGAATGATGGCTATAACTCCTAGTTGTCATTCGATTAACAAAAAAGGTAGTACAACACCGTTGCATCGCTTTGTATGAACAAAAAATAACTCGCTAATTAAGTGTACATCTAGGGGGTATCTTACTTAAACCTAGATTTTGTAATTAAATATTCATACAGATAAGTAGTTTTACGCGTTAATTTTTCATTTGTGAATGATTGCACGGTCAGAAATTCATTGCGTAAGGGACCATTTTTAAATTGTTACTTACAAATACAACTGACAGCGATAATAATTTTGATCTGGCATTCACATGAAAACGCGAAATAACAGAAACAACACAATATTTTATAACTAAACAATAGATCTCACAAAATTTCTAAAGCCATTTCTCTAGATCGCTATACAAAAGTCATACATACTTCAGCTTTTACTGTCAGATATTTGTAAAAGTAATAAATTTATTCAACAATAGACCGTTTAATTCAAATCATACACGCCCCATCATAACTCATTTGATGTGTTGAAATAAATAAAAGTGTGTTGTACCAACCTTCTTGCCTTTTCCATGGTTTCCATTGAATATAGGTTACCAAATAATCGTCTGGCAACCAAGCGCCAAAGTCGAACGGGCCCGATGGTGTATTCAATAGTGTTCCTATCCTATACTTCAAGAGTCGTTGGTTCGATCTCCACTCAGGATAAAAATGTGTATGATAAATAATATAATAATAATAATCTCATCTACTTGAAGTAGACCTTTAAAGGTCGTCTCCAATCTACAGCCAAATAGCAGTATTTGCATTGCTGTGTTCCGGTTTGAAGAGAGAGAGAGGCAGTGAAATTACAGGACAGTAATGACTTAATAGCTTCAGTTCACAGGGTTAGGTTAGGGCTGGATATCCTTAAGCACGAGCCTCTATAGGCTGCGGTCACGTTTAGCTTTAAGCGGACCGTATGCCCGTTTGCTGTCTTCAAAATTTACTTCAAATACACAGCCACGAAGACAAATAGTCACATACCAGCCACATTGTAAGTTCTAGTCAGTCGCTTCTAACGACACCTGGTACAGGGAAGGTGTTATTCGACTCTGACGGTCGCCCACGGCAAAAAAAGAAGAGCGGTAAATCTACCTGGAACAGCTTTATTGAAACAGGACGGGGATGGGGTTGCCACTACGCCTGCCAAGCGCGGCAATTATGGGGGAAGTTCCCCCTTTTCTTTGAAGGCCTATGCCGCAGGATCCTCTCATGTGGACGCTTTACAGTTGCTATAATGATGACGTTTTTAGAATCATTGCACGCATCAATGTAAAAGTAAAACACACCGCCTCATAAAGCACAATTATGGTATGTCTAGACGTAATGTAAATATGGAATATGTGAGATAAACGCAGGTGAACATTCTACGTGTCAATTTGAGCTCCTCGAGTTACAGACATTTGTACGTCCTGCCATCGAAAGCTGGTAATTAGCGTCCCAATAAATAAACTTCAAGGCGGGGCCTTAAGGGAGAGGGCACATAGGTGACGAATGCGCTTTCATGAATCTACGCTATGGCTATTGCCATTTATTTTAATGTTGTGGTATCGGTGTTACAATATCAAAGTATTGATAATACTAATAAATATTAGAAGATGCACGCGAGTAGAATAAATGCTATTATATAGGTATATTTGTTGTGAGTTTGAGGGATAGATTAAAGAATAGTGTAGTAAGAGATCGATGTGGTGTAAAAGATGATATTGTGACAATAACAGAGAAAGGAATGTTGACATGAATTGGATAAGTAGAAAGGATTGGTGCAAGTAGAATTACTGCACAAATATATATAGCGGAAGTGAATAGAATGGTTGGTATAGGACTTAACCAGGCAGAAGAGGTATTAAAGAAGGGCCAGGTCAGACGTACTAAGAATAGACGAGCGTGAAGGAAAGGACTAATGCGAGTAAGGAAAGCGAGAGAGGTATAACAAATGGAGATTCATAGTCTCTGCCTACCCTGATGGGAGACAGGCGTGATGTATGTATGTATTACATGTATGAATAATAATACAGGTACGCTATTAAACAGTTTTTTAATTAGTGGACCTTAGGCATAGGTCAAATGCATGTATAACTAACTCTTACTGATAATTACCGCTAAATAACAGTGTTTACATTGCTGCCTCTTTGGCATTGAAATTACTGGGTAAATGTGACTTACTACCTTCAGTAAAGTCATGAAACGGACGACATTTGTAAGAGGGCTACCTCTAATAAATGTATGTTTGTTTCTCTTCTACACCCAAACGGCTGAACCAATCTGGATGAAATTTGGCACAGAGATTATTGATTGTCTTATTGTTGATTTGTAGTAACATAGGCTACTTTTCATCCCGAAAACATGTTTCCGGGGGATAGATCAGGTTTTTTATTTTTCTTTGTAAATAAATAAAATCCCACACCATCTCATACATTGACCTGATTCCGTGATAAGTCGCTTAAAGTTCTTGTGTTATAGACATCCGGCAGAGAAACAGAAGAATCACGAATATACTACTTAAATACATATATTCAACACCCAGACACAGAAGAAACACAAATATCACCATATAAATATTTGCCCTGAGTGAGGATCTAACCAACGATCTTTGGCGCACAAGACAGTATCACTACCAACTGCGCTATCGGGCCCGTCTATGGAATCAATATGACTTTTTTCACAGTTATCAGGAAGCGATATAGACTTCTTCTCGAAATAAAAGAGATCCAGCCAGCAGAAAACTAATACTGTCACAAATGCTTTATATGCGACTAGCTTATGTGACTAACAAATATATTTGAGTTATGGTCGAATTTCGACCACCGTGTGACCATTAGTATTCTCGAATCCGCTAGTCTGTCCCGCCCTTTAAGGTATGAACAAAGTACGGAGTGATGTGACGCGGACTTAATTGCCATAAAATATAGGAATTTCCATGAAGTGGGATGATTTATAGCCTTTTGTTTCCAATTGGGAAGGAAAAGTTTGGATCGAAGTTATTAGGGCCACTTGCCTTGCCTGCTGACTCGTATATACCATCAGCGAGATTCTCTACCTGTTATTTAGATTAATGCTGGCTATAAAATTGTATTTAGCTTCCACCAAGCCTCCTTAAGAGACAGCCTCATTTTATGGCACCTAAAATAAATAAAATAAATAATTCTAAATTTACATGACATCTCATATCTTGAACTCCGAGATAAGTAGCTTAAATCACTTGTATTACGGATGTTATATAACATAAATCATAAATATAATACTTAATTACATAGAATTAACACCCAGAACAGAACCAATTCATTTATTCATCGTATAAATATTTGCTCCTGTTGGCGACCGAACCCATGACCGACGACGAGCTATCGATATCTATGGCTTACTTAAATAATGAGACATAAAATGTTGCGTGGTTGTAATTAAGTCCCTGACCCCTTTATTAGGTATATCATCTGTGTTACAAAGGTCAGATACTATTTACATCCTACTTACTAGTAAGAGATACCTACTGAAAAAAAATTAGTGCTTTTCGTTTCAATTAAGTAATAAGGCTAAGCTTCAGGAAGGTTAATTGTACATTATGGACCTTGTGAAGTACTATGATTAGAAAGGAAGACTTATTTATTCTTGTATAGAATGTTTATATATATACCTATATATATACATTCTATAAATATTCGACTTGTCTTGTAGGCCAACGGTCGCGGGTTGGATCCCCACTTAGGACACATATTTATATGATGATATTCATGTTTGTTTTGTGTCTAGGTGTTAAATATTTATTTATATTGTAATTCGTCTGTTGTCGTATGTCCGTAACACAAGTGCTTTAAACGACTTATTACAGATTCAGGTCAATGTATGAGATGTTTGTGGCATAAATTTATAATTATACTTTATTTTAAATTATCACGCCACATTTGCTTTCACAGTTAGAGCCATATCAAGATAACGAGATCGGTGGATACAGTTTGATGTTACAGCGACTTAATCGTTAAATTATATCTATCGATAGCTTATGTATCTAAGAATATTTCCTTATATAAACATTTGCGTATACTTAACCGCATAGAACATTAGGCCGTGTCCAACACACAGAAGTAAGTTTTACTGAGCAATTATTAATAATGATCATCTTTATCAACAACGAATCAACAACATTGCCAACACCCTTGCCCAGCGCGTCGATCATGGGCGAAAAAACTCCTTTCTTGGAGAAGCTTATATCTATCAGTGGACTTCCAATGTCTGGCATGATCATCATGAAAGCATCCATTACTGGATATAGGCCACCCTAAAATAAGAGGAGTTTCCCATAATTGCCTTACCGGGTAAGCGTGGTGGCATTCGAAGAGCGTAGCTTCGCGACAGGGATGCTGTAGCATGTCCAACCCATTTGAGCTTCACTGTTTCGGGTGGATATACTGCTTTCTGTTGGTTCCGGTACCTCAGTCACCAATTATGACACCTGGGGCAGGTATTCTTTTTTGGTCCTTTGCCGGTACCACACGACTTATAATTATTATTAGGTATTAAGATGAGGTAGACCTCATACAAAGGTCGTCTGCATTGGTACCTCACGCTCACCTTTTTCTACCGCCAAATAGCAGTGATCGCATTGCTTCGTTCTAGTGTGTAGGGTGAGAACGTTTTTTTCTTTTTCTTCATATCTTTGTGATATTACGAGCGTCAGTAGTCTGTCTCTTATTATTACGCGGACTGTATGCTTGTATGTCGACATGATGAAATAAAAAATAGTTAAAAGCATAGATATAATTTACTTGTAATATATAATATTAAATAGCGTTAAATGACGTAAATGACGTACTCGGTCAGAAAAACATGGTCGCCCTTTAAACTTGCTTTTATTACGGGCACTATGTCAGTAAACTGTCAAAAACGAAGTTCTGGGATGAACGATAAAGTAGGCAAGTATGATTGTAATCCCCCTTTTCTGGGGGAATGGATGTTCTCCGGCTTCTGTGGTGATGACGATGATGAGATATATAGAGGGGCAAAGAGTTTCCTTAAACCTTAACCTGCCATAAGGTATCGGCGGAGTAGAATAACACCTGCCTCTGTACCAGGTGTCGTAACAGGCGACTAAGGTACCAGAACTAACAGATGGTGGTATATCCATCCGAAAAAGTGTAGCTGGATGAAGATGGGCAGCAGCATCCACGTCTGCGGAAAGCTGCAGTTTGTGATTGTTAATATGCCAATTGTGTTCGAAATTCCCCCTTTCTTTGGGAGGCCTCTGTCCAGCAGTGGACTTCCAATGTAATGATCATGATGACATATTATATAATCCCTTTTATTGTTCATGAAAATTAATACAGATGCTTGTTATTATAAGTGTCAACAAGACAATTTTTTAACTATAAATATAAAGTATACATTGCTCCGTTTCTTAGGAATCAAATGCCAGTGCGTAATAGCTAGTCAAGCTAACTTATCAAGCATCTTTAAATACAATATTTATTGTAAGAACCTTTCTCAATTTGCATTCAAACTTCACTTGCGGGGCCTTTCTAAGTATCGTAACTTTTAGTGTGGGCACATCACCTTGTTAAATTTAAAATAAACATGTCCTTCGAAGTCGGCCATTTTGTTATTATTATAATTAACCTGAATATCGCTGAGTGGTTTGATACGGTTGCGATTGCAATTTGTATTATTGTGTTGCGGTTTGCAAGTGAAATCGGGTATTTTATCATATCGTAAAATGCGGTGTTTCATGTATTAAAAAGGGTTTGCAGGTGGTTTTGCATTTACCAACGCCATTTTAAATATTGTAGCGGGTAAATAAGGAAACAGGTGACCTGATGGTATATGATCAACTTTGAGATGGGCACAAAATCTGAGGAATGACAGGACATTCAGAAAAAAATCTCTCCTCTCTCTCATGTTTCTAAATCGTAACTTCCTGGGAATACCTCAAACCCTGGGATCAGCGGTTCAACGGAAAAAATGGTGCTGAAATAGTACAATGGTACAAATAGTACATCGATGTGGTGGGGATGGTATTACTGTCAGTTGCGAGTTAACTCGGTCTAGAAACTGAGCTGCAGTATACCAAACAACTTTTTTAAATATCTTTCTGTAGGGGATTGGCTTAGCCCACTAAGTTGAACACGGATCATGACAACTGATGATTGAGAACAAAAAAAATTGGGTCACCCATCCTAAAATAAAACATTTGCTAAAGTAGGTAAACTTAAAGAATTGTGTTGGGAGCATCTCTTGTTATATCAAGAAAAAACAATTAGGCTCCATTACATTTATATCTAATATTAATTATTATCAATGATTGTTTTCCTAATAGTTATTGCATGCAATGAACAGGCGAAACTATAACCTATTTTCTTATTTTAGTCATTAGTCATTAGATATTTTAGTTCTATTCAGATACTTTGATAAGACAGATTATACTGGCTGGACAGGCTGACATTAAAAAAAATGTCTTCAATAAAAAAAATCCGCATTTCAATGCATAAAATCTCTATTATCTCTATAAAAAATTACTTACCAACATAGTAATTATTCTATTTACATCTAAATTCTTCTAAAGATTCCGCATAAAATATAACCAGAAAGATACGCTTAGAAAATTTGCGAGTTGGCTGTATTTTACACGCCTTTGCCATTTTCGAAGAAGTGAAACAAAATTCTAACGCGGCATCCAGCCTAACGCAATCATTTTTTGTACGAATAAGAAAAATCACTGTGAGTAAATAAGTTTAATAATATATACTGAGTTTTCAATTTTTATTTATTAAATTACTTATATAGTTATTGAGTTTACTTTGAAAAAGTAAAGCTTTATGCTTTTAAAGAACATTTGCTTTTTAGTGTTTAGATGGATGCAGTCTACAGTAAAAAGTGTTCTTCAAATTAGGTGTTCTTACAAATAAATCAATGCCGAGATGAAAGTGAAGTGACGTGAGAATTAAATTATTTTCATCAGATATAAATAAAATATTTAACTTCTTACTAATATTACAGGCAAAAGCTTTTATTAACTTCGTTATAATATGGGTTTTAAATTCATACGGATATTAGTGAGCACCCTGGTGCAAAGATTAGTTAAGTTTTGTAAATAGATTTTTCAATCAAAAATACTAGTAGCAAAGACTTAGAAATTTCTCATCTTATAGATAATTTTGCAAAAGTTTAAAAGAGTATTAAACAACCACAGTCCGATTAATATTCACTGAAAATACACAAAAGCCGTTAGTAGTCGATTTCGGCGCGAAATCGATTTTAATACCTCTCGGGCGTTTTACTCACAATAAAAACTTTACGATTTTTAAATTGACACTCGCGTCCGAATCGATCCATTCGAACTTTTGACACGTTTCGATACAAACGCTTGCGTACCGTTTCCATTGACGATTAACACTTGAACTTTATCGATCTGATAACAGCCCTAATTATATCTATATACTTATATTTATATTCTGTTTTTATTTTTGGTGATTATCATCATTGTATCATTTCACTCTTGGTATATCTTGAATTATCGTGATGACGTGGTGGCAATCGCATAGCGTAAAGCTTGGCGATGGGGACTGGAATGCTTAAAAACGCGATTTATTCGACCAAAATACCAGAACCAGATGGCGGTATATCCATCCGAAACAGTGCAGCTCAAATACACTGGTTAGGGCGGGGCAGCAGCAACCCAAAGCAAATTATGACGCGGCAAAATTTTGAAAAATTTTGAAAAAAAGCAGTAAACTTCCAATGGCTGGTATGATGATGATAGATATTGTCTTGAAATGAATAATAATGTAAATAATTTACATCATCAAAATATCAGCCATAAGATGTCCATGGCTGGACATAGGCTTCTCCAAGTAATTTCCAATAGGACCAGTTGCATGCGGCCTGTGTCCAGCGAGATCCTGCGGTTTTAGTCAGATCGTCTGCCCATCTAGCGGGTGGACGCTCTACACTGCGCTTGCCGGTACGTGGTCTCCATACCAGAACCTTATAACTCCATCGGCCATCGGTTCTGTGTGCCAAATCACGATATATAAATAAAATATTATTTACATAGCGGCTGCTAAAATTTGTCGAAAATGTTAAAAATATCTGACGCCGTCCAACAGCGCAGCTGCGCCCGCGCCGCATCAACTAGCCACATGATTGCGAGACGTCGCAGCGTTTACTGTTATCGCCGTGAAAGGCGCGCGTGATTTTTAATGATAACACTAAGTGAGTGGACTTAACGCACCGATCGACGTAACGCGATCAACTTATAGTTCTTCACCGCCGGTGTGACTGGAGATGATTCTAATAATTTCGTATTTACAGTCGACGACGGGCACGAGAGCGCAGGTGTTGGTGATATTATCTTGTTCCCCAAGGGTCCTGGCTTCGTTCCTCTGCCCAGGACAAATATTTATATGATAAATATTTTTGTTTGCTCTATGCCTGTATGTTTAAGAATGTATTTAAGTATTACAATAACGAGCCCGATGGCAAAGGTTGTGGGTTCGATCGCCACCCTGCACAAATATTTATATGATGATAATTATGTTTGTTCTGTGTTTGGGTGTTAAATATATATCGTTATAGTATATATAGTATTTAAGTAAAATATTTAATATATTATTTAAATACATATAGTATATAAGTAGTATATTTGTAATTCCTCTATTATCTGATGTCCGTAACACAAGTGCTTTAAGCGACTTACCACGGAGTCAGGTTAATGTATGAGATGCGTGAATTGAACTTTTTTTATATATGTATTTAAGCAGCATATTAGTGACACCTCTGATGTCTAATGTCCGTAAGACAAGTGCTTTAAGCAATTTATCTTGGTGTTAGGTCAATGTATGAGATGTTGTGTGTTAGTTTGTTTGAGTTTCGAATTTTTGTGAAACTTGTTGTGATTTTTTTTAAAGTACAAGTATCGGATGATCGAACTTTAGGGTATTTGAGTTTGTTTATTTCAATAAATCTATCCTCTTGGTAATGTTTAAACTTTTTATAGATACTATAATCCCTTGAATACATCATGCGTAGGATGACAGCTAATTACCGTCGTGTTTTCCCGTAGCTTACGATACTGGAACAGGAGGAGGTACCATTTTACTCTGCCGGTACCCAAAGGCAATCTTGTTCTAGTCAACCTCGCAATATAAAGTTAAGAGATAGTTTGATAGGATTCGAATTCAAGTGAAGTAATTATGACCATCATTTGTCTCTTAAATATAATAACAGCTCAAGCAATTCTTAACTCAACATCCAATTTTTATTATTCATTATCAGTTATGAGATTATGAAATAACAGAAGATTTTTCAGTTTGTCTAATATAGTTTTGCCAATCTTTTCCTCAACTTATATAATGTGCTGCTTCCTTCTATGGTTAAAAATTTTGAAGTGTTGATAATGTTCGCTTTCTTTTAGACTTTGTATGTTGATTTCTTAAAAATTACATTTTCCTGGTGTTCTGTAGCTAACAGGCATAATTTTTTGCCTAATTCAGGCATCAGATTTTTAGAAATAGGTTAATTTGATTTATGTGTGTGTTTTATATAAATTTTTTTGTGTAACCTTTTGTAAGTTTAATTAATTATAATTTGAGTAATAATTTTTAAATTATTTTAAAAATTAAGTTTAATAATAATTTTTATTATTATTATTATAGTTGGCATGTTTCAATATATTTGTGTAATTTATTATTTTATTGTTATTTATATTTAAAAATAGAATACATTTTTACTAAATTTACTTACTTTCATGATATTGCGATATTAACAATTCTATCTCACAAGTTACATTTGGATCTAACTTATAAGATGACTGTTTTTTTTTAATTTATAAATTTATGGACTAAATACATTTAGGTACAAAAATATTAGAAACGGTTCAGTAGTGTAACAGGTCACCCAGGAAGAACACTGTGACACGTAATTTTATATATACAGAATAGCTGTCACCGCAGAAATGTTATGTCATAGCTATACTTCTTTGTTTATATATCTATCACCATTATCATATCAGCTGTAAGAAGTCATCTGTGGGACATAGACCTCCTCAAGAAAGGGGGAATTTTGGCCATAATTGAAGCGCTGGGCAAGCGAGTAGGCGTTCAGAGAGATTTTCTTTGAAATCTGTGTACATTAATTGTTCGGGAGTATAACTTGGACAAACATATGATACCATTTTTTTTATTATTCATCGTCATATTAGCCATTGGAAGCCCAGTGCTGGACATAGGCCTCCCAAAGATAAAGGGAATTTGGCCCATTATTGCTGCGCTGGGCAAGCGTGTTGGCAATAGCAGAGCGTAGTTTTCCCAGCAGAGTGCATTTCTGCCACACTGTTTTGGATGGATATACCGCCATCTGTCGGTTCTCGTACCTAAGTCACCTTTTACGACACTTGGTAAAAAGGTAACTATTCTACTCAGTCGTTACCTTAAACCGGCTTAAACAAAATTTTAATACATATATATGTCAAACAATTTGTAGATGATTTATAGCTGCCGCAAGCTTGAACAGTTTTAACGATACACATCAAGAAACCTCACGCAGCCTCCATAAAGCAAGATAACCTTATCTATCCTTATATTATAAGCTACCTTAATCCACTGCTGTCTTGTCAGTAGTCAGATCGAATCCCGCTTTATCTAAAACCCTTCTCACACTTGGGCACCCGAACACTGGTAGCCAGGAGTAACGGTAACTTCCACCTAAAGAGGTACTTATGATAACTATATTGTATATCACGCCTTTTACTATTAGGGCAATCATCATCAACATAACAGCAATCGGAAGTCCACTTTTGGATGTGAGTCTACCTAAAAAACGAGGAATTTTGCCCATAATTGCCAATTGCCGCGCTGGGCAAGCTTGTTGGCAATCGCAGAACGCAGCTGTTGCTACGGGGATGCTTCTTAGCTGTAGTATCAGATGGATACACAGCTACCTATCGGTACTGGTGCCTTAGTTACGAACCCCTTACGAACAGGGGAAGGTATAATTATGGTGTGTTGGTACCTTACGACAATCGGGATAATATTGTTATTTTTTTGCTTTATACATTTATCATATATTATTTATCTATACATTATATCATTATACATATCATATTTATCTATTTATACACGAGGTTAGGTTGAATAGCATATTCTCTGTAGAAGAATGTCTTCAATTAGAAAAATAAAATACAATATTATTAAAAAATTAAAGCTAATTGATTAAAATTTAATTAATTAATTTAGTAATGATCATTTCATATATTATGATTAAATAGGTTTCCTTTTAGAATGTTATGTTAATGTATATATAAGTATTACATAGAGAAGAAAAGAATTACCGATGGATGCACACATAAGTAGAAGATGCGTGATTTAACAATAGTATCCCAACAGCTCTCTAGAGAACGGTGACCGGAAAGTAACTAAAACGTCGTCAAAAAAATGTAAAAGATAAATAAACCGCGTTGTAAAGCCGAATAAAATGCTTTATTTTTTTTTTCATTTGTGACTTAAAAATTGTATATAAATATGATTTATTATATCTTCTCAAAATGGCTAAGTAAGCGCATGCGCACTTACAATTGCCAGCTATTTTATCTTATTCGATTTTTTCAGCTATTGTTGACAGTGAAACAATTTAGCAATAGTATTTGACTTAAAGTGAAATTATGAATTGGAATAAATACTTTTAGTATATAATAACGAATAGAATAAGGTATTATGTGCTTCCCCGGCAATCAGTTAAGTATCTGCGTGCAGGAAGGCTCTGGTTTATCGTCCGTCGACTAGATGATCTCGTGTTTGCGTTCCTTAATATATGACGAGTTATCTTTGTGGTTATAATGATTTGTTACCGCTACTGTTTTCTTGTTCACTCTTCAACTTAGATAAGTGGTTTGAGTGACGTGAACAAAGACGTTCACTTTACTTGTGGAATTAAAAACAACTTTTGAGTAAACATTTTTTATTTATTTATTTTTCTCGAGATGATATCTTTATAAAGCAGATATAGGCTGGTTTAATTTGAAATGTCTTATAACGTACATTGATGGAGTTAGACATTACAAGAAAAAGAGGGATGGGAAACAGGCATGCTGGTGCCCATTCTCGCCCTGTTGCAATTTATTATCAAAATTAATCGAATAGTGCTTTGAGGTTCGTATTGGTGACATTTGGCGATTACAAGATTCAATTGTTCATGCAAAAATATTGAAACCACATTTTGACGGCTTCAAAACGACGTTTTGGTTATACAGTTTTTGTGAGTTTAATAAACCGTTGCTAATGGATATACTAAAATAAATTTCATCATAAGTCAACTGCTGGCCATAGGGCCAAGCCAAGAAAGACAAAATTTGCCCATAATTGTCGCGCAGGGCAAGTGTGGTAAAAATCTCAGAGCGTAGCTTCTCGACGGGAATGCTACTGCCCAACACCACCCTGCATTTGAGCTATACTTCTGCTGCTTCGAGTGAATATACCGCCATCTGTTGTTCCCGATACCTTAGTTTCCTCTTAAGACACCTCGTTAAGGTACTATTCTACTCTTCCGGTAGCACACGGCTACTAAAATGTATTTATACTTAATAAATCTTTCATTGCCGTGGGCAGAGTAGTACCTCCCTTGAAACAGGTGTCGTGAGAGGCGACTAAGGTACCGGAATCGACAGATGGCGGTATAAACTTCCAAAACAGAGTAGCTCAAATGCACGGGGCGCAAAAGTTATGCTTGCGTAGCGTGGCAATTATAAGCCAATCCTCTCTTTTTGGGGAGGCATATATCTAGCAGACTTAGATTGGCTGGAATGATGAAATCCTCTATACCCGTATCAATGAGTCATAACTCATGATACTTGAATTACGTGAGAGTTTGCGTTCCAATGCATCGGTGGTCCTCACCGCGGAATCTCCATCGCGACATATTTATGAATATTGTTATGTCGATTTGTTTTTTTCATTATAAAAAAAAATATTATAACGTGACAGCTTTTACAGCTCCCCGGTAAACATAAACTGGTTACTCGTAAATTGTAATTTAGGTACACTGTTCGTCCCGATCACTCGGGAATATATGGGAGAAATTTATGAACAATAAAATTTTGATTCGGAGTTCGCTCGAAAAGTGATGCAGGCATAAATTATTCGCCGAATGAAGTAGTTTGAAGTTTATTTTAAGGAATTAATTAGGGCAGTTTAACGGTATTCTGTAGGATTACGTATTTTTTTAATACTTATACTGGTATTCGTTTTGGTCCAATAATATTGTAAACGCGACATTGTATTGTTGAATGAATGTTGTTTCTTTCACGCTGGAACAGTTAGATTAGATTTGATAGTCCGGAATAACGCATTATCTACTTTTTATACCGAAAATATGCTTAACGCTGATCTAGATCAATCAAGATCGAATCTAGATTTTTATTTATTTTAAGAAATTAGAATTTCTTACATAGTTTAGTTGTCAGCAAATCCTCGTCGCGAAAGCTTCACTCTGCGATTGCCAGCAGGTTTGCCCAGCGCGGCAAATTATGGATAAAATTCCCCTTTTCTTGGAAAGGCTATGTGGTATATGTATTATATGAAATGTATTATACTGTTGGACCAATCAAAATAAAAAATATACACAATATGTTATTTGTTATTTGCATTGTTACATTGTAAAGATTTTTCTGCTACATCCTAAAAATGGATAAATGAATACAGAACAAATTCTACAAGTATGGCTTAACTTCCACGAGTATTTTCCATAACACGAATTGTGATGACAAATTTATACCTTCAATGTCATGATTACAGCTATTGGAAGTCCACTGTTGGACATAGGCCTCCCCTAGAAAGGCTGTTTTAGGCCAAAAATTTCCGCGCTTGGCATGTGTAATGGCAATCGCAGCGCACAGTTTTCGCGACGGAAATGCTGCTATCCATCCCCACCCTGTGCATTTGAGCTACACTGTCTTAGATGGATATACCGCCATCTGCCTGTTCTGTTAACTCAGTCGCCAGTTATGTCACCTGTTGCAGGGGGAGGTACAACTCTAGTTGGCCGGTACCTACATTATGCTTTCAGCAAACATACTTTGAAGTGTATTTCTTATAAAACGTCAAATAAACTATTGATTATCCATGTAAGAGTCTAGAAAATCGCTTAAAATAAGCCAGCTAAATTTACCCAATTCAATCATCTTGGTCATTCGAAGGTTCGATAGACCACTGAGGCAATATCAAGATGATGGATTCTTTCAATTATTTTTATGTACCTAACATTATACCTCCGCTTATATAATACCCCCTATTTTTGAAGCAATAACTTAGGTATTAAATTATCTACTGTTTAAAGTCCGCCTTATATACATATCTATGCCAAATTATCATATGTGTATTAGAACTAAGGTTGCAAAGTTATAATTTATCAATATGTTAGGACCATTTTACTACCTTACATTTTACTTATTTAAATATTGAAAGTAATACATAAAATACTTTGTCAGGAACTACTCGGTTGTTGATGAACGAAATTAGCAAATTCGTTTTAGAAAGGTGAAAATGATGTGGCTTCTTTCGCGTCTAACCGAAAAGACATCACTTCGAAAGTTGGTATACATAAAAGTTTGCAGTTTCACGAACAGAAACCGCGTATTTCTGTGCCCAATCGCCGTATCAATATAAAAATACGCACGCATTACCAATAATCTAAATACAAAATTGCAATTTACAGAAATTAAATTTTGTTACTTTCCAAGTTTTACTGCCGTCCGCGGCAACGCGAGACGAGAATTGAGAATACTTACAAAACATCCGCGCACATTAATGTAATCGCCAATTTTAATTGGAGCAAACTTTATTATTATTTTTTTTTAAATATCATCAGGATGTGATTTTTTTTATAACATTTAGAGATCGTAAATACAAGGATTTGCATATTACTTATTTCAAAAGTTAAGGTCTCTCTGGCTCCTTGAGACATCACTAAAATGACTGTATGGTGATAAAAAACAAATAAAATCTGTATTATGATTACTACTCAATGTCGTTGCTCGTTCCAACTTATATATTAAGGCTTATAAAATATTAAAAGGCTAGTTTTCTTCAGGCATATGATGGTATGCGTCATATTGTACGAAGAAGGATTTACAAAAATAAATAAACTTCACACACATACTTTGAACTTGTTTTTGTTTTAATCCAACTTGACCAGAAATTCAGATAAGGAACACATTGGACACTTATTTCAGCTAGTATATAATCTCATTAGAGGGAATGATAATGCTGCGACTTTTAATAAGCCCCTAATATGATTGAATACCGTGAGGTACCGGCAGAGTAGAATAGTACCTCTATCAGTGCCAGGTGTCGTAAGAGGCGACTAAGGCACCTAAATCGACAGTTGGACCAAGTGTACTGAGTTGGTATCCGCGAAAGAGTGTAGCTCAAATTCTCAAGGACGTGAATGGGCTGCAGCATTCATGTCGCGAAGCTACGCTCTGCTATTGCAACCACGCTTGCCAAGCGTGTCACGTCCGACATCGTAGACCGCGTCATGTCTTAGACGATTCGTCCGACAGGATTCCCGCGAAAATCGCAGCCCTTCCCCGCCCTCACTGGCTCAACACAATCATTGACACTGCACATGCATTCGTATAACAGATCAGTACACCGCGTTCGCCGGCGAACATGTGTAGTTCCTGCCCTAACGAGCGATAACCATGAGCCCTAGAGCTGTCAGGGGAGGTTGGGGAGGTCTATGTCCAACAGTGGACATTTAACAGCTGATATGATGATTAAGAAAAGCGCTACACGTCACTACTGGTTACCTACTGGTTACATGCCCTTATTGTCGTTCTGGGCAAGCTCGCGCGTAATTGTCCATCCATATACTGTACACAGTTTCAGATGCATATACCGCCATCTGTCGGTTCCGGTACCTTAAATGCCTCATGCACTGCTAGAAATGCACCTCTCTAAACAGGGGGAATTTTTTCGCGACGATTTTTTCCCATTCCCACCAAACATTTGAGCAATACCGTTTTGGATGGATATACCATCGGTCGGTCTGGTACCTTAGTCGCCTCTTACGACACCTTGTGCAGAGGGAGGTACTATTCTACTCTGCTCTGTGATTAATAAAAATGAGTAAGTATTCGTTTAGTATTAGTTGAGTTTGTTAGTAAAGGAAGTAATTCATTTATTATAGTTACACTTACAGATTATTGTCACACATTCTAATATTCGTAGTTAAATATAATAATAACTAGATATGTGTACTCGACATGTTTTATATTTTAATTCTTCTTTTTAATAAACTGTACGTTAATAATGCTAAAGATTACAACCAAAAAAAATCTGTGCAATTAATTTATTTTTCTGCTCTTTAGTCAATTATGATATTTTATGAGGAGGCTAAAGATGACTCGGCTGATTTTTTTAATTTTCATCTTAAAAGTAGGAAATCTTTTATCAAAAATATTTATGTCTTTGCATCCACTGCGTTGCAGTTGGATGCAAATGTTTTAATGTTTGGATCTAAACAAAATTCCGAGTTTCAGTTCCAATTCTAATGCCAATTAGGCATTATCTTGTTGTTCGAATTCGCATCACTTCAAATATTGACCATATGAAAAAATACAAATATTTTAGTTCTCTATTTATAATATCAGTTCTACGATTTACTATAAAGTATTTATTAATATGATATTCACATAATATTCTGAAGTCGCTTAAGCACTTGTGTTACTGACATCAAACAACAGAAATAATACTTATATAAATCTATAACACCCAGATACAGAACAAACACAAATACTCATTATAGAAATATTTTTCTTGGCTGAAGATCTAACCCACGACCCTTGGCGCACAAGATAGGATATCAGTATGTATAAGAAATATATACTATACATTACTTAAAACAGAAATCGTTTTAGCCACTGTTAATTTAGGAGGATCAGATATAAAGAGAGTTTATTTTTTTTAATAAATGATTCAAGACTCATTTTAAATTTATCTCGAAAAATTATCAATATGAACTACTTTTAAATATCATAAGAAACATTTATGGTATTTGACAATTTGTTGTTGGAAACATAAACTTTGCACGATTGTGAAGATCATAAAACAATTGACGAAAGGCCGCGAGTTCACTCGAAACCGTTTGTAAACAATAAAATAAATGAGACTTAATTCAAGTTTATCCAATTCGATTATCGAACCAAGTAACTGGCTGTCATTACAAAATTCCTTGACAAAAATTTCACATTATGTAGGTGTTATTTTTTTTTTGTCGAAAATCTCATACACATTTAAAATTACTTCGGAACGTCCAATTGGACAATTTAAATAAACACTTCGGTTACTTTCAAATTGCGTTTTTACACGTACAAACTTGAGCAAACATCCCGACGCAGTGCAAATATAATGAAAAACGTTATCAACAGTTATTCCCCGAATTCTCGATGCGCATCAACAGAAACACTGCCGAATTATTAATATCGCCTTTGATTTGATACTCGCCGTAAAGTTTTATGCCCTATATTCCTTGGAAGCGGAGAACGTCCGAATGGCGAGGTCCGGAATATACGAAATTGTGTTTTTATTGTAATGATGTATACTTTTATTGCCCTTAAAGTGCTCATCAGCGCGTAAGGGTGGCCGGGGGAGTGGAGATAAGATCAAAGATCGCCGCCGACACAATACACCGTGGAGGTGGTATCACTTTGCCAAATTCAAAGCGGATTGATGTCGACTGCATTTATTAGGAGTGTTCATAAGAATATTTAGCAGACCCACCAGCTATTTTCTTGTCTAATTGCAGCTCGTTCTGTCACTCGCGACACCTGACCAACAAATATCTGTCACTCGTATGTCAAACACCTTAAACGGTTACAAGAGCAAAAAATCATCAACAGCATAATAGCCATTGGAAGGCTGTACATAAGCCTCTGCAACAAAGGAGGTTTTTTGCCCATTATTGCCGCGCTGGGCAAGCTATTGCGGCGGGGATGTTGCCGCCCATACCCGCCCTTTACATTTGAGCTGCACTGCTTCGTATGGATATACTGTCATCTGTCAGTTCTGGTCCTTAGTCACCTCTTACGCCATCTGGTGCAGTGGGAGGTACAATTCTACTCTACCAGTACCTCACGGCAACCTCTTAAGGTATAAATCTTCTGAGGTTAGTTATTTTAAATTTTATAGTTTTTCTGCAAAGGTCAGATTTGTCTTGTGTTGCTTTCGTAATACTTCTACTGACAACAAGGAACAAATCAAAAGTAGAATCAGCAAAATCTATTCAATCGTTCACGCGTGATCAAAGAAAATAGGAATTTAGTTATATTATGTATATAATATATATATATATAAATATATATATATATATATATATCAATTTGTATCATATAAAAGAACAAAAGATAAAATAAATATTAACGTCTTTCTAAAAATAACTTGTCTTTGTATGAGAACATATTTCTGATGTCATCGACCCCGTCACTTCTATGTCTGACGATCAAGCCTTTATTTTCAATTTGTTAGTAAGAATAATTAAATCTATTAATTTCTTTATCAGGCAGTATAGTATCTACCTCAGTAGCAGATGTCAAAAGAGGCAACTTAGGTATAGGTGCCAGTATATCCACTCGAAACAGCGTAGCGCAAAGGCAACAGAGCGGAAGTCGTGAAGCTACTCTCAGCTACCCATGCCTACCCAGTGCGGCAATTAGGTAAAAAATACTTTTTATTTTGGAAGCCATGGCTAGCAGGGTACGTTCAACGTTTCCAATAATGGTAATGATGATAAACAAGCTTAAAAGGAAGAAAACAAAATATAGACATATAATAATGTTTGTATTTATTTATTTCTGACTATTGTAAATAGTTTCAAGTAACAGAATATTCAATTTTGATCATATTTATTAAAAACAGCTTAAACATAAATAAAAATAGCTTTTCAGATAATGAAGTTGAAACGAATGATTGTTTTTTTTCATTTTCTTTTTTGTTCTTTCTGTAAATGCCATTGTCCCTTACGACAATTGAACTTATAACCGTCGATATATGTATCAATGTAAGTCAAAACCGTACTGTATTATGGTATGTTCGACAGATCGTAATTTGTCAGTCATGACAAAAATTAAAGGTGGACATTATGAAAATATGTCAGAGTTAACATGATGGAAGAATTTGTGAAAACTCTGGACGATGTATCCATAAATAGCTGTAAGTAACATAAGTTACAACAAATAAATCTAAAACAAAAAGAAAGTAACTGTTTCGGGACCATAGAAGTATAAGTCATAGAGATTAATTGTTATTTTGTTGGTCCAGGTTGACAATCAGCCCGCATGATAAACATTACAGCATCCTACAGACGCATGTAATATCGTAAGGATATTAGCGCGTTGCCAACCTTGTGCTTTTTTCATTTTGATTCACTTTACCCAGTAATTCCACTGCCTCTCTCACCCTTCAAACCGTAACACAGCAATGCGAACACTGCTTTTTGGCAGTGAGAGTAAAATATCAATGCCGATAACCATTGTATGAGATTTACCTCATGTAAAACCAATTTGAATTATATAAAAGAAAATGCGTGTTTTTGTGTCTATTCGGCCTTTTTAGGTGTTTAGTTTTAGAATGGTTAGTGGGTTTTTGGAATTAGGAGGACAAACTTGGAGTTGTGCTTGTAATGAGCTTTTAATTATAAAGTATTATTTACAAATGCATTTTTTTATGAATCACTAACAACTGTACAATTAGATACTCTATTTTAGATAAATATAAAATATATAATATTTGACAAATATTTGTACTAAAGAATGAGAATATGCAACAACTTCTTTATTTTTTGTGATGGGGCGCCTGTTGTCTGTTCAAGTCGTCCTTAACAGTTCCTCCATTTTCCTCCATTTGTATTTCTCCACCTATATATATTCTATGTTATATTTTAAAATAATGTAAACATGTTTTAAAGTTTCAATAAATAAATTTAATTGATCTATAGCCTAAATCGTATTTTTGTTTGCCATTTTTGCAGTACAAAAATTTGTGGATTAGCAGTAAGTAGCCCTTGGCCATCAGTAACATGTTTCATAACGATTATCGAACTAACCTAGTATCTAGCCGATAAGTACTGGTAGGATAGAATAGTACCTCCCCTGTACCAGGTGTCGTAAGAGACGACTGAGGTACCGGAACTGACAGATGACAGTAGCAATCGAAGCAGTCTCAAATGCAACAGGGCGAGGATGAGCAGCAACATTATTTATTTACTTTACTTTTTGTACATCAAAAATACAATGTACTGTAAGCAACATGTCAACCTATCAAAATCTATTATATTTTGACAGATAATTTTATTATAGAAAAATATCTGTTGCTGTCTGTACACATGGCGGCTTTAAAACCTAGTGTTGAACCTACGTTCTGCGATTGCTGCCTAGCGCGCCATTGCCCAGCGCGGCAATATTGGGCACATTTCTCCTTTTTTGGGGAGACCTATGTCCAGCAGTGGTCGTTTTATATCTGCTATGATGATGATATGATAAACGAAAGTAACATATCAATAAATTCGTAACTCCGCGAAATCAAAGGAAAATAGCGTCCATCGTACATTTAGTGAGGCCTTCACAATCGGACGTTTACAGTTCTCGCATCAAAAAGAGTTCATTATTTTCTCTTGCTACAAACATGGCTGACTAAAGATTTAGATACGGATTCTTATATTTGATTGTTACGTTTTATGTTAGAGCATGTGATTGTGGATGCGTGAAATATCTAAGTGTTTCTGCTTCTTTATTTTGTATGTATTATTCTTGTTTTGTCTCATTTTAATTAGGTGTAGTACTAGTTCTACAGATATATTTCAGTCTATTATTTTTTTTTATTAAAAAAAACAGATAATATGAGAATAAATAAGATATAGATGAAGTTTTTTTTTTCACAGCCTCAAAGAACACTGGCATTAAGTCCGCCATTTGTACATTTTGTAATATAATGTGCAATGAAGTTCAATAAATAAATAAATTAAAGAATACTCTTTTCTTAATATTACGCGTTCATTATGTCTTTATCAATGACCAAAAAGTTATATTAAATTAAAAATTAAAACGAATACGTGACACAAAAATAAATTGCCTAAACCTTACTTGTGTTACGTATATCAGACAATAGTGGAATAACAATTATACACAGAGACACTGAACAAACAACGAAATGTTTACACAAACGTGTGACCTGGACGGGGATAGAACCCTCGACCCTTGGCGCACAAGATAGGGACACTACCGAATCGATATCGGCCATTTTGAAGCCGTTAAAAGTATCTGGTATGAGTTTTGAAATACGCCAACAAATTGGCTAAATCAAATTTCTAGGTATGCTTTAATCGAAAAGTTTGATAAATACATTTCAGATTACAATATTCATTATATACAATATTTATTAGATACAAAGTTAAGTTTTTTTACAGATATTTAATAGAAAGATAAAAAAAATGATAATCATTAATGGGTTGGTTGGCTTGTTTGTTTTTTTTTCATATTTATCCTGGGCTCGATCCCCATCTACGACAAATATTTATATTTGCTCTACGCCTGGGTGTTAACTATTGATAAATATATATTTTAAGAAGAATATTTGTGATTCCTCTGTTGGCTGATCTCCGTAACACAAGTGCTTAAAGCGACTTATTATGTAATCAGGTCAATGTATAATATAATAATAATAATAAATTCCCACAACATCTCATACATTGACCTGACTCCGTGGTAAGTCGCTTAAAGCTCTTGTGTTACGAATACCAGACAACAGAGGAATCACAAATATACTACTTAAATACATATATTTTACACCCATACACAGAGCAAACACAAATATCATCATATAAATATTTGCTCTGGGTGGGAATCGAACCCACGACCCCTGGTGCACAAGACAGGATCTATGAGAGTATGAGATGTTCTGGGAATTCACTTATTTACCATCATCATTATGGGTGGATGTAAGATTACACTTGCGTGTGCGTGGTGCTATTCAAGTACCTTCCGTGAGCTATAGAACCTGCCCACTAGTACTTAAATTATCGTGTTAGCCCGCTGAAGAATGTTGGGAACTTTGATCTCCTCATTCCTGGTTCGATCACGCAAGTACTTACTCTCAGCATTCTCTATACCTCGTTGAGATAACTGTAGCAGTAAAACCTTATTTAGGAGGGGCTTGATGGCGCAGATGGTGATCCTCTTTTGGACACAAAAGAATAAATATTTATATGATGAATATCTGTGTTTGTTCTGTGTCTGGGTGTTTAATTTATTAGTGGCTTATATACGTATTATATTAGGGGTTTCTCTGTTGTCTGATATCTGTAACATAAGTGCTTTAATTGTCTTATCTCGGAGTCTGATATTGAAAGAGAGAGCACATCTCAGAGATGTGGTGCGATTTTATTATTATTCTATAAAGGTCTTCACTTTTAATGTGCTTAAAGAAACTGTATTCCATGTTTTATAAGATTTGACAATAATATATTGTAATTGAGCATTCGCTTTTTTATTGGCAAATTAATTTAACTGACCCAAACTCAAAGAAAAAGGCTAAGAGAAAAATAAAAAGGCTCCGCGTCACCGGTCGCTACAAATCACCCCCGAGCCCTTCAAACAAATGCGTAAAATATGAACAGTTGCGCCTTTATCGTGGACCGCCAAAACATAGACCCGCCTGTGGTCCAAGTGATCGACCGCGACCTGGTCTCCCACCAACACAATCGACAGAGTATTTATTTTTTTAAATATTGCTAAAATTCTTCAAGCTGAACACTACTGAATTTTTTTTTTTCAGTAGGGTTCAGCTGGTCTTCCGTAGTATTTTATATTTATACTTTCGGAACCGATAGATGTTGTCCCGCATGACATTTCAAGGGATTATTATATATTTATTAAGATATTGAACAAAGTATGAAATGACAAACTAATAATATCGAGATTGTCACTCTTCTATGTTTTACGGTACTTAATATTATAATTTTGTATCAGATGAATAAAAAGACGATACACTTTTATAATACATATTAAGTTTAAGATAAATGAACAAAAGAAACTTAATTTTTTGGATACATGGTATTTTTTTTTAATAATTTCAAATCAAATACAGTTGAATTCAAGTGTCATGTACATATATGTACTTTTGTAATTATTAAAGAATAACAAATCATGTAGTGTAACTAATTTAGGTTAATTACATAAAGTTACAATATACTTTATATTTATATTGTTAATAGAAATGTGATCATAATATTTTAAGAATACATTGAAGGCTCAATATCATCATAAATTACTGGTTAATGTGACATTATATCTTCAAATGACACGATTACCTGGAAATACCAATCATCCAAGAAGAAATAAAAAGTTATCTGGCCTAGTATAGGAACCTCTTGACATCTCATCCAAATACGATCAGGTGTGTTGTTGTATCTAATTCCGTTTAGTAGACTCTAGAGAGCTGACGTGCTAACTCGTGGGGGGGAGAAGGAGTAGAGGCTCCATCTTTCCGATTGTCAAACTCCTGCAACACACCTAATTTTAGTCTCCACGACTGCAGCAGAAGTGAGAGAAAAAAAAGTTACAAGGTTGGCTACGCATTCGTGATATCCTTGGGTTATTACTAACGTATTTAGTGCAGCTGCAGTGACGCTTACTATCACGCGGACTGTATGCTAGTTTGTCATCATCATACCAGCCATCAAAACTGTTGGACATAGGCCTTCCAAAGAAAAGGGGTTTGTTGCCTATAATTTCCGCGCTGGGCAAGCGTGTTGGCAATTCGCGATGGGAAAGCTGCTGCCCATCCCCGCCCTGTACATTTGAGCTGACTTTTTTGCATGGATATACCGCAATCGGTTCTGGTGCCTTAGTCGCCTCTTACGACACCTGGTACAGGAGGAGGTACTATTTTAATCTGCCGATACCTCACTTGTTTATTCTAGTCTAATAAAAAAGGAAAAATCCGGCAAATTAAATAAGTATGTACGGAGAATCGCTACCGCTTATCGCCGACGCATCAATCTCAAGTTCACGTAAGACGTTATTTATAGGCAAGAGGCGGCCGTGTCCAAAAAGCTTAGTTGTGTCAAAAGTTGAGCATTAAATCATCGACCACTATCAGGACAGTGCAGGCTGGACGATGGTCACTACACGCGCTACATACGCAGTACACCACGTTTCTGAGACGTTACGGCTTTGTGACGTGACGACTTTCTGACCGGATAATGTGGCGTCGTCAAATACCGCCAGTGACGAGGACTCATTAAAAGTTCAAATTATATTTTGACATCACATATTTTGTTAAAACATCAAAATAGTGACTACACGCGCCACATCCGCAATGCATCACGGCTCTGTGACGTTACGGCTTTGAGACTACATTGTGACGACATTATGGCGTCAAATATGGCGTCGTCAAATACAAGCAGTTGACGAGAACACATTAAAAGTTTTTAATTTACAAACTATGTGTCCAATTCAATTCTGATGCTTTTTTAGGTCTTTTTTAGGTCTAATGTCAATGCATATTTTTAGTTTTATTTAGTTTTTTGCTATGGACAAGTATTTTTACACAAAAATCAATCCGAACAATCCCTACTATATAATATTATAAATGCGTAATTAAATAACTCAGTTCTGGTGACCAAGGTAAATTCACCGAATCAACATTATACGCAGTGGTTAGCAATATTTAAGAATCTGCAGTGATTTTTGAACAAGACAAAATTTACCCAAACTTATGGGATCTTGCCTGTCTCCTATGACTCCAAAATAATGTATGCACACAGTTTTAATAATTAAATTAAATTAGTAGTTAAAAGTAAAAATATAGGTAAATAAGAGAAAAACAGGATACTGAAATTAGAATAAAATTTTATATTAAAGTATCGATGGCTCCTTTCCATTTACATGGCGATGTACAGAACAAAACAATAAACTGGTGTGAGAACCTTAAATTTCGTATAGGTCTTTAACGTCGTATTCATTGTACGTCTGCTGTTTTTGCCGCTTAGATCCCGCGAACCCTGTGTTAAACCGTAGTTAAAAGCGCGGTCATCGTCGCGGGGTTCGTAGATGAAATCGGGCACAGGGTCGCTTATAAATGAGCAACGTCGCCCCCTATTCCGGTGGCGCTGGAATTTTCGTCTGGGTAGCCTAAGAACAGGTTTGATCGAAAAAAATACGTCCCTGTCAATCATTAAAATAACTAAATTCGAGGATTTAAAGCAATGCTCATTTTTTTTTAAGATTATCTATTGGAACTCCCCTGCTGAACATAAACCTCACCTAAAAAGGAGGAATTGTGCCCATAATTGCCGCGATAACCAACCATATTGGGAATGTCCACCCATCCCCCCCCCTGTAAATTTGAACAACACTGTTGCGGATACAGCTATCTGTTCTGATACCTTAGTCGTCTCTTACAACACATGGTAAAGGGGAGGTACTATTCTGCTGCTGGTACCTGACGGCTTGTAATTCATCAACCAAACAATTTTATTTAATTCTAGCGGAGCCCTGCGCTACCTGCATTTCACCCGCCTAGTCACCGTTTCCGTAAGAATAACGGCTGATAAGTTGATGGAGATGATATCACTAACTGGATGTTGCTAGAAATTCATTGGAGAAAAAATAATCTTGGTACTGTTTCCACGGCTCTAAACGTAAATCGTGAATCTGTCGACAATGGAACTAGCGTCGAGCTAAGTGATCCGGCATAAAATGAAATATGTTGACACTTCTACACGTTACAATACGAATTTTTCGTGTAAATGAAAAAAATAAATGTAGGTCAGACCCCTGACTCACGTTCTGGACTTACGGCCCAAATATGTTATTCCTCTTGTTTCTAGCCTAATTTTTAGATACATACATACATAGATACATAGATATACATACATACATACATACATTACGCCTTAACCATCGGGGTAGTGAGAGATTATGGATCTCCACTTGTTACGGTCTTGGCATACCCTTTCGCATTAGTCCTTTCATATACGCTCGTTTATTCTTGGTACTTCTGACCTGGCCCTTCTTTAATACCTCTTCTACCTGGTTAAGATATGTTCCTTATGGCCATCCTGTGCCAACTCTTCCATTTACTTCCTTTCTATATATTTCTGCAGTCATTCTACTCTCATCCATCCTTTCTACATGTCCAAACCATCTCAACATTCCTTTCTCTATTGTCACAACATCATCTTTTACACCACATCGATCTGTTATCACACTATTCTTTAATCTATTACTCAAACTCACACCAACATACTTCGATGTACTCTCATTTCTACAGCATTTATTCTTCTAGCGTCTTTTTTCTGCCAGTTAAAAAAAATTTGACTCCGTAATAATGTGATCTTTTTTTATTTTTCCAAATCGACTAACAATCATACGGTTTGCGTCATACTAAGCGTCACCTCAGCCTAAAGTCAAAGAGGGTCTCGTAATATCACAAGGATATCACTTGTGCGTTACCAACGTTGTCTGCCCCGATGCCACTGATGGCAGTGTATCTTGTGGCGTCAGTGTCATCTTACCTATCATGTGCCTTTAGGGCCGTGGATTCGATTCCCACCCAGGGCAAATATTTATATGATGATAATTAAGTTTGTTCTATGTCTGGGTGTTAAATATTATATTTAAGAAGTATATTTGTGATTCATCTGTTGTCTTGCGTCTGTAACACAAGTGCTTTAAGCGACTTACCACGGAGTCAAGCCAATGTATGTTAGTGATGTTTTGGGAATTTATTTAATCGCTGTGTTAAATTTCATCAAAATTTGTACATACTTAATGCTATTATATCATAAGATCCAGTAATTTGAATGCCTCTCTCACCTCTCAAACACTGAAACACAGCAATGCGAAAACTTCTGCCATACAAATAGGTGAGAGTTAGGTACCAATGCAGGCAACCTTTGTATGACGTCTATCCTCATATGATTTCTTGTCAACTGGTAGTGATTGGCTAATACTAATACCTAAAATCTAGGACATAGACCAAATGGATATATGTAAAAAGAAATCCAAACCACAGACTAATCTAATAGAAATTAGCAAAAGCAATTCATCACGACACACCGCAGTAAGCGTACAGCAAATTAAATCCCGCACAGACGAGTCCTGTAGGCTGTACCCAATTTCGTGAAACACAGTCAAATATCTCTGGCTTAATGGAAATCGATCGCATCGTCGGTTAATTGCCTGCGTCCGTACTTTATAATAGACTATTAACAATAAATAATAACTCTGTAATCTCATTAACCCCCGATAGGGGGAGGGGTGTTGGCCGGTTGTACGTTCTGCTCTGTGCATTGAGTTTTTAATTATCGTGAAGTAATATACCTACGCGTTAATAATATATATCTTCATCTATATACTTGTTTTAGTGAATACTTGATTTTTGTTGTCGCTGTGTTTGGCGAACGGCAGGTAGAGATAAATTAATGCATTGATTAACAAAATCATCTTGCGAGCAAAGGGTCATCGGTTCGATCCCACCCAGGCCAAATGTTTATATGACGAACATTTGTGTTTATTTTGTGTCTAGCTGTTAAATATGTATTTAAGTATATTTGTGATTTCTCTTTTTTCTGATGTACGTCACACAAGGATGGACTAATAAAATGATGTGTTAATGTATTTTTAATTATCCAGCCATTTAGCCGTGTAAATTTAATTTTTATACATAACTAGCTGTGCCCGCGACTTCGTCCGCGTGGAATAGTTTTTTGGGTACCATACCTATTTACTTCAAATTATATAAACTTTGAATGTCACGTTTATTTATATCGAATCAATGGCCTGAAAAATAAGTTTTAAGTTTCTAGCTCTAAAAATAGCGATCCATGCAAACAACTTTTCATCCCCCCTTGCAACCCCTTACAACCCTTATTTCGAGTTCAAAAATAGCCTATGTCCTTTCTTAAGGTCTAAAGATTGTCTATGCCAGATTTCATCAAAATCGGTTGAGAGGTTTAACCGGGAAAGCGTAACAGACAGACAGACAGACAGACAGACAGACAGACAGACAGACAGACAGACAGACAGACAGACAGAGTTACTTTCGCATTTATAATATTAGTAGGGAGTATAATCATTTTTTTTTACCCACAACGACTTACAATAACATATTATAAAAAAATACATGATAACATACATAGGAGACTGATGCCCAAACTAAGCAAATAAATGCCTGTACATTAGGTCTTCGAGATCCCACCTTTCAGACAGAATATCAAAATACAACATTATTTCAGGTCCGTGTCTGTCTTTACACTTTATGATTACAAAAACACAACAAAACACAACTAAAAAAAATAAGAAAAATAATAAAAAATAGCATGTGAATGTGTGTTTGTGAGTGTGTGTGCTAATGTCTGTGTGTATTTAGGAGACAATTTGGAATAAGTCTTCCGTTTCATCGTACGATAAAGAAAAAAGGCACTTTTTAGAGTGTATCTGTCCATTTGATTGATTAATTATAAAGAGAAAATAATTAATTTGGTTTAGTGAAAAAAGATCGACAAATATACTGTAAATATTGCGAAAGGACACCACTGCTCATCTCCGCCCTGTTGCATTTATTTACCTTTAATTTAGTTAGTATATGTAATATTAATTATACACGTGCTATATTTAGAAGTCGTATAGGCCTTTTACTCTAAAAGCATCCTTACTAATATTATAAATGCGAAAGTAACTGTGTCTGTAAATTTACAATACTTATATGAATATTTAAATTACCTCAGATTGTCACATACTTTTGATAAGGTTGAAAAATTCTATGGAAGTACTTCAAATTTTTTTTATTTATCCGCGTGATAGCAAGGTCACTGCAGCCTCTACACACTCGTAATATCACAAGGATATCACTAGCTCGTTGGCAACCTTGAATTAAAGATATTATGTCAAATTACCTTGAAAATTCACCGCCTCTCTTCAAACCGGAACACAGCAATGCCAACACTGCTGTATGGCGGTAGAAAAAGGCGGATGTGAGGTACTAATGCGGGCGACCTTCAAATGAGGCCTACCTCGTGTAAATTTAGATGTTATTATTATATTTATCCTGAAACAGTCATATAAGTCGAATTTTAATAGAAACCCGTATCTTATTTGCAAGATGTCACAAATTTAAACTTGCCTACCATTACGTTTTCTATTAATTCCTTTCGTTGTTTTGCACGCTGCACGCAATCACTGCCTGTCTATTCTTGGGCGTATCCATCACGGCCCGTCATCTGCGACATCAAAGGACAGACAGAGAGACAGGCAGACGCGTGCTTTATTTGCACAATATATTATTATTATTTTGTGGTTGGACCAACGAATCACCATAGACAATGCTTGGAAAATATTTCATCACAACAGCTACCTACTACTTGACGGGCCCGACGGGGATCCTATCGTATGCGCCACGGGTCGTGGATTCGATCCCCACCGAGGATAAATATTTATATGGTGCAATTTCTGTTTGTCCTTTGTCTGGGTGTTAAACATACGAGTATGTATTTAAGTATTACATTTGTGATTTCTCAATTGTCTGATGACTATAACACAAGTGCTTAAGCGACTTACAATGGTGTCTGTCGGTATCAAAGTATGAGATGTTTTTCTTTACTTTTCGGCGACATTTCGACCATAATTGGTAGGGGGATAATTATCATCATCACAGCAGCCGTGGAACCTCCATTGCTGAATATACGCTGCCGAAGGAAAGGGGGAATTTTGCCCATATTCGCCGCGCTGGGCTAGCGAGGTGGGAATTTTAAAGCGCAGCATCGCGATGGGAATGTTTCTGCCAATTCGACCCGCCATCTCTCAATTCTAGTATAATGGAGATACCGCTGTCCAACGCGGTGGCGTAGCATTCAAAAGTTTTCAATTGTATATCCTAAAAGGTGACCAAGGTATTGGAAATGTAATATAATTATATATATTTAACTTATAAACGTTTCTGGTTGCTAATTTTTCAGTAATATTCTTATTCTCATGGTAGGAAGGTACATGATTAACGACTACCTATAAACTTAATCTTTCAGTTACCGTTATATAACTAACTATATGAGTGTTAGAAAACGTTGCTTGTAATAACAAAATAGGCGGTTTTCACTAAAAGCATATGGGTATATATCATTATCTTCATCATTACAGCCATTGGAAGTCCACGGCTGGACATAGGCCTCTCTAATAAAAAGGGAATTTCGCCCTAAATAGCTGTGTTGAGCATACATGTTGGCAATAGCAGAGTGCAGCTTTCGCGATAGGGATACCGTTGCCCATCCCCGTCCTATACATTTGAGCTACACTAATGCTGGATATGCCGCCATCTGTCGGTTCCGGTACCTTAATCGCCTACAGAGGGAGGTATTATTTTAAGTTCCCGGTAACTCACGGTTTAATTAAAATTACACGCATTAAAATTTTAAGCCATATAGATAATTAGAGAATATAGATACAAGTAGGGATATATCAGGCGACGTTCATTTGCCCGGACAAAGTGGCGAGCGCCAACTAGTTCACAGAATAAAACTAGGTACGTATATTAATAATTTGCTCGCACCACTATTTATGAGGCCATAAATAATGACAACTATTATTTTAGATCCATATTTATCGCTGGGAATAAATAAAACGCCATAATTATACTAATTTAGGACAACAATTAATTTGATTACCTTCTTAAACGTTAAACATAAAAGTTGAAGTTCGCAAAAATAGTTTTTATATCTGTTTCATTAACGCTTGATTAAAAAGGAATTCGCAATGAGTACAAATTTACGAGTGAGACGGGTGCTATGGCGGGGGAGAGAGACGGCCGTATGTGTGTCTATTGCGTGTAGAAACGGGAGAAATATGTGATATGGGACTGCGCGGGATGCGCGTGGGCAATTGGAAGGACAAGGTTGGCTAAGTATGGAGTCGCCTGCAACACAGATTATTACACACTTTCGAATAGTTATATATCAAACAAATAAAAACAGCTATATTTCCATGATACGAAGTACTATATTATTCTAGTATTATATTATAGATGTCCCTGATAACTACTACGAGACTTTCAACTACTCTGCTGGCATCAGACGAGTCTTAAGACAAGTTTACTGTAGGCTCATTTATGAGATTCTAGTAAGGAACCTACAAATACCGTGACCTCAGCTTAGTTTTAGCTTAAGTTGAACATTTTTATAAACTTTTTGACAAAAAACTTGATAAGATTTTCAATAAATTATTAATACTAATTATATCAGCTATTCGAAATTTAGGTACTGTTGAACCTAGGTCGCTCTAAAACAGGAGAAATTGGCCCATAAATGTCGCACTGAACAATCGTGTTGGCTAACGCAAAGTACAACTTTTGCAACGGGGATACTTCTGCCCAACTGTGTCCTGTGCATTGAACTACACTGGTTCGGAGCAATATACCGCTATCTGTCGGTTTTGGTACCTTAGCCGCCTCTTACGACACCTTAAGTAGGTGGAGGTACTATTCTACTCTCCTAGTACTGCTACATACTGTCCATAATTGCAGTGCTGGATATGTATGCCTGCTTGGTTGCTACACCAAGAAAGCTGCTATCTATGCCCGTCCTACTTGATAATTCCGGTACTTTAGTCGTATTTTACGCATGGAGAGGTACTATTCTAGTGTGGATTTGTATTTGCAAACTTAACCATTTTTCTCTCAATACATGCACAGCATAAATGGTATATTACAAAATGATTGTTTGTTCAAACTAATCTCTGAAACGACTGTACCGATTTCCACTAAACTTTCACTGGCATTTTACCATTGTTATAATACATAACTTAAGGGCTTTGTTCCTTAGATTAATACGGGCAAATCGAGTAAAAAATATATCATTGAGACTGTATTTTGAATTATTATTTAAAAAGCCGCTTCCACACAAAGCTCGCCCGATATAAAAGTTATAAAAGATACTAAATAGTCATGTTTATTTGGTACTAAACGTCGCGGGCATTAAAAAACACCAATAAATATATCAAAATAAAGCTTTTTGTTCAAGTGTGAGTAGTCACTATGTCGAGCTTGATACGGTCGTCATGCAGTTCTAGAAATATATTTATGAACACAAGTATTTTCTACTTTCTAGTAGCTTAAGTGAATTCTGAGTTTTTGGCTTTGTTTATTTTTAACAAAATAAAAAAATTTGTTGATGCATGTTTGATTCTTTATAATATGAAGTCAGAAAACAAGCATAGGGTCCGCTTGATGGTATCCATTGCCTATACCTGCTAGTGACATTATCAGTATATCATGATATCAACTGAAGATACAATATCACATTTCCCCAGTAATTTCTCTGCTTTTCGCATTGTTTAAAACGGATAACCGGAACTGAACAACAATGCAAACACTGCTATTTGGCGGTAGAAATAGGTGAAAGGCAGGTACCAATGCAGACGACCGTTGCAAGAAGTCCACCTCATGCAGGTATTGTTAGTGTTGGTCTTGGGGTTAGAACCGAATGTAACCGTTAGATGTCAGTTCGATTCTTACGTCTATCAAGTAGTGTTCGTAAAGCATTTTAGAAATCACAAGGCGCAGCTCTTGAGACGGGAATGCTGCTGCCCATACCCGCCCTGTGCATTCGAGCTACACTGATGGATGGATGGATTTACCGCTATTTATTTATATATTTAACGTTATTGCACAAATGGCGGACTTAATGCCAGATGGCATTATCTCCCGGTCAACCATTACACGAAACAAAACAAAATATATATAGTGGTGCAGACAATATATATATAAAATAGATAAACGCGGCATACATATTTGTATAAATAAACGCAATAAATGCATATTATATAAAACATATATACGTAAATATATATATATATATATATATATATACATATATATATTGATATGTATCGGTTCTGGTACCATAGTCGCCTTTTACGACTTCGAATACAGAGGGAGGTACTGTTTTATTCTGCCAAGCGTGGTGGCAATCGCGGAGCATCGCTATCTGTCAGTTGTGGTACCATAGTCGCCTGTTACGGCACCTGGTATTCCTCCTGGGGGAGATATTCTAATCTCCCGATACGCCTCACGCCACCGCCTGTACAATATAGTTAGTTAATATTTAGTTTACATATGCAATCGACTTCTTTATTATTACAACCACAAATACCTTCTTTGTTATTCAGATTGAAGACAAATGGCGTCCATAAACTTTCGACAGACCCGATAACGCAATTGGTAGTGTTTCTATCTTATGTGCCAAGAGTCGTGGGTTCAGTACATAGCCATGAAACTTATTTATATGTTTAATATATATTAATATTTGTTCTGTGTCTAGAATTTAAATATGTGTAAGAGGTGTTACTTATATTTGTATTTTCCTACTAATTTGGCTTTCGTGACGCAAGTGATTTAAGCTACTTATGTTGGAGTCAGGTCAATGTATGAGCTGTTTGTGAATTTATTTATATACAATATTTTTCCAGCCGATAAACTGATGTCAATAAAATTTGGTATATAGAAATTCATATTTTCCACCCCGGGGAGACAATATAGCAGAGAGAGAGAACAACAAACATGATGTTTGAAAATCATCAATGAATTAGACGGGCCCGATGGTGCAGAACCCTATCTTGTGCGCTAGGGGTCGTGGGTTCGAGCAAAAATTTGTTTGATGATATTTGTGTTTGTTCTGTGTCTTTGTGTTAAATATATGTATTTAAGTATACTTGTGATTCCAGTTGTCTGACATCCGTAACACAAGTGATTTAAGCGACTTACCACGGAATCAGGTCATTTTATTTATTTGAATTTGATACATAAATTTGACACACTCGACAGTAGTATCTAAGAGTATCGGCTGTAAACAGATAGACGAACAAACGCGGCAGACGATTTTGTTATGTAATTATATCGATACTTCCCATTAAAACGTTTATAAACTCTACAAAAACGTGGATCCAATCCGCTTCCTGCTCGCCAGATCGATCACCTATTCCCGTCGCGCGGCTAAATTTAAACCCTAGTTAAATATTTCTCCCACAACATCGCTCTAATGTAAACCATAAATTTTATCGGGAAAAACTCGTCAAACGGACGGACAAGAAACATAGGGACATACTGGCTTCCTATAATAAATATATATATAAGGCTATTTATTGAAATTCTTTCTTTAGTTTAAGAACCTTTGTAAGGTCGTGTGAATAGATCAATAGCCAATCAACATCAGAAAAGACCGTTGAAAATTCACTGCTAAACGTAGGTACTAGTATCTCGAAGAAAGGGGGAATTTTGATCATAACTCGATTTATATACCGCCCGATATCTGTTGGTTTCGGTACCTCAGTCGCCTCTTATACCATCTGGTAGAAAGGTATTATTATATTTGTTGGTACCCCACGGAGGACGTACGCACATAGGTACCTCATTTTGGCCTATTTCTACCGCTAAACAGCGGTGCAATTCAGTGAAATTACTGGGTCATGTCTTTGCGAGCAGGTTAAACCTCCAGTCATGCCTTCATCCATCACTCAAATCGTAGACCTGTATACCAACTTAATAATATTAAACAATCATCTTCCGCGTTTCTTTCAATGCAAGATATCCTATATCCTTTGCCGTGGGATACTGTTCGTATAGAATAGTAGACGAGGTAAACCTAATACAAAGGTCGTTTGTATTGATACCTCACTCTCACCTATTTCTACCATCAAAAAGTTTATTCGCATTTTTGTGCTCCAGTTAGAAGAGGGAGAGAGGCAGTGAAATTAGTAGTGACATAATTAGGCAGTTGATAACGTGAATTAATATCTCTAAGTCTCAAGGCAATGTGGTAATTATATCCTTGTGATATTAAGAAAGTTAATAGACTGCAGTGACTATCACGCAGAGAATAATAAAAAGAAACCTTAATCTATAATAAATAAATAATAAATAAATTCCCACAACATCTCATACATTGACCTGACTCCGGGGTAAGTCGCTTAAAGCACTTGTGTTACGGACGCCAGACAACAGAGGAATCACAAATACGCTACTTAAATACATATATTTTATATAAATATTTGCTCTGGGTGGGAATCGAACCCACGACCCCTGGTGCACAAGACAGGATCACTACCATCTGCGCCATCGGGCCCGTCAAAATGTGTTGTTAGAAGCGACTGAGGTCCAACGTATACATTGCGGTTATTCCATCCGGCACAACAAAGCTTAAGTACAAATCGGTGCGGGGATGGGCAGCAGCTTCTTAAAAGATATTCTCTGTGATTTGACCACCGCTTTTCAACCTTTTTCTGAAGTAGGCATTATATTGACATGACTAAGTTCTACTTTTCTACACCCAAAAGTAGAAGACAACCAAGCAATTTTTAATTTATCTTTAATAATATACCTGTAAATTATATTTTTCTTAGTTTAAAATTTTCCGCACAGTCGCGCGTCTAACGTCATTCAATTTTATCTGTGGTTAAATAATTATAACCTAAAAACGTCACATTGTCATAATCTGAGAAATTACTTGTTTAAATAAAATACCACTAAAATAGTTGGGATTTCGAACTGACATTGTAAATAATATCATTAAATGTCGTTTTATAATACAATATTATGTTATCCAATGTGTAATTTGAACGACACAGTCAATCAAACACAATTGAGTCACTTGGTCAAAACATTTTCGTCACTCTTTCATCCATTCATGTATTCAGAGTAAGGCTATAAAAAACAGATCGATATACAACAAAAACTTTTTTTATAAAACCTTCTTCATTTCTTTATTGAAACCGTGACACGGAACGGCAATAATTTACACGATCCAACAAAAAAGTACACCTCACGTATGTCAAACTTTAATCTCGGTCTCGTCCCCTCTTTTCCAACGCAATAGTTACAACGAAATTTATTGTTTTTCATCTTTGAAATCTTAGTGGAGTCAAGTTGTATAAATCATGCGTTAATGCCCAAGCATTATACAAATTCAAATTTATAACCCGATAAAATTACGGAATGGACGATAGGGTGTCACCCCCCACCCCCTCCCCCCCCCCCAAACCCCCCGGGCACCCCACAAGGCGGTGGGGTGATTAAGCTAAACTAGACGCCTGTTTTAATTCATTAACAATTGAGGACTCCGTGTATTATTTTTTTGTAATTAAGTAATTATTATGCGATAAGGAAGAGTGTTTTTGCCGTAACCAACGCTTAGTGTGTGGAAGTAGAATGATTTTCTCTCGTCTACCGTTATTTTGTTTTGTGTCTTGTTCATTTGTTGACGTTAATATATTTATAAATGAAACTGAATGAAAATGAATGAATGTTTGTTTTTGATGCTACACTACTATCGTAAATATCCTAAATTTTTTTTCTAATTAATGTATGTCTTTAGGGTAATACAAAGCATCCTCATTTGCGACTGAGGTACCGAGACTGACAGATGGCGGATACTCACCCAAAACAGTGCACCTCAAATAAAACAGAGTAATGTTGGGTAGCAGCATTTCCATGGCAAAGCTACGCTCTGCGAATAGTAATTGCCCAGCGCGGCAATTGCCCAGCGCGGCAATTACTATAGGTAAATTCCCACTTTTTTTGGGGATTATATCCAGCATTAAACGTTTACGGCTGATATGATGATGATGATGAAACCCGTAAATAAATTCTCATAAAACTTTGCATAAATTTATAATTTTCTACATATCTATATGTACTATTATTATAATGCGGAAGAGTTTGTTTGTTTCAACGCGCTAATCTCAGGATCTACTGGTCCGATTTCAATAATTCTTTTTTTGTTGGATAGTCCATTTATAGAGGAAGGCTTTAAGCTATATAATATTACGCTGAGACCAATAGGAGCGAAGCGAGATGTTGCAAAAACGGGGAAAAGGCTACTATACCCCCCAAAGTCACTATTCTACGCGGGCGAAGTCGCGGGCATTGCTATTATAAATATTTGTTGAATCCAAGAGCTACTTAAAGAAAAACAAACCAAATACCAATTCTAAAATGGAATATCGATAAAGCACTCGGCAGATAAAGTCGAAAAAGGCCGCGTTATAATTCAGTTCAATTATTATCAGCTATGATTTACGAGGATTTTGGAGTGTAAACCTCTTTTCTTGCCTTTCGCGTTTAATTGAATGATCAAATCGGTCCCGTTAAATCGAGAATCGGCATTGTCTCGTATAAGACAATGGAGTCAATCGATGACGCTGCGGTTTGCGATTTTTGGATTTTAAATGTGAATAGGGACTGCGTTTTGTGGGACCCCTTTTGCGCGTTCTACAGCTATTTCTTCGTATAATAGGGGTGGGATTGTTAAGGATATTGTAAGAAACGTACTTATCTAAATGTGTTTTAAGATTTTGTATAATTCGCCTAGAAATAAAACAAATTTGAAATAGTTTGCTGACCGATTGAAATTTACTGCTTTTAAAATAATACTAGAATTGCAATTTTCGTATGATATCTGCTTCTGATGTCTGATTTGCTTGTAATACCATTAAGCCTAATATTTGCTGTTAATAATAAAACCACGAATAAAAGTACCGACTGAGTACAATAGTACCTCCCCCAGTATCAGACGTCGTGAGAGGCGACTTAGGTACCAAAACCGACAGATGGCAGTATATCCACCCGAAACAAAGTAACTCAAAACCGTAGCAGCATTTACATTGTGAAATTAACGCTCTGAAGTTGCAAACACGCTTGTATTATAAGAACAATTCCCCCTATCTTGGGGAGGCTTGTAACACTAGATTTCCAATAACTGACCACTTACGACACCTGGTACAGAGAGCGGTACTTTCCACTCTGCAGGGATCCTCCCCTCGTCGGCTTTAAGCTACGATATATACCTTTATCTGACAGTTCAAATAAAATTACAATATTTCATAATTGGCGACCAATATTTGTCATCTTAGCATTTTATTGGGCGAAAGTAATCTGAAACCGGATCACAAAATGGCGGAATCGCATCAATCAGCATTACGGTGCGGACCAACTTCGGCCGTAAGTAATAATTACAAATGGCCGCCGAATTATTATGAATTCATCCCACAGCGATACTAACGATCCGAGGTTAGATAATGCACCTGGAAATCACAAGTGGCTAATAATGATCTATAGGTTGACGGTCATTACGCGCAGAACTTTGCATAACTCACATAAATTTGTGGCCAGTTGTATCAAACATTTCATTTTATTTGTTTTACTTTATTTTTTCTAACAATTTTTTCATATATTGACCCGACTCCGTGGTAAGTCGCTTAAAGCACTTGTGATACGGACGCCAGACCACAGAGGAATTACAAATATACTACCTAAATACATGCATTTAACACCCAGACACTGAACAAACACAAATATCATCATGTAAATGTTAGGTCTGGGTGGGAATCGCACTCTAATTACCATCTGCACCAACGGGCCTTTTTAAAATTAAATTATTCTCGGCCTGACGGATGAATAACTCGGACGGAAGCTCACAGATTGCCTACCCTGCCCAGTATAGTATGTATAGGTCTCGATGTCGCAGATGGTAGTGATCCTATCTTTTGGATCGGGTCGTGGGTTCGATCTCACCCAGGACAAACATATATGATGTTTGTGTTTGTTCTGTGTCTGGGTGTTAAAATATGTATTTAAGTAATATATTTGTGATTCCTCTGTTGTCTGATGTCCGTAACACACATGTTTTAAGCGACTTAGCTCAGAGTCAGGTTCGGATGGCGATGTGGCAGTGGCAGATGTGGTGGGAATATGAACAAATTTCGCCCTTTTTTTTGGGAGGCCTTCGTCTAGCAGTGGACGTACTATGGCTGCTATAATTAATGTTATGCAACCTACTTCGATTTGTAAACGTAGGAAACGTAGGTTTCGGAAAATGACAAAGTCGTTTTAATTAACTCAAATGTAAACTCTATTAAGTCATACTTAGTAAGCAAACAGACTATAATCAGATAGAGTTATGATGGCACCGACTGGGTTACTCAAGTATTTACGTTGTTTCGTCATTCATTTGAAACATTTGCCGTCTTTTACAGTGCAGGTAATCTACTTAAATATTTTTTTGACTTTTTTAGCTTAAGAGGAAATGGCAACTTAGTTTTTTGCAATTTTTTTTTCATTTAGTATAAAGTAAAAATGGTACTGAACCACCAGATGAAAAAATATCGTAGCTTAAACCCCAGATTGGGGATATTTACTCAATGCAGTATAAATTAAGCAATTTTAAAAACAATTAATTGTTCTGTAATATCGATGTTTGACCAAGTCCAAGGTACAACAAAAACCAAGCAACAAGCATTACCAAGAGTGAGGATTTCGATGTGTCCCAATAGGTATGTAGGTAGGTACCGGATCAACAGATAGCGGTATGAAGGAGGGCGGGGATGGATAGTTCTATAGCACCATCTCCACCGTGAACATACGGTTTGACATTGTCACGACGCTTACCCACCCTGGCAATTCTGCCCAATTGTCTATCAATTTTTTTGGGAATTTTGGGAAGGCGTTATTGCAGCTGTGGACTGATCCATAGCTGATATAATACTAAATCCCATGTGTATTTATAGTTTATTGTACTTCCGTATCCATATAGTATTTATATAATCCAAATAAGGTAAAGCTTTTTTGTGTTATCGGATGAGTCATAACAAAAACAAGTTTCCATTGATAATATATACAAACTCATGAGAATTTATATACTTTGCCAATTTCTATAGATATATTTTTATTAATTCTATTAATAAATAAAAGCAGTTTAGTATTTTAAGTTTGTTGAATACGAATAAACAAATATTTCTTTTACTTTTTTTGTAAAGCAAGTGGTCTAATAATGTGCTTATGTAGCCTTTTTAGAGGTTATACTGCATTTAGCTGCAATGTTCTGGATGGATATACCGCCATCTATCAGTTCCAGTACTATAGTCACCTCCTACGACGGGGGGTACTATTCTACTCTGCCGGTACGTCACGGCTAACATCTTATTATATGTAGTAATAAAATAAGAATTTATTTAGTAACACATAATATGCAAAATCCCAAAGGCCATTGACTTCACACGAATACGACTAGAATAAATAATGCAAATGTCTAACTCAAAAGAACACGCTTGTGAAAGATGGGCCGTAACTCATTGCGTTCACCGTTTTGATAGATTTATAACTGTGACGTGTTTGGGCATGTCGCCATATTGTCGCGGTTGATTTATATTGTCCCTTTTTTAGTTGGTAGGGCTTTGGTACTGTTGTGAAATGTCATATGGGGCGAGCGACGGCGCACCAAATGTTGGCAATTATCATTTAAATATTCAATGCTTTTTTTATAATAAGTGGACCAATAATTGTCAAAGAGTGTTTTTTTCATTTTATTAGACTAAGTTGACAAAAAAGCATAGAGACCGCTTGATGGTAAGCGTCACCGCAGTCTATAGACGCTCGTAATATCACGAGGATATTCTATAACTATGATATAATCGCTTTGCACACGTCTTGGCTTGATGATATTATATCTCAGTACCCAGTGCTCATTGCCTCTCATCTATTAAACCGGCACCCAGCAATGCGACCACTGATTTTTGGCGAAACTAGTGACAGTAAGGTACCAATGAAGACGACCTTTTGTATGAGGTCTAACCTCGTGAAATTATTAAGTTTTGTAGAACACACTAAAAGGTTTTTTATGCGTGTGTTTCATCATCATCATCAAACCAGCCATTGGAAGTCCACTGCTTATCATAGGCCTCCCAGAGTAAGGGGAAATTTTGCCTATAATAATTGGTAAGCGTGTTGGCGATTGTAAAGCGTAACTTTCACGACAGGGATGTTGCCGCCCATCCCCATCCTATACATTTGAACTCCACTGTCTCAGATCATCCGCCATCAGTCGGTTTTGGTACCTTATAAACCTCTTACGACACCTGGTACAGGGCGAGGTACTATTCTACTCTGCCGGTACCTCACTGCAATATGTTTGAAGCAATACAATTAGTTTACCGTCTTTTTTTAAATATTCTAGTAATTAAACAATAATACGTTTTTGTAACAGCTTTAAATGGCGGTTTTTTGTATACAACTGAATTATCTACGTTTTGAGTGTTGTCTGACGTAGTTTTTCTGTCACTTTATCGGTTCATCATCATATCATCCGTAAAAACTCCACTGTTGGACACAGGCCTCCTCAAGTGAGGTGTCATTTATCTATAATTACTGGTGGTAATCGCTAAACGTAGGTTAATGACTTGTTTGAACTTCTCTGTTTCGGATGGATATACCGCTATTCATCGGTACCTACCAGTACCTTCGTCGCCTCATACGCTACCTCCGCGATTCTACTCCCCCGGTACTTCACGGCACTTTATCTAAGTTGTCTAAGTTACATAAAAAGGTTTTATTATTAATTTTTTTTAATTATACAGCTGCAAACTAAAAGTATACAAATGTTCGCAAAATCTTGACCATACTGCAACTGAAATAATCATGTTTCGTACAACTTGACAACGCTTGCATATGTGGTAATACCAATATTAATATTGTATTTAATGTTTTATTTTAATTTTTTCTTGATTCTAGTAAACTGTTTAATCATTTTCTTCAATTGTTTTTTTTAAAACCTCGGATGGAGGACGCTGACAGCTGTATCTCAGTTAATACTACCGCAGCTGTCAACGTATACCTCTTTTCAGCTGAACATTTTTATCTATAACGTGTGATTTTGTAAATAAGAGAAAAACTGTAATGTTTATTATATTTTATTTACGCATACATTTACGGGTTTATTAGCAAAATTATATTTTTTTTAAAGGCTCTAAACATTGCTGTTTGTCGATTGGGAATCTTGCGGCCATTGTTTTTTTAAAAACCAAATAATTTTAGTGAACTATGAAACTTACATAGCATACACATTTCTATGTTCTACAACCAACAGAAACCCAGTAAATATAATGCTCACAGCCAAACTGGAAACAAAGGTTGCAATGTTATTTGTTATTGATTTAAAATGAACTCTAAATAATATTAACCTTTAGTTATTTTATTCTATGCCACTTTTATTGTTCAAAAAAACATATGTGCCAAGATTGACGTACCATAAAACAAGGCAACCTCCCACACAGTATGTAAAACACAACGAGCGTCATTAATTGAATAATTGCAGATGGCTCACTAAGCGAACGGGTAACTTTGGCTCTAGAAGGTAACTTTAGCTACACAGTATAAAGCAATAGGAAATATTATAGTTTAAAGGTATAACAGAGTAACCTATTAGAGTCAAATTTGCGCGCATTTATCGTACTTTGCATACTGCGTGCTTAGCGGCATCGCGAACCTACAGAAATACACAAATTCTTTCAAAATTTCTATGTAGGCTTAAATACATATTGCTATTGCTATCGCATTTTCAGTACCTTTCAAAACTCACAGTGTATTTTTTTAATTTTGATGCCCATCAATGAAAATTATAAACATACAATTTTTTTTTATTGAAACTCAAAGCTAATGCTATCATAATTAATAAAAAAAAGTGTTTTGTCAATCTGACTTCGATTAAATTTGGTATCATAGTATAAAGCTTTAACCTAGATAACTCAATTCAAACGTATACTGAAAAAAACCGAATTGTAGAGTACCTGAATAGAGTAGTACCTCCTCCCCTACAGTACAAGTAGTTATAAGAGCAGTCGTCTCTTTGTCGAGGTATAGTTTTGTAGTGACGGATCGGGATATATTTATTAAAAATAATAATTAACATCGTAAATTGAATGCAACAGGGAGGAAATAGTAGCATTATGCCTACATCTATCCAGCCTGGCAATTATCGACGAATTCTTTACTGTTTAGCCTGTTTAGAGGCCTATTTCCAGCAGTAGACGCTCTGAGGGTCCAATGATGAAGCACAGAACAAATACAAATATGCATCATGTAAATAAATATTGTGCTATGAGGCAGAGAATAATAATATCCTTCCCTTATAGCAAGTGTCGTAAAAAGCTACTGAAGGTACCAGAACAAATAGATATCGGTATATCCATTCGGAACAGATCACCTCAAACTAACAAGTCGCAAATGGGCACCAGTATCCCCGCGAATACTAAGCTCTGCGATTGCCAACACGCTTCCCACACGCATGGGCAAAAATTCCCCTCTCCTTAGAGAGGCCTATGTCCAACAGTGGACTACTTTCAATGACAAGTATAATAATGATATGATGAAATAAATATTTGTCTTTAATGGGCATCGGTTCTATGACCTTTCAACTCCGTTAGCGGGAGAAAGAAGCTCTTTATTGAATTATGTTCACAGAGAAAATTGCTTGGGAACCTACTGGTGCTACAGGCACAATGAAACTGCTTATTTATATCCCATTGAGTAGATGCACTTGTTTCAAAGTATGGGCCATCTGTATGTATTAGGTTTGTAAAGTGCGTCACTCACAGGCGTCCCGAACATTTGGAGCTTAAATGCGGCGTGAAGGAAACGATTCATCACCTCGTTAAGAAACCACCAATGTCTTTATTATTCCAACATGTGAATTCATTAGATGGTTCGGTTAGCAGCTGCTGTGTGTGAGGTATCAGGTAGAATACCCCAAGGTACTTCTACAAGTACCGTACAAATAAAAAAGGAAATACATATATATATATATATATATATATATATATATATATGTGTGTGTATATTTTATCAGACCAGGTCGAAAAACAGGCATACAGTCCACGAGATAGTAAGTGTCTCCGCAGCCTATAGATGCTCGCAATATCACAAAGATATTACTAGCACATTGCCAACATATCACAATAAAAAATATGTGTTTGTATTTTTGTACATTCGTTACAAATACACTCAGAAATTACTGAACTGATTTCAAAAAATTTTATATGAATAAAAAATGACATTATCAGCAAGTGACGTCGGTAACATATTGTATTCTCATCTGGCTATGAGAAGGGATTTTTTTTCTTATTTTTATTAGACCAGGTCGACAAACAAGCATATAGACCGCGTGATAGTAAGCGTCACTGCAGCTTATAGACGCTCGTAACATCATAAGGATATCACTAACGCGTGGCCACCTTGTGGCTAGGGAATATTATGCCACATTACCCAATCAATTCACTGCCTCTCTCACCCTTCAGACCGGAACACAGCTATGCGAAGCTATTTTAGAAATTACTTGAGTAAAACCGCAAAATGCTGCTAGTAGTCAATATATCTGACCTGTGGATTACTTAGACAGCAGCAAACCATTATTAAAGGCACTAAATATATTTGACATTTCAATATTTGTGAAAAAGCCATGAAAAGTCGGAGTACATAGAGAATTACAGGGACATATTATACATATTACAAAGACCTGCAATGCGATTAGATTAAAATATAATTTAATAGATTGTCAAATGATAGATATCAGGAATTTATGATTGAATAAATGTAAAATTGAATTAAAAATAATTACTTTAAGAGATTTCATGCATAAAATATGCTGAATTATATTTAAGATGAAATGAATTTTAAAAAATCAACACGTTGAAGGTGTCAGGCCGGACACCTCGGACAAGTTGTTTTTTTTTTCTATTTAATATCATCTTGAAATACAAAATTTACTGATGAATGAAATTGATTACATAATTAATTCTTTTAATAACAACTATTTTAATCGACTGCGTCTATTGTACTATTTATCGTGTTATTTTTGTTTTATTGATATTCTCTATACCTAAAAATTAAAGCTATGTAAGTATTTTACACATAAAATTTTAAACATAAGAACTTACAAATTTACTTTACCTTTTATGTCTACTTTTTTACGCGTCTGCATTTTACGTAAGAGATTTTAATTGTTTGCTAACTTTGAATATAGTAATTTAGTAATAAATTATTTTTTATCAATAAAACTAGAAGTACAAATCTTACAACGGTCGTCTGCGTTGGTATTTCACTCTCACCCTACTACATAAAATAAATAACAAGTAAATAATGTGTAAAGGGTGTAAAAAATAACAAATACTACACTACCGGTAAATAGCAGTTTTCCAGTTTGAAAAGTGAGAGACACTGAAATTACTGGGTAAACGTGACACGGTGACATTTCATAATGTTGGCGACACGCTAGTGATATCTTTGTGATGACACGAGTGTCGCAGACACGTTTACCATAAGCGGACCATATGCTAGTTTGCTAACTTCGTAATATTAAAAAAAAATATTGATAATAACCGAAAAAATCTCGCATCTGCAGTAAAGGCAACCAAAACCCACGCAAACAGTGTCACCAGCGAAAGCTAGTTCAGAATGAAGACCTTAAAAATTATCTTTTGTCGATAGTCCCGGCACAGTGGGTGTATTAATGCGTGCCCTAAGCATATTTGGTGACAACTGTCTTTTACGAGAGCGTGGGCGTATCTGATGGAAATGCGTCAGATTTGTCGAAATCGATTGCGTCGGGAATTGGAAAACCAGTGGGCATACATAATTTAGGTACCTATATTAATTCTCAATCCTCTACATATTCATAAAGTTGACTGTCATAATCATAATAAAATAATATATTTGACCGATTTACGATTTATCGCCATCTTGTGGCGAAGGTGTGGACATTCCGTGAACATTTTTTTTTATTTATTTAAGCGCATTACGAGGTTCATTACAATCATATACATCAATACTCTATTGTATATATTATTATAATTTAATAAATCCAATAGTTCACACATTTTATATATTGACCTGACTCCGAGATAAGTCGCTTAAAACACGTGTTACGGACATCAATCATTTGAGAAATATAAAAGATAATACTTCAATACATATATTTAACACCCGAACACAGAACAATCACAAATGTGAGTGTCAATATTTATTTAGGATGGGAATCAAACCCTTTGGCGAAAAAGATACCAACTACCATCTATGCCATCGACCCTGTCAAAAAGAAAATGTAAATACATTCTACATTTTTGGTCTCAGTAGCAAAATGTATATTCTCCAAACTTGAATGTTTATCTAATAAAGACTATAACAATACACTGAAATATGAATAATAAATTAATTGACTCGCACAACATCTCATAATTTCCTGACTCCGAGATAAGTCGCTTAAATTACTTATATTAAGGACATAAGAGAAACAGATGAATAACAAATATAATACATATATAAATATTTATCACCTAATTAAATTATATTTTCAATGACAATAACACCACTTGTTACTTATTTCTGAGTCTTAATCTATCACTCTAAACATGTCATGTCTAAGAATCAAATTTCCGACCTTCAACGGCAAAAGTAAACTTTAAGTGATAAAAAAAGCCCATAATAAAAATAAAAACCAAAATAAGTCACACTAATCCGAGTGTAACGAAAGAACTGTCAAAAATCTTTTGCCCATTCGAAAATAACGATCACAAATCATGTCACATCTGAGAGTCGAACCCACCCAATCCGTCCTCGTCACAAATCAACAAGACGCATGCTTTCCGGGAGTCGAACCCGGTAATGGGCGGCCGATTTATTAACGACCAATACGGGTGTGTTGTTAGCGACGAAAAAAATATGCGCGTGTTTGTCGGGCTTTGGGTAAATTAGACGTGACAAAAAATAAGGTCGCAGATTAAATGCGCTTGTACGGTATAGAATACACATTTTCTTTACTGTTATTGGTGTGAATATAGACATTGATTATGGTATATTATCGATTAAAAAGATTTTTACACTTGCAGCTTCTCTCTCTAATTTTTTTTCTATATATATATATATATATAGGGACTATATATCTTTTGAAAATCTCTTGAGTGTATCTATGTCCAGCTGTGGACGACCTACGCTGAAATAATGAGCAGTTACTATGGAGTAATGTCAGATTGAAGGGTCAGAGAAATAGTAGAGTTGTTGGTTGGAGTAGAGTAGTACGTCACTGGTCCAGTCCACCAGGCGTCGTAATTTGTACCAAAACCGACAGGTGGCGGTATATTCGCTCGAAGCAGCGTAGCTCAAAAGTAACAGCGCGAAGCTACGCTCTGTGTTTACCACTACGTGGCAATTATAGGCAAAATTCCCTCTTCGGTAGGATGTCCATCAGTGGACGTTCTACGGATGTCATGATGATGATAGTGATCATACCTTACCTTATCTAAGATAACGGAGAATGATAGTGTTTTTGACCACTTTCGATATCAAGCAGTTCGTGAAATTCGATGCAACCAACCATGAACAACTACGCGAAATTTCTACCTTACACAATATGAAAAAAGCAAATAGACGCAAGCGTCGGTGAAAACTCAAAGTAGCCTGCTTAACACCAGCCCAAAGTGTGGCGAGCAAACAAGTTGAAAGTCCCGCGCGTCGGCCGCGTGTGTGCGCAGGCGGCGGGCGCTTTGTGCGCACGCGCAGCCGTATTTACATAGTTCACTGTTTGATAAGCTGTGATGCAACTCGAGATGTTGGAGGCTTGTGATGAACGCAACTTCGGTAACTTTGAAAGACTTAGAAGGCTGACAGTTCCGTTTTTTTTATTAATGACAAATATTTTTCATACGTGACACTAATACATCTAAGGAAATGTTTCGACAATTTCTTTTGTTTCTTAAAAGTTACAATCTAACGGGAATTTATATGTACTTAGCCAAATATCTAGCTGTTTGATGCACGAGTTCAAAAAATGAGTCATTATTCCTTTGAATTTGTTTTATTTACGACTAGCTGTGCCCGCGACTTCGTCCGCGTGGAATAGTTTTTTGGGTACCATACCTATTTACTTCAAATTATATAAACTTTGAATGTCACGTTTATTTATATCGAATCAATGGCCTGAAAAATAAGTTTTAAGTTTCTAGCTCTAAAAATAGCGATCCATGCAAACAACTTTTCATCCCCTCTTGCAACCCCTTACAACCCTTATTTCGAGTTCAAAAATAGCCTATGTCCTTTCTTAAGGTCTAAAGATTGTCTATGCCAGATTTCATCAAAATCGGTTGAGAGGTTTAACCGGGAA
>JACJUM010003085.1:18221938-18257788 GCA_020976665.1 Heortia vitessoides
GTCTATGCCAGATTTCATCAAAATCGGTTGAGAGGTTTAACCGGGAAGGCGTAACAGACAGACAGACAGACAGACAGACAGACAGACAGACAGAGTTACTTTCGCATTTATAATATTAGTAGGGATTGAAACCACAAATTTAATTGCTTCTTGACGTTGATGCCACACATTACCGAAATATTAGACGAAATCAGTACTTATCGAGGATTTTATAACGAAATATAATCCAATTATATTCTAAAATTATGAGAAATTTACCCTATTCTAAGTTAATTACTGGTAAGTACACAATCGTCTGACTCGGTACCTCATATTCACTTATTTCTACCGCCAAATAGTTGTGTTCACATTGCTGTATACCGGTTTGAAAGTTGAAAGAGACCGTGAAATTACTTGGTAATGTTACATAAGATCTTCTAGCCACATGATTAGTTACGCGCTAGTGGCGCTTACTATAACGCAGACTGTATGCTTTTTATCGACCTCATTTATAGATATGTATTTTGTACTAAAATAAATTGAATTGATAGTAACAATAGTCTATAGACGCTCATAATATCACAAGGATATCACTAGCACATTGCCAACCTTGTGACTTGAAGATAATATAAATTATACCCTATTTCTGATGTACGTTATTTTATGTATATATATATACATATATATAATTTTTTACATCATATGCATTTATTGCGTTTATTTATACAAATATGTATGCCACGTTTATTTATTTTGTATATATATTGCCTGCGCCACTATATATATATATATATATATATATATATATATATTTTTTGTTTTGTGTAATGGTTGACTGGGAGATAATGCCATCTGGCATTAAGTTCGCTATTTGTACATTTTGTAACATTTTGTGCAATAAAGTTAAATAAATAAATATGTCACATTACACAGTAATTTCACTTCTGCTCTCAAACTGGAACACAGCAATAGCAGTGTTTTTAACACTGAATTTTTGCAGTAGAAATAGATGAGAGTGCAGTGCAGAGTTACCAATGCCGGTCTTTGTATGAGGTCTACCTCATGTAGGTTTTATATTTTTGACAATCCAACTCGACTATCTTAGCGGCTCGTCTCGAATTACATATTAAAAGCACGCCAAAGAGCCTCATTTAAATACCTCCCGAAAGAAACGACTGAACGCCCATTATAAAGAAATTAGCAGTAAATTTCCGTATATACATACTTCTTAGGGAAGCACTCCCAAAATTTATAGCCTCGCCTAACAGAGCCGGGACAGCGCTAGTAAACAACGGACCAAAAAAACACCGCGATCACTCGGGAGTGAATCAAATACTTCGCCGTCTGCGAAAGAAAATAAAATAAATTTATTTGCCTCATTGGGAGGGGAGTTGGTACTGTTTAATTCCACTCTCTTGCTGGTAGGCCATATTTTTTAAGTTTTCGCAACGTTGGGCCCCAATTTAGTTTGATTGTCCTCGAGTTTGTGTAAGGAAGTTGGAAAGGACTGTTCATTCGAAGCATCTTCGGTGACAGGTAGGGAGGGATGCTGAAATTACAATTGTATTGATCTAAAAAATAGTAAATAATATATATTGGTGAAGGTATTGCAAACATTCGTGGTGAAAAATATATCTATTATTTACAAGGGCGTATTTTCGATGAAAGAAGTAAAGTAAATAGATGATACATTCCACAAAATGTCATACATTACCCTGACTCCTTAATAAGTCGATTAAAGCACTTGTGTTACGGACATCAGACAGCAGAAGAATCATATACTACTTAAATACATATATGTATATAAGTAGTATATTTATTATTGTGTATAATGACGTCTTAAATAATGTCATTTAGTTAGCCATAGCAAGAGCATTATCCAGATAGCATTAACATTAAATATTGTATTAAAGTCTATCTATCTAGATTATTCTATGCTTCCTGAAAGGAGTCTAAACATTTCTAGCATTATGCACCTAGTATTATTGTTACTCTATATTATTTTTTTATATACTTCCAATTTAAGTATGTCTGTCTGTTTGTTACGCTTTTCTGGCATAATTAGTCAATTTTAATAGATATAATTTTTCATATGGATAGCTTTAACCATAGGGAATGATATATGCATAGGCATATATAGAGGGAGGCCGAGTGGGTCGTGCCCGCCCCAGGATGTTTGGCTACCGATTCGGATAATAACTAATGAAATGATACTGAGATAATTCTAGACTTAGATCTTTTCAAACTAAATTTAATATTTAAAATTAAGCTGCGTCTTTTTTTTGGTTCGACTAGTTTGACAAACAAGCATACAGTTCGCGTGATAGTTAGATACACTGCAGCCTATAGACGCTCGTAATATCACAAGGATATTACAAGCACCCTGCTAATCTTGGCTTAACAATACTATGTCATATTACGCAGTAATTTCACTGCCTCTCTCACCGTTTAAACCGAAACAGGAATGCGAACAATGCTATTTGGCGGTAGAAATTAAGAGTGAAATACCAAATGACTCATTGCATCAGCCACGGCAAGTCAGGATGTCAGCTCCGCCTACCCCCACTCCCCAGGTACGTCAATAGATACATAGTAGTTTTGATACCAGAAAAAAACAGACCGAAGGCCAGTAGTATATAAGATATGTGAGTGAGTTGGTTTGTTGCAAGTTTACGCTTTTCCGAAATGTCTTCATTTCAAATATTATTCAAGCGGGCAGAGTCGAATGGACAATCTAGTAATTATATACATTCAACCGCGTTTATGAATCACCCTGACAGCGAACCTATTTCACTACAACAGATGTAATTCCCTCCATTCGCCAACGGTGATATTTAATGTTTAGCATGCAACATTGTTGCTAATTAATTCTATCAAGCAACACTCATTGAGCTTTCATAAAGACCGTAGTCCGCCTATCAACATATCTCTGATTCCAATGGGGCACTGGCATACTTAAATAGTACCTTCCCCTGTCCCAACTGGCTGGAAAACAACGGGCAGGGATAAGCAGTAGCATTGCCGGTGCAAAGCTACGCTCTGCGCTTGTCACCATGCCATTGCAGCGGGGCAATTATGGGTGAAATTCCCTCTTTCTTGGGATGACGAGGGTACCTCCTCCAGTAGTAGACATTCTACGGTTTGCACAACCAACCAATCAATAATTACCAGGTGAAGCAAACACACAATCCGCGTAATAGTAAGCGTCACCTGAGTATAGACCTGATACCTGAGTATAGAATCTCGTTTAAAACAATTATATCACCAGCGCATTGTCAATCTTGAAGATATTATATCAAATTACATTTTCACTGCCTCTCTCAGCTTTTTAGACAGAACACAGCAATGAGAACATGAGTTTCCTCTTAGAACACCTGGTACAGGAGGAGGTACTATTCTACTCTGCTGGTATCTTACAGCCTACGGTATTAGTTTGTTAGTAATTAAGTCCTCAAGTTTTAACCAAACAATTCATGCTTTCAAATGAAAAGTGTCAAATAGAAGAGATTTGTAAAAGCAAGATATGCAATGTTATCAAAATAATTAAAAAAAAACATATTTTCCCTTCGCCCCGAACCTCCGCGAATAAATGCAGGAAAGATCCAGTCTCTAACCCCTCCCAAACGTGCCATCCTATCCAACCCACTCTGATATTCGTCAATCGCCCCCACAAATATCAACCAGTCTGATTGCACGTAAATAATAAATTTAAAAACGTCCACAGCAAGACTTTTCTAAGCGTTATTTTTGGGATCATTCCCTGGCGTATTGGACATTAAGACTTTTTTAAAGGACTGAACGAAATTGATTCCTGTAATTTTTGACGAAACAAAACTTTGTTTTTATTTATTATGTGACCCCGATGGAAAATTATGCGATAATTACAAATTAAAAAATACCATATTTACAGCCATTGAAAGTCCACCGCCAGACATAGGCCTCCACGAGAAAGGGACTAATTTTGCCTATAATTGCCGCGCTGGGCAAGCGTGCTAGCAATCGCAGAGCGCGGCTTTCGCGACAAGGATGCTGCGGCCCATGCCCAACCTATGAATTTGAGCTACACTATCGCAGACGGATATACCGCCATCTGTCGGTTCTGGTACCCTAGTCGCCTCTTACAATACCTGATATCGAGGGAGGTACTATTCAACTATGCCGGTACCTGAGGGCATATATATGCGAATTAAACTTATTTATCTAGTATAAGTTGCTTCTACTTATGCTGACTGACAAAGAACAAGCAACAATGTCCACTATTGAAATGTCTGGTTACACCAATCTACTCCAGATCCTTGATAAGTGGCAACTATAGTTACGATATATCTGCAGGTTAGTGTGCAGAAGTCCATGGTTGGGAAGCTGTATCTTCGTCACAAAGCTTCGCTTTTTGATTGCCACCACGTCTGCCAAGCGAGCTGTTATGGGCAAAATCCTCATAGAAGTAAATCTCATGCAAAAGTCGCCTGCATTAGTGATTACTCTCAATATCTATTGCCAAACAGATAAAAGACGCAGTGAATTTACTGGGTAATGTGACATAGTATCTTCAAGTCACACGGTTCGCAACTCGTTAATGATATAATAATAATAATATAATAATAATATAATAATAATAATAACTTTATTCAACAACAAAAGGTAACTTAAACTAAAATACATTTTGATACTTAGGTACCTAAACTAGGTCTAGCCTGTTCTTATAGGCACCTATGCTCTAGTGTGCATGTAGGTGTGGATTTGTGTCTATATGGTCTAGTGTAATAAAGGCTCGTTAATTCAACACATTATTTACATAAATACACAGAATATAATGCTAAGCCAGTACATACAGTATACACAAACAATAATAGTAACAATAAATGTAGTCCAGTCTAGCATAATATTGTTAGCAATTCCACTGTCTTGTTGTAGTCTAATGTCAAAATATCCTTTTGATACTACAAGCGTCTATATACTGTCACGCGGAATAAATGCTTGTTTGTCAACTGAGCTATATAAAAAAACAAGCTTGAATACCAACTGTTATAGAAGCAAATACGAAGACTTTAACTGAAGATTCAAAAGATTTTAAACACCACCACCTCACATCCAATTTCAAGAGAACAGCGACGCGCTCTTTCACCTTATTATTAAAACAAACAAACCTTCCACGAACAATAAAAAGAAATTCTCTAGTTCCAACCTTGAACCAGCCCCGGCTATCCCATCTAACCCACTCTCATATTCGTCAATGGCCGACTTATAAATATTCAGGCTGATTACAGCTAAATAATAAATTCAATTTACTCGAACGCCTATCAAATATTTTCGCTGATAACGTTTCTATATTTGGACGGGATGGTGCGAATAATGGTGTTATTTAGAGTCTTGCAATATGCTAAGATAGTAGGCTGCCAGCATTAACAAGTCAAGAGATGGTTGTGCCCGGGTGCGGACAGAAGCGTTGTGGAGTTGACACGAATATATATTTTTTTTAGGAAGGCAAAGACATCTTATCAGTTGCAGAATACTTCAGACTCGGACTCAGTGAATCTTATTATTTTTAGAACAGGGTGCTCTTTCTCTTACTAGACTCTATCCAGACTATTTCGAATACTAGAACCTAAATCATATTGCTATTTAGCTTGTGCTTACTTATTTTTCTTAGACTTTTTATCAACGTAACACACCAAGTATTCTAACCATACTCTATATATATGACGTGTTATTTATTTATTCATTCAGGTTTATCTAGTCATCTTAGTCTAGACCAAATTTGTATATATAAGAAGAAGCTGACTCACTGAAAAATCAACGCAGAGCCTAAAGTATAAGGTTTCGAAACTTGAAATTTTGCACAACGATTCCTTATACAACGTAGAGGTGTAAAAAGAAAATTTGCTGTTTTTGAAGTTATTTAAATGAAATGCAGTGTAAAGATTTTTATTGAAAGTAATGAAACAGACGCAAGATATATTTTTTTAAATCATCTTTTAAGGGAAACCGGTGTGTGCTAGTCCTAAATATGTTAAAATAGGCAATTGTAGGAATGGGTCGTTATAAGAAAACGATATCTTATTAATATTAATCTAAGAATGCTTTAAGTTTCTTCATTTCGAATTAAGACTCATAATTTTAGTGAATAAAAACAAAAAACTATGAAGTCGCTTCTCGACTCCACGGCTTCCTGGGAACAATTTTTACGACATCGCTCAGCGCACGCCGCCGGAGCTAGTGGCCTCTTACAATTTTCGCGGGGTCTGGCGCGCCTGTTAAAAACGCCATGAATAATTATTGGCCTAGCGCCTCCACGGATGCGAGTTTTGTCTTTGTTCAGGATAGGTGAGGAAGTTTGGGTATTTCTTAAGAAGAGTTTGTTGCAATTTATTTATTTAGTGTAGGTACATTTACTATCACACTTACTTATATTCATAATAAATATATTAACTAGACGGTAACCTAGGATATTTGTACACGACATTATTTATTTATTTTACTTTATCAAACAAGATGTTAATAATGATAAGAAATACAAGAGAAAATTAAAAAATCATCATCAGAGCAGCCATTGAAAGTCCTGCTGCATAAAGAGGGAATTTTGCCTATAATTCCCGCGCTAGGCTAGCGTGTTGGCAATCTCAGAGCGCTACTTTCGCAACAGAGATGCTGCGGCCCATACCCACCATATGAGCATATGAGCTACAGTGGTGCACGGGGAGGTACTATTTTACACTGCCGGTACCTCACGGCTTAAATAAAAATAATATTTTAAATTATTTTCCTGCTCTTTAACCGATTATGATACTTTATGTGGAACCTGACGATTTTGATTATTTATATTTGTATTGTACCAATGTTGTTATTTTTGTTAGAAGACATTGTCTTGCTGTGGTTGGTAAGTTTTAGGTATATATAAGCAACAGCGCAGAAAATACTAGAAGCTGCATTCTGCAATGCCACCACGCATACCCAGTGCGGCAATTAATAACAAAAATCCCCTTATCTTGGCGAGGCCTTTATTCAACTTTAGGTGCCTATAAGAACAGACTAGACCTAGTTTAGGTACCTAAGTATCATAATGTTGAATAAAGTTAACTGTGAACTTCCTATAGCTGATATGATGATAATGAAACATATTTGTATCAGATGAAAGACATTTACGGTTGGAAACAAAACCAAAACATAAGATTATTAAAAACTATGGCAAATTATTTTGTCCTTTATTGCACACAGGGTATCGTTGCTAAATCACAGCATAGAACCTTAAATAGCCTTTGATTGTGATTTAAACAACAACCTGTAAAATGTTTTTAGAAATTTAGCAGTATTGAAAATGTAATGTGTAAAAAATAAAATGAAATCCAGAATGTCATCTTCAACTGATCTTCATCTTTACCTGAAACAGTTCATCTCAAATGCAACAGGAGGAAAATTGGCAGCAGCCTACCCTTTCCCAAGATATGCTCTGCGATTACCAACTCGCCTGCAATGTGTAAGACACCCCCTTTCTTGGTAGGTCTAACTCCAGCAGTAGATGTTATACGACAGTTATGTTGTAAGATAGAGTTGAGTTGGAAGTTAAACATAAAAGTCATCTTTATAGTAAAACTATTCTTTGAACGGGTTTACACGCATTTTATAACTTTTCACTGTTTGACGTTTCGGTTACATTGCGTTTCTCAACGTTCATAAGAACGAAACGGAATTGTGGGTAGTGAACGCGTAAATATAGGAAAATATAGATAGTATAGATTGAATTCAAACATAGTGATTATATGACACTCAACTTCAGAAGTCAGTTGAAACTGACGTCTAAAGGCTATAAATTGGAAACTTTAGTATTTGCCATAAATCAAGTTGATGTATTAGTCTGGGTTCCCTAACATACATTTAATAAGATGCGTACTGAGTTAAGTTTAATGGTCATTTGATGGGATGAGTTTGTAGGGATTGGGACGAAATAGTAACTGTTACAATCCAACTATTTAATTGATACACAGAGATTTTCAATTATAGTGAGCACGTGTTACTTTGACCGTGTGGGGTAACTTTAGCTCATCTTCATGTATACGTAAATTTCGAGACTTTATTTTGAATTACGCAACGGTTTTTACTATTGGAACGGAATGATTTTCACAATTGCTTACATTATTTTTGTAAATGATTATAACATTAATCGTAAAACTTTTGTACATTAAAAACAATGATATTATTAAAAATATTATTCGTATGGATGTTAAGTAATTAAACATGGTGATAAAGAATTTTATGGTCATCTCATTCGGGGGTTTACCCAATAATTGTCGCATTGGGCAGGCATGGCGAGGCAATAGCATTGCATAGCTTTGTGACGAGGATACTGCCGATCCTTGCTCCATTACTTATAAGCTATACCAGTACGGATGGATATATCACCATCTGTCGGTTCTTGGCCTTTTATCACCTGGTACCGAGGAAAGTGTTGTTCTTCTCTGATGACTCATGATAAACTCGATCATTTGCTTTGTTGTATTTTCTAATAATTACTCGGTCACTACTCATAATAAAACTACTCTTTTAACGGCTTTAAATCGGCGTTTATTTAACTTTTTAAATTTTTCGCTGATGTTTTCCTTGCGGCAATTCAAGTTTCACGTTTTTGGCAAACGTTGTCAGTATTATTGAGAACGGTATCAGAAGGTGACTGAAACTTTGAAGATTTGAATCTAACTACTTTGAGAATACTTCTCAATCGAATTTAGATGAATGCTGCTAATAAATTTAGCCTAGATGGGAAATTAAAACAGGTCAAATTATTTGCTATCAAGAAAGATAAATATAATTATTATGTTAAGGAGGCTGTTAATTAATTATTACATTAATTAAGTCTAAATAAACTTTAAGAAGTCATTTAATATAAAACGAGAAGCTTAATGACATAATAAATAAATAAATTCCCACAACATCTCATTCCAACATTGACCTGATTCCGTGTAAGTGTGTAATTGACATCAGACCACAGATAAATCACAAATATACTACTTGATTACACATATTTAACACCCAGTCACAGAATAAATATAAATAAATCAAGTAAATATTTGTCTTGGACGGGGATCGAACCCACGACCTTTGGCGCACAACATAGGATAACTACCATCTGCGCCATCGGGCCCACAAATCATATCGGCATACTATAATGGTCAGAAACTTAGAATTATGCATTGGGGTTTCTTTAATAACGTAGAGGAGTATTATAAAAGAACTTTTGAAAATCACCTTCTAAATGGGTAAAACGGGGGTGCGAAGTTAGTATAAAACTTAGCTAGTTTTGTCATACATACGAAATTAATTTTAAAGGTTTTTTATTAAAAGTCATGAAACACATGTAAAATATGTTTTAAAAAATCATCCCTTAAGGGGGTAAAAGGGGGGAGGGGTGCAAACTTAGTATGAAAGTTTTCTAACCTGCTAGTAAGGTATATAAACTGTGCCAGTTCAGTAAGCCAAGTAACTTAAATATTTGAAATCCCCGGCACAATGTACCGGCCAATATTGCCCAAAGTTTAGCGGATACACACCGCACTCACATCCGTTAACGTTCACCAACAATAATTCATAACCGCAACGAAAACATCTGTAACAATATAAAATAAACCCTGTACATATTTCACTCAAAATCCAGGGCCATACAAAATTTTACATTCTCAAGTTGCAGTCAAACCTTTGAAAAGGGCACTACGGGAAACGGCCAATAAATCAAAGGCAACACGCCGCGCGCTAGACAAATAAAACATCAAGCTAAACAACAAAAAAAAAACGCACAAAATTCGCAAAAAGAATTACAAGCTATAACATGCAGTAGTGTTAACGACCAATCTTGTTTCTCATGCTGTTGCATTATAGTGTTTATGTGATCGCGATAAGGTTTAAGATGTGTGCAGAGTTAAGTTTGGCAGTGATTTAGTCCCTATCGGCCGTCAACCTGATTAATGTCGCTAGTAAATCAGCGGATTACGACAATGCGAGAAATGACGAGTCGCGGCCGGATCGCTGGCGTTACTGCGACACGGGATATGTCACAAGAGATTTGTATAATTACATGGATATATTGAAAACTTGGATAACTGTAGATAAAATAATCTTAATGTCATCTCCGTTAACCGGGTGGTACCGGCAGAGCAGAATATTCCCCCCCCCCCCCCTGTGCTAGGTGTCGGTAGGTTCTACTAAGGTACTAGAACCGACAGATGGCGGTATATAACCATTAGAAACAGTACAGCTCAAATGCACAGGACAAGAATGGGCAGCAGTATCTTCGTCGCTAAAGCTGCGTTCTGCTATTGCCAACACCGGTAACGGTAAAATTCCCTCTTTCTTGGGAAGGCCTATGTCCAGCAGTGGAATTCCAATGGCTGGTATGATAAATGTAACCTCCAATTGCTTAGATATATTTGAAGACTCTTAGAAACTCGAAATTACTTTTAATTTATATAGTTAAACTGCTTGATGAATATAACTCAATTAACATCGCGCTTACAATTATTATTTCTTTTACTTTTTATGTACTGCCGTTATATACATATATAATCTCTTATATGTACGTCCATAGTTATTTTTCTTAAATTGAAGCAAAGTACAATATTTGCTTACACTATCTAACAAGTTTATATTAACTATATTTTGACTAGGTGAACGTCTTTGAATTAGCTTTCACCGTGAAAATTAAATGCTAAATGAAAACCCTGTTGTGGTATCTTTAATTAGTGTTTGGTGACTGCAATAACTTTAATACTCAAAAGAAACAAAGAATACTCAGAGAAGCAATTCTGAGAAGAATATATTATTAGATGCCCTTAACATATTTATTCTTTCAGAGATTAATGAAATAAAGACGTAATTGTGTTTTTCTGTAATAATAAAAAAACAACATTCAAAGCCTTTATTTTTTGTAATTAAATTTAAATAAATAACATATCATAATTATATTTTTCCATAAAGTGTCACAACCTTTAGTCGTGCCATCTAGTGGCTTTGTCAATAAAACGACAAAGACAAACTTAAGAAAAATGATCGTGAATCAAAGAAGTTTTTTTTTCATAAATATATCACTCATACTCCAGTACACTCTTTAAAAGAGGAATTATTTATTATATATTATAGGACATATATTATAGGATATAATTATTTATTATAGGACTTCTGTCCTGGGAAGTTTCATAAATCGCTTCCGTTCGTAACTCGCGGCATCAGGCTGCTCGTATCGAATTATTGAGTAAACACGTAGTGTAATCGGGCGATCGTTTCATTTAGAATGCGCCTGCAAGGGTCCCGGAGAAATATTGCTTAGAATATTACCAATAATATGTGTGAATTGGAAATAATACGATTTATGAGCGTCATAGAAATAATTCTGTTTTTTTTTTAATTCCGTATCAGCCAGTTTTCCTAAAGAGTAGACCAAAAATGGATTCGTTTTAAGTAAGCGTAAATATTTTAAGATAAATCTTAAAGTTAAATATTTTATATTAATACACAGGCTAATATGTTTTTTTGCAATTTAAAACGAAAGTAACTGTGTGCTGCATACGTACTTGTTGAAAACTGTCAAGACTCAAAGTATTCAATTTTTTTTAAAATTTATGCGTTCACTATCAATAAAAACAAAACTCATTTTAACGGATCTTAAACGCTTTATATCTTGTATTAACATTTTATCAACGTTCTAATTACGTTATGGCAATAATTTTCAAGAGTGACAGATGTTCCGGTTTTCGCGCCAACTGTCAAGCTACTGTCAGCTATGTCAAACGTCATAAAGTGTATTAGAAAAGTTAATATTATCAAAAAACAAATGTGGTCGTTAAGTTTTTTTTAATAGTTTGTTCCATGCAGTTTTTTTTTATTTTTAACTATGCATCTAGATATATAAATAACATTGAAGTGTTTGTATTTAATATTTGATAATTAAAACAGACGTAATAACACTCACAATTAGGCACTAACACTTCTGGCAGATAGATAATATTATAAGGAGTAATGTAGGCAAATTTTATTTTTTTTATTTATTATTCTCATGGATACTGGAACTATGTCGGTGAAACCGCGGGGCACAACTAGTGTTTCATAAGTAACCTTCTGATAATAATAAACACAGCAAAATATGAATTAGCGAAATGGGACCATCCGTTTGCACTAATTCCGTGACCAAGGGAAACAGATTTATTTATGTATACTAATATTAGTAAGAGGAGATATTGTTATTTCGTAAGATTGAAATCAAAATCAATTTTTATAATCGTTTCCCCATCAAAAAGCTGCACCGATACTATGGACTATTACATATTACATAAAATCTGATTGTAAACGAGTAACGAGGAACGAGGCACGATTTTTATTGTGCGTTTGTAACGAATAAACTCAAAAACTAATGAACAAAGTGCAAAACTTATTTTACTATTAGAAAGTATACACTAATATCTCCCAAGAACTTCTTAATAAATTGGATCGTCTATTGAACAACTGTCTTTGTATCATTTTCGGTTTGCGTAAGTACGATCATATTTTCCATTACCTTTCGGCCCCTACCCTGCCCTTCTCGGCTGGCTTCCTATTCGTGAACGTCGATATGGTTATAATTCGAATTTTAACCATATTATTTTCATTACTTTTTGATCCGTACCCACCAACTTACCTAAAGGACAGATTCCAATTCCTATCTTCCTCTCACGAACGTAATCTCCGTTCTTCTAATACTCCCTCGCTCTTAACTTCTTATCATCACTCTAGTTTTTTGACAAACTCTTTTACAGTGACAGCTATACGACTTTGGAATGAGCTTCCGTTGAATATTAAGCAATCCCCAAAAAAATGAATCCTGAAACGCTTTCTCCGTACTTTATTTACTGATGCTGCTTCTCTAACTTTATAACTCTATTTCTGATGTACGTTATTTTATATATATATTATATCATATGTATTTATTGCGTTTATTTATACAAATGTGTATGTTACGTTTGTCTTTTGTGTGTATATATTGTCTGCACCACTATATGTATTTTTTTCTATTTCGTATAATGGTTGACTGGGAGATAATGCCAATTGACATTTGTACATTTTGTTATATTTTGTGCAATATGTGTTTATTACAATGTTATACAATGTTATATTTATTTATTTATTGAATTTTATTCAATAAATAAATAAATATAAGCTATAATTTTTTATCATAATACATGGTATTGGGATCTATGCAGGTAAAAGTGGGTCTTTGCTAGTGTACAACACTAGAAGTAGACCTCTCTCCGTAGTCTACATTGGTACCTTACTCTCATCTATTTCTACCGCCAAATAGCAGTGTTCGCATTGCTGTGTTCCGGTTTGAAGGGTAAGAGAGACAGTGATGTTACTGGTAACTGTGACACGGTATCTTCAGTTCACAAGGCGAGTGACGTACTAGTAAAATACATTTGTGATGATACGAGTGTCTTAAGGCTGCGGTCACGTTTATAATCAAGCGGACCGTACGCTTGTTTGCTGACTTCATAACATAAAAAAAACACAGCTTTATCATGGTTTCCAAATATAACGAATTCACTGCACGTACATCTAAAAAATAAATAATACAAATAACAAATTATCACAATCTTAATTCGGAGTCGACATTAAAAACACACGTCTCCGGGCCCCGCTCGTGTGCGTGAGTTGTCGCAGTACTCACAAATTGATTTATGTCACCCGGCCACTTGCGGCCAAGTTCGCGTCTGCCCGACCGCCCCGACTCGCTGCGACGCACGATTTTTAAGTTTTATAGCGAAATATGTCGCGAATAGTGTCTGATGTGGGTGTTGATTTACTTTTAGGGATTCGGTGGAGGAAATGAGCTTGGAACTTGGATTGCTAATGTTATACACTAGCAGCGCCGCGCGGTTTCGTCTGCTTAGTTCCTCTTTCCATGCCAATAATAAATGTAGTCTAAGTCACTTGAGGATAAAGCAATCCGGCAGTACAATTGGTCTAGTTTATCTCAAATGGACAAACAAAAATTTAAAATGTATCTTACGATGATCGTACCCACTTTCGTCAGACTATTTTACAAACAGACACTTCAAATGCGTTTATATGTAGATATGGAAATAATTTTTGCGAATGGAACTTGGAAGGCTTTTTTTTAACCTATTGCTGGACTACTTAGACTTCAATTCCAGCGCCACCGAAAAAAGAGGGCGGGGCCTCTCATAGATGAGAGGTCCGATGCCCGTAATCATCCTGCGTGCCGCGCGGTCGCGGCCGCAAAGCTCGCGAGATCGGAGCGCCCGAGGGCACCTCTAGAGGCTCGACCTAGGCTCGGGCCACCGTCGTTGGGGTTGAATTTAATATGAAATTTCAGCAAAAGAGGACGGACAGATTGAACCCGACAGCTCTAGGGCTGTCGGTTATCGCTCGTGGGGGCAGGGACTGCACGCGTTCGCCGGCGAACGCGGTGTACTGCTCTGTTGTATGAGTGCATGTGGAGTGTTGATGATCGTGTTGAGTCAGTAAGAGGGCGAGGAAGGGCTGCGATTTTAGCGGTTATCCTATCGACCCTCTCGGTCGTCAAAGACGTGACGCGGTCTACGATGTCGGACGTGGGCAGGCATTTAGAGCGCAAACAACACTCATCGTAATATTTTGTATGAAATAATACATATACATTATATTTAATTTATTATATCTATTATGTTTTTCTGATGTATAAGCTAAATAATTGTAAAGTTTCGTCAAAATACATTTAGTAGTTTTTGCATGAAAGAGTAACAAACATACATCCATACATTCTTACAAACTTTAATATGAGTAGGATTAGATTTCTATTCGCGTCCAAACCAAAATGAACTGTAGGTTCAAATTATACTAATGTAATTTTTTTTAATACCGTGAGGTACCGGAAGAATAGAATAGTACCCTAATAGTCTTTTTGTACCAGATGTAGCAGGTGACTACTAAGGTATCAGAACCGGCAAATGCTTGGGGCGGGGATGGACACCAGTATCGCGAAATTCACGTTGCAAAAGCTGTGCTTTGCGATTGCCAATGCGCTTGTTTTGGGCAAAAATCCGCTATTCTTGGGAAGGCCTATGTTCAGCGGTGGACTTGCAATAGCTGATGATGATAACATTTTATAGAAATCCTTCAGTAAGCTTAGACAATTCACTAATCAAATGATTCGTACATAGATCAAGTATCGAATCAGCCTGCATGTCGAGGTTGCAGCCGATTTAGAACTCAATGGCTGGACATGTGTCCTGTCTGTTGTCTTGTGTCGACAAATAAAAAGATTTTTCTTTCTAATCTATCCGTGGACAACAGCAATGATTTCACAATTAATAAATATTTTACCACTATTTTTACATAAAAGTAAAAATAATTTATATTTAGCAATTTGAAAATAATGATGATAAAACAATACTGGTCGTATTTAAAAAAAATTGTAGGTAGCTAGATCTACAAAAAAATATGGCACAACGCACAGCACCCACGCTTTGTTCAGAAAACTATTAGGGAAAAGGTGGTAATGTGGCCCCTGCAGATATATTGGCCCCCTTCAATATTTTAATGTTTGAACAACGCCATCTAGCATCTTTTATGCGCTAGGGGATGCTCCCGGCATGGTACGTATTTAGTACCTTACAAATCCACCAGGGCCTGTCACGTTCGATTGTCATTTGAACCAGTTGAAACTCGTTGCTGGTAAAACTTTAAACTACTGTGATTTGAATTCTGTAATTGTTTGTAAAGAGAGTGTTTTGGCTATTCTGTTCGGACATTGGATACGTTGAACTGTTCTTCTACGGGAATTAAAAGGTAAATACAAAATTAAACTTGTAATAACATTTTTTGGTACATTTGTTTCAATATTCTCAATAGTTGTAATTTGGCCCCCTCACATTGGTTGTATTATGGTCCCGGGGGCCACATTACATGTAAGAGTGATTCATAATTTTCATATTTTTATTTTTTGCCTTCAGATGCCTAGACAAAGTGTGCTCTCTCTACCATCGAGGAACAAACAAAAAAGATGGGATCCTGAACAAATGAAATCAGCAATTAATGCAGTAAGGCAGAAGCTCATGGGATATAAAAAGGCTGTAAAAATGTATTCTGTGCCTAGATCTACACTGAAACGGTTAGTAAAGGACCCTCAAGAATCTTTAGAGTTGCTTGTACATAAACCACTAGGAAGGAAACCTGTACTTCCAGCCGAGCTGGAAAAAAAGTTAGTGGAATATATCTTGTTTATGGAGTCCAGGTACTATGGGCTTACTAGAATGGATGTCCGGAAAATGGCTTATCAATTAGCTGTTAAAAATGGTATTCTTAATACATTTAAGAATGAAGCAGCAGGGCGTGCTTGGTTAGATCACTTTTTAAAGCGACATAAAGACACTTTATCTTTACGCAGACCAACGGGGACATCATATGCTCGTACTCAAGGCTTCAATCGTCAAGCAGTCAAAGAATTTTTTGATATTTTGGAAGTCGAAATGACGAAAACTAATTATCCTGCTGACAGAATTTTTAATGTCGACGAAACTGGATTGACAATCGTGCAGTCAAAAATACCACAGGTGTTAGGTAAAAAAGGCAAGAAGCAGATAGGTGCCTTAACTGCTGCAGAACGAGGATCACTATGTACTCTTGTTTGCTGTATGAGCGCATCGGGTATATTTGTGCCACCTATGATGATTTTCCCCAGGAAAAACTTTACGGACATTTTGATGAAAGGAGCGCCGTCTGGTTCGATTGGCAAAGTTCATCCATCTGGTTGGATACAATCCAATTTGTTCACTGAATGGTTTAAGCACTTTATTGATAAAACAAACCCCAAGGTCGAATCTCCGATATTACTCATCTTTGACGGCCATTACAGTCACACACGCAACATAGAAATAATAGATTTAGCCCGCGAAAATCATGTCACGATTATCAGCCTCCCGCCTCATACAACGCATAAGCTCCAGCCTCTGGACAAGACTTTTATGGGTGCCCTAAAAAGTCACTATAGTGAGGAAATTCGCAAGTTTCTGTTGCACTCTGACAGAATGCTAAAACCTTACGACATCGCTGAACTTTTTGGCAGAGCATATCTTAAGAGCACTACGGGAGAAATTGCAGTAAATGGTTTCCATGCCACAGGCATATATCCATTTAATCCTCAAGTTTTCACAGAAGTCGATTATTTAACGGAAGAATCTAACAATAATCAAACTACCTCTGATAATCAAGATACTGGCCCTGTTGCGAACCATTGTGCCCCAGGAATGAGTGTAGAGGCACAGGCACCGGAGAATAGTTTGGTTCTACCAGAAGACATTCAGCCAATTTCTACGACTAAGACTAGGACTTCTAATCGTGGAAGAAAGGCTACAACAGCAAAGGTGATCACGTCATCACCATACAAAAATCAATTAACCGAATCTTTGCTCTTAGCACAGAATCGTGAACGTGGACGTAGAAGAGGCCGTGGACGCGGCCGTGGACACGGTGTCAGACGTAATCACGACGGAGAAGGATCCGGTAGGAATGTCGTTCGGCGCCGGAGAGAAGCTACATCCAGCAGTGACTCTGAAAGTGACGTAGACGCAGTGAATACCGATTATGTCGAGTCGTTTACAAACGTGCTGCCTGAAAACGCAAACGTGCCGTGTATGTTCTGCGACACCATTTATTGCAATGACAGACCTGGAGAGCCATGGGTACAGTGTCAAAGTTGCAATTTATGGGCTCATGTAGCCTGTGGAGGTTCTGAAGGCGACTATTATATTTGTGATTTTTGTCGTTAATTTTTAATTATGCAATACATTTAATGTGACCCCCAGGGGGTCACATTACCATCACTTGATCTCAAGATACCAAATTTGCCTAACTTAAGAATAAATAATATTTTAGCTATACTGTGCGCGTTTCATTTATTTCATAGTCAGACATGTATAGACAAATAAATAAGAAGTTCAATAATGTACCTTTAAGGTTTGTCACCCCTATATTTATTAAATAAAACTTAAAAAACAAAGTGGGGGGCCACATTACCACCTTTTCCTCTAGATTTTGTTCATCAATGTTTAACTTTTAACTTTTCAGTTCGACTTATTGTTAAATATTATTAACTAGTTTAGTACTTAAATTGGAAATTAGGTAGACGGTACGCATGCGCAGGTAGCGTGGTCTTACTTGCTCTTACACTGAGGAATTCCTTACATTCTGAGGATCCTAATCATGATAATAAGATAATCTTATCAAAATAATGTATCGGCACCGATTCTTGATATGTGTGCAGAGATTTAATTAAATCTGTCCATCTATAAAGGGACAAAATCGACTTCGAATGAGTCGATTACAAAAATACACTCATATATAATAAAATTATAATAATACGTCACAGTACCCCTTAAATTTAATAATATAGCACATAGTAATAATAATAATCAGTACAAAAGTAAGTAATAAATCATCAGTACAATCGGCGGACACATCCAGATGCGGCACGATGGCGCAGATGGTAGTGTTCTTGTGTGCCAAAGTCCTGGGTGAGGATCGAACCCGTCGTGGGTTACGATGGGTTACGTACGAATATTTATATGATGATATTTATGTTTGCTCTGTGTCTGGGTGTATATACTACTCAAATATGTATTTAAGTGGTATATTTGTGATTCGTTTGTTGTCTGATGTCTGTAACACAAGTGTTTTAAGCGACTTATCACGGAATCAGGTAATTGTATGAGTTTTTTGGATTTATTAAAAAAAAATTTGCATTGAACATCTATGAAAAAAATATGAGGCAGTTTGAGGCAGATTCAAGAAATGGCGGAATATCCATCTGAAATAGCGCACCTTGAAAACTATAGCGTGAGTTTGGACAGCAGCACCTTGTCGCAAAGATGCGCTCTGCGATTGCCACCACGCCTGCCCGGGCGCGGCAATTATGGGCATAAATCCAACCAGCATAAATCTTGGGGAGGCCTATGTCCAACTGGAATGTTTATGGCTGATATGATGATACATCTGTAGCAAATGTAAAGCGTGTAGAAAGCTATTCTATAGACAATATCTTAGTGAGGTTAATTTAGGAACAATGTTGGTTGCATACTTGGAAATTGATATCTATAAAATATACATAATATAACATTTTATCACTTCAACATAATTTGAAGTCCCTGTGTTCCGATATAAAGAAAGAGGCGACAGAACCACAAAAACAGTGATTTCGTTACATTCCCACCAGACACAATGTATCACAAAACATTTAATTGGTTACATTTAAGTCTTTTTTTTATATAAAACCAATTGACACCCAAAAATTTTATAGTCCAAGAGTCATAAACTCGAGCAACATTAAAATCATGGGATTCAGTATGCGTGGCCCAATGGAGTTTAGTTTGTTTTATGGTCTTGCCATGTCACTATCACCAATGGGGCCCTCTTGTATGTCGTAAAGTTGTTAAATAATGTTCCCATGGGGCACGTTTGATGCCCCACTCCCAGAATGGCGACTGGGAGTTTCGGTGATGGTGTCAAATGGGTATTGTATTTTGATGTCATTTGCAGTCCGTTCAATGGATGACGGTCAATATTGAATCTCGATCTGGTTTGTTTATAGGATTTTGTTGATCGATAACCCGACGAAGCTTTCTTTTTCTTCTTTCAATGAAAAAGGAGTAGATTCTTATTCATGAAAAAATTCTGAGAAAAACAAGTATTTACTTGTATGACAAATATTTCTTTCTGGCTCTTCTGTAGTCTGATAACCGTTACACTGGTGCGACTTATTTCGGAGTCAGGTCAATGTAAGAGATGTTGTATGAACCCAGAAGTTGTAGACCTTTCATACTAACTTTGCCTACCCCATTTACGATATTTAAGAGATGATTTTCAAAAAATATTTTACACGTGTATCAGGATTTTCAATGAAAAAACCTTTATACTGAATTTAATAGAAAAAACTTCAAAACATACAAAATTTACACCCCCGTTTTACACCTTTAGGGGGCAAATTTTCAAATATCCTTTCTTAGTGCGTGCAAAAGAACCCCTGTTCAAAATGTAATGTTTCTAGCCCTAATAGTTTAGGCCCTATATTGATATGTCAGTCAGACAGTTTCTCCTTTATATATATATAAATAAATATTTCCTGTCTTTTATACTCAGTCTTCATTACATCACAAACTACATTAGTACCCTTTTAACTATATATATTAACTATTACTATTGAATTATTGTTATCATTCGTTTCAAAACAATAATGGTAATAAAAATAAATTCCCACAATATCTCATACATTGACCTGACTCCGTGGTAAGTCGCTTAAAGCACTTGTGTTACACACGCTTGACAGCAGAGGAATATCAAATATACTACTAAAATACATATATTTAACACTATATAAATTTTATCATATAAATATTTACTCTGGGTGGGAATCGAACCCACGACCCCTGGCGCACAAGATAGGATCACTACCATCTGCGCTACCGAGCCTGTGAACAATGGTTATAATAACACTGACGCCGTAGGGATTTAATATATGCTAATTACCATGTGGTGTTGATGGAATCTTGACCACCAGTTTTTCTTGCCAGAAGGGTAGTCTCAAGTGTACCAAGTGTCGTAAGAGGTGACTAGAGTACCAGAACTGACGGTTGATGGTATATCTAACAGGAACAGTGTAGCTCAAATGCACAGGGCGGACACACACGATTTCCAACACGCTGGACCGGTGCGGCGATTACGAGCAAAAGTCCCCCTTAGGGATTAACACATAAAAAACTCTTCAGCTTTATAATATTAGTATGTATAGATTAAATAGATGGTGTAGCGATGATAAAATAAAGATATATATAAGACAATTCGATAGTGATCTAGGAATCTTGTAATAATAAACGTGTTGCTCTGAAAATACAAAGTTTTATTTAGCACAAATATCTATTTTAACAACAAGAACAATACGATCCAGATACACAACATACCTGAAAATACAAAGAAACGACATTTAAAGTTTATTAATTAGCTAGTCGATTCCTTTATTACACAATTAGTAAACTTTTTATTAATTTTTGTTTAGCTACCCTATCGGCATATTTTAAAAACGTCATTAAGTTGGCACTGTCAGTCGCGCTCTCTATTCATAGATAGGCCCATAGATAATTAAAGAAAACTAATTTATTTACATATATAAAAATGGAAATACATGGGTGGGATTATTGTAGTATTGTGAAATATAAAGGTCTTGTATTTTAGTATTTAAAAGAACTGTTAAAACCTTAGCTCTATGTTATTACCAAGGATTTCATAAGAAGATTAAAAGTGAATTCATTATATTCACTCATTGATATGTTTAATTATATTTTGACAAGCCGGATGAAGCTCAAGATAGGATTACTACCTATCTTTTGCGCCCTCCGGCCATCCTATCTTGTTCGCCAAGGTTTGAAATAATATTATTTTAAATATATGTATTTAAGCTGTATATTTGTGATTTCTCTGTTGCCTGGCATCCGTAACACAAGTGCTTTAAGCGTCTTACCACGGAGTCTAGTATTGTCTGAGATTTGGTGCAATTTTATTATTATTATCAAAATACTTGACTTTTCAAGTGTTTAAAGATATTAAGAAACTTAAAACAAAGTCAGGTCAATATATGAGATGTTGTGGGAATTTATTTTTAATTCTTTTTTTTTTGCCTTGTCCAAGGCCTTTCCTCAGTATTGTCAATCATTTCTTTATCGACGTTACGCGTTTATTACTCATAAGATTTAATACATGGCTACGTAGTTTTATAATGTCGTATTATAATTTTCGCATATAAAAGATAAGGTTGCATTCAGATTAAGATTAAATTCATTAAAAATACCAAATGTCCCAGCACTTATTAATTTGTTATTGTTAATAAGTGTTTATTAATTAAAAAGTTAGCCGTGAGGTACCGGCAGAGTAAAATAGTACCTCCCCCTGTACCAGGTGTCATCAGAGGCGACATATGGGGGTATATCCATGCGAAAAAGTAAGCTCAAATGTACAGGGCGGCGATGGGCAGCAGCTTCTTATTCGCGAAAGCTGCGCTCTGCGATTGCCAACACGCTTGCTCAGCGCGGCAATTATGTGCAACACACCCTCTTTCTTAGGGAGGCCTATGTCCAACAGTGGACTTTTAATGGCTGGTATGATGAAATTAATAAGCGCTGGAACATTGACCATAGACCAGGTTGACAAACAAGTATAAAATCTGCGTGTTAACCCCAGACTATCATCAACATATCAGCCACTAGACGTCCACTGCTGGATACAGGCCTCCCCAAGTAATCTACAATAGGACCGGTTGTATGCGGCCTGTGTCTGGCGTGATCTTGCGATTTTAGTTAGATCAGTCCATCTTGCGGGTTGACGCCGTACGCTGCGCTTGCCGGTTCGTGGTCTACTTTCCAGAACCTTACATTTCCATCGGCCATCGGTTCTGCGTACCAAATGCCCTGCCCACTGCCACTGCAACTTACTAATCTGCCGGGCAATGTCGGTAACTTTGGTTCTGTTACGAATTTCCTCATAAAATTTCACTGCTGGATATATTACTGCCCAAGAAAGGGGGAACTTTGCCTTTTATTGCCGCGTTGAACACACATGTTTACAAACACGGAGCGCAGATGCTGCTGCCCATCTCTGCCCTGTGTATTTAAGCTTTACTGTGACGGGTTTATATATCGTCACCTGTCTTGGTATCTTAGTCGCCTCTTGCGACACCTGGTACAGAGGGAGGTACATTTCTACTATGCTGGTCAATGTATATAATACGTTAAATCAACTAATCAATTTAGCCAATCATCAGATACAACAACACTTGTCAAAACCGAGTACCAACAAATAAATATAAACATATACTTAATAGATTCGAAATCGCCGGAGATTAGTTACATAAGCATGTCAATGAAAATTAGCAAAATGAATGAAACAGTGTCACACCCGCCAAAACCAAAATTAAATTTTATGTGCATTGTCAAACTTAAAAATGGCGGCAACAAAACGCCGCAAAACATTTACGCAACTAAACCGCCACGTTCAAAAACGTTAATTTGAAAGTAACGATATTATTGTTAAAACGACATTTCGTTCAACAACGGGTAGTGGCCGTAAATCATCGCAACGCACGTAATTAATAAAATTTATGTGTGCCATAAATTGTATATGTTGCTGTATTAAGTTATGCACGATAGCCGAATGAGGTCATTGTTTTTAGGAATCCCACGCCACGTTTTTAGAGCCGGCGGTAATTTGGTCGCGTTTGTGTTTATAGCATTTCAAACATTGCACGTGCAATCCGCGAGGTACCGGCAGAGTAGAATAGTACCCCTGTACCAGGTGCGGTAAGAGGCGGCTAAGGTACCAGAACCGACAGATCATCCGCAACGGTGTAGCTTAATTGTATAGGGCGGGCAGCAGCATCCCCGTCGCGAAAGCTGCGCTCTGCGATTGCTATAAAATTTCTTTCTTGGGGAGACCTATGTCTAGTAGTGGACTTCAAATAGCTGATATGAATGACATTTATCACGTCTGTATCCCGTCGAGGAAGGTTGAGACTTTGGATATCCTCTTGCTACGATCTTGGCATACCTCGCTCGCTTCTTTTGTTCGCATTACTCCGATCTTTTACATTCGCTTTTGTTATTATTTCTGACCTGGCCGTCCTTTAGTACTCCGTCCTACTAGGCTGTTCAACTTATTACGAAGTGGCGTACCTAAAGATATTACAAAGAAGCGCTTAAGTAGTGCAGTAAAAAGGAACTCTTTATGTACTAGGTGTCATAAAAGAGAGCGGAATATATCAAGAAGTGACTGAGCTGATGGGCCCGATGGCGCATTTGGTAATATTCCCATCTTGTCGGTCGTGGGATCGATCCCCATCCATTTATGTGATGCATATTTAAGTTTAAGTATTATATTTATAATTTTAGACTACTTTTAGAAAGCTTTAAGATTCCTTAACAATTATACATATATATATATATGTATAGTCTATATAAAGTTACTTATTTTACTGAACTGTGAGGTACTGACAGAGTATAATAGTATATACCTGTGCTCGAGGGGTCGTAATAAGCTACTAAAGCACCAGAACAGACAGATGCGGTATATCCATTCGAAACAGCACATTTTAAATACTACATGGTGGGGATGGGGGGATTACCACCATGGTAAAAATTCCCCCTATCTTAGAGAGGTCTATGTCTAGCAGTGATCATCCAATGGCTGATATGATGATTATGTTCCTTATTAAAGATATAGCTTTCTCAAGGTGTAGTATTTTTAAAAATAAAGAAAAAATATATGTATATATATACATATATTTTTTTACATTTAAGAAATGTATTTTAAATGTATATATATGAAAAGAAAAACTGACTGACATATTATCACATGCCTTAAACAATAAGGGTAAGGAACGCGAAATTTTCCACAGGGGCTTCTTTTATAACATAAGGAGGGTGCTCTTTTAAAAAAAGACTTTTGAAAAGTTACCCCCTAAATAGGTTAAACAGGGATGCAGGGTATCAAGGCCTTGCTGATTTTAAAATTATTTGATTAGAATTCAGTACAAGGTTCTTCATTGAAATTTTGAAAATTGAAATTTGGTATTATTTATGGTATTTGATAAACACTATTAGTGTTTTAATAAAATGCATTTAAAAATGTAAATAAGTACATTTTCTTTTTAAGGTGTAACTATCACACATCTTATACATTTACGTGCTTCCGTGAGAATTCGCTTAAATCACTTGTGTTACGGAGATCAGACAACAGAGGCATCACGAATATAATACTTAATTTAACATCCAGACACGGAACAAATACAAATATTATTATACAAATATTTGCCTAGGTAGGGATCGAACCTTGGCGCACAGGATCATCACTAACATCTGCGCCATCGGGCCCGTCGAAAATCAACCCTTAGCGATAAAAGGGGGTGCAAGGTTAGTAGGAAAGTTGTAAAACGTAACGCGGGTGAAATTGTGGGGTGATACTTGTTTAATACAAATGTTAGCCCCGACCGGATACTGCCTGCTTATTACAAAGTATAGATATACAAACTTGATGTCTGTTGCCGTGCGATGGATCAATTGATTATAGAATATCAAATCACACGGTGATAAAGATGCGATTGATTTCGATGTAAAATTTTTATTATTTATCTTTGCTACAGGGATCACATGACTGAAGATTTATTAATTTGATTGCAACAATATATATTGGTAATTCGCATCGATAACTACCAGCTGCGACAGTTTACTGATATCAGTATACAGATAGTTATATGAATAAAAATATCCTAAAACACTATCTTATTTATTATTTATTAATATTATAAATAATATTAGTATAATATATAGCTGTATCATAGTTAATACTACCGGAGATGCCAACGTATACCTCTTTTCAGAAGAACATTTTGATCTGTAACGTGTGATTTTTGAAATAAGAGGAAAATTGTTATGTTGATTTCCAATAAATATATTATTATTAGCTGTGAGGTACCGGCATAGTAGAATAGTACCTCCCTACAGGTATCTTAAGAAGAAACTGAGGTACCAGAACCTTAAAGTTACTAGCTGATAATATTTCTTTTGATTAGTGAAATATTTTTTAAAATATATTTAGTAGCTTTTGATGTTATTTGATACAAACGTAATGAAATTGACGGGCCCGATGCCTTGTGCCCCAAAGATCGTGGGTTCGATACCCACCCAGGATATATGATGATAATAATGAAATATTTATGTTTGTTCAGTGTCTGGGTGTTAAATATATGTATTTATGTAAGTACAATAAAAAAAATATATTTATAAAAAATATATTAATAAATAAATAGTTGCGTAGGTATATCCAACAAAAAAATTCTCATTTGTACAAAAATAAATTTTACGTCGCGGGCCTTTTTCGGAATGTTTGATAATCAAGAAAGTGTCGCCGACTGCGATGACGGACAGAGCGACTTACCACGGAGTCAGCGTAGTAAGAGATACTGGATAAAAAAAATGTAATCCGACTTCCTTAAGCGAAGCTCGCGCGTGTCCGTTTTGGATGTTTCCCACTTGCCTAAAACAGATACCATTTGTTTTTTAGTACTCTTGCACAGAGCGCAGCTTTCGGGATAGGGATGCTGCTACCTGCCTGCTGCCACCCCTGTGCTTTTGAGTTACACTGTTGCGAATGGATATACCGCCCTCTGTTGGTTCCAGTACACCTTAGTCGCTTGGTATAGGGGTATTTTATTCTGCAATTACCAAATATACATTCGATTTTTGAATTTGATTTTGTAATGAGTTACGTCGTTTTTATACGAATATGTGTATTTGAATGTATAGATTATTGAAAAAATAATCGTTATCAGAAATTCTAAAAATAAAATTCAAGTTATTATGGATAGATAAAGAACAGGCAACATTAAGACAGACAGCAGATAATAAATGATAAAGTGTCTTCAACTTTTAAGTGCATTATGATTTGAACTGATCAATTATATAATTTGTAGGTAATATTGCCCAAGTATGGACAATTATAATTGTCGGTATCTGATTGGATCCTACCTATTCCCTGATAGTACCCATCGAAGGATATTTCTGTCTGAAATGATAGTTAACGTATTTAATCGATGACGTTGATGGTAGTGCCCTATCTTGTGCACTAAGCGTCGTGGATTCAATATTTACCCGAGACAAACATTTATATGATGAGTAATAATGTTTGTTCCGTGTCTGGGTGTTAAATATGTAAAGTATTGTGCTAGTGATTCCTCTAATATTCATAGCTTGTAGCTGTAAGTATCTACAATAGAGACAAGGTGGGCAGGCAATCTGAATAAAACCGCAGGATCACGCAGGCCGCGTACCGATCCTGTGAGAAATCTTTTGGATAGGCCCAATTCCAGCTGTGGACAGCCTGTAGCTAGTATGATAATGATGATCAGGTGGTTTGAATCTGCAACCTGCATCATTTTTGTATCTCAAACATTTTTTATTACGAGAAAAATGTCAATTCTTATAAACATGCTTTTAAATCTACTAGTTTAATAATTGTTAATTTTTTTTGGATTTTTAACTATCTTTTCTTCAAAATGTGCCTCATTTTACTCTTTCCCGAAGTGTTTCAATCTGTAACATGGACAAATTAAAGACTCCTCAAACTCGAAAGTATGAAAAGACACCGATGGAAATTTATATATATATATGTATGTATATATATATATATATATTATATATATATATATATATGTATGAAATTAATAATATATATATAATAAGATATTCATATAACATTGATATGACTCCGAGATAAGTCGCTTACAGCAATAGTGGTACAAACATCAGACAACAGATGAATCACAAATATAATACATACATAATTTTGACACCCAGACACAGTACAAACACAAATGTCATTATACACATATTTGTCCTGGGTAGGATGCGAACTTACGACCCCTGGCACCTAAGACCGGATCACTATGGATGATCATAATAGCTGACACTTATAAAAATGTATATGTAGCAGTTTTTAATGTACATAAATGTTAATTTACGTATATATCTTTATTAGATAGTAGCCAACGCGAAACGTGCTCTGTATCTCGTACGAAAATCAATTAAACTTATATATGATATCTATACGCTCCTATACATTCATTTTTTGACTAAGTATAATTGTAAAGTGTCCAATTGGCTTAAAAGTATGGATTATGACAAATAAAATAGTTTTATACAGACTTTTTAACAAATGTATTTATAAATCAGTAACAACTGTGCTAATAGGTACATAATTTTTATTTCCTTTAAAATATTTGTACACAAAAATTAGAAAACGCTAGAACTACTTAATTTTTTATAAAAGGGTCGTCCTACCGCGGGCAACGTAGTCACTGATCTCCACCTATATTCTATGTCTATATTCTATGTCTTGGTTAGATAGTGTTACCATGTTTGAATAAATGAATTAAAAATGAAATTTTCGAAAATCGTAAATATATTTTTGTTTGGATATTCCATATTCAATGATTTTTGGTATCTACTCCTTTACTAGATTAAACAGCTATCAAAACTTTCCTTACCAAGTAAAGTTTTTTAATTTTTCTTACACACTTATTTTTTTGAATAAATTCCCACAACATCTCATGCATTGACATGATTCCGTGATATGCAGCTTAAAGCACTTGTGTTGCGGACTTCGGACAACAGAGGAATCACGAGTATACTACTGAAATACATATTTTTAATACCCAGACACAGAACAAATATAAATATCATCACATTAATATTTGTCCTGTGTGGGGATCGAAACTTCGACCTTTGGCTCATAAGATTACTAACATCTGCGCTATCGGGTCGTTACTTATTTGAAACGTAACGTTAAGCATGAAATGTAAAAATTGAAAACAGAAAATTAGAAGAATTTACAAAATATATCTAATACCAAACACTACAAGATCTATTTAAAAAAAACAGAACACACGTTTTTTTATGGTATCTGCATGCTTATCATCATATCTGCCATTTTATTCTGCTATTAGACATAGGCCTCCCCAAAAAAGGGCAATTTTGCCCATAATTGCCGCGCTTGGCAATCGCAAAGCGTAGCTTCGCGACAGTATATTTGAACTACACAGTTACGGATAGATATACCGCCATCTGTCGGTTCTCAGTCGCCCCTAACGACACCTTGTACAGGAGGTACTATTCTACTCTGTCGGTACCACACGACCACAGTACACAATAATAAAAAAACGTAGCCAGCATTTAAAATATTTCCTAAAAAATTATAATGCACAATATTCTCTGGATATGTGTGCGATAATTTTCTGTATATCAATGTATACCGAATGTTACGGCTACAAACGAGTTAGAAATCACTCGAAGGCGACAGTTACAAAACATCATACGCCGACCGACCAAAATGAGCGGTCCAAGATACGACCGGCATATTTACGACGGCTTAGCGCGTAAAACTAATCCCAGAGGCACCAGGAGGGGAGGGGAGGACCTTTATTTCTAACATTCGTCACATAGTACTCATAAATTATCATACTCCGCTATGATATGACGGGGGACTCCCATTAAAACGCGTTTGATTTAGATGGGGCTATAAAATTGATTTATGTTTTCACGCCAACAAACCCGTAGTACTGAAGCAACTATTATATTAACATTTTCGTGGATAACCTTTTCGGTTTTGCAAGGTCATATTTCGGATTCGGTGCGAGCGAATATTAACCTAATCTGGTTATGTTAAGTGGTAAAATCGCTTGCATCAGCAAAAACAAATTAGGTCTTTTATAATTGAAAAAAGTTATTCACTCGTATAGTTGCATGCATAGAGTTGGGCACTCGATTTTGCGGTTTATTTGGTAGAGAATAGGGGTGAAAGTGGATTGTTGTTGGACGTCGATCAGGGCATTGTTTTTGATATCGGTCCCATGTAATTTCGCGTACTTTATGACGTTGCGTTCGATATATGTTATGTTAGATGACAATATATTGGGCATAATGTGCTGTCGCATTGCCGGCCAATTATTTTGTTAATCAGATTGCCCGGGACAAGTGGGAATAGGAATTTATGTCTACGACACCGGGAAATTATTGTCAGTGAAACGAATTCATATAGTATACCAACAGCAAGACCAATAATAATTTTCAGACCCTAGACAAAAAATATAAGAATAGTCACCGATTCTACCTGGATCAACCAGACGTCAACAACGATGAGTCAAAAGTGGCTAAAAAAAGATGAATTGTTCTCAGAAACAGAGGAATATATGCTTGCAATACAGGACGAAACAATAGCTACCTGTACTGACAGAAAATATATAATAAAAGACCTTACCAGACCCACCGGCGTTTGTATACGCTGCAACAATACATCCGAGACTGTACAAAACATCACAGCTTGATCGGCGCTCGCCCAATATGATTAGAAACACCATGATGACCAGGTAACAGCAATTGCCCACCAACATCTAACAATACAATATAGTTTTATTGCAAATACCCCCTATTGCAAGTATAAATCAAACTCGATCTTAAAGAACAACCGACTCCAACTTCACTGGGATAGAACAATACTGACCGAGAAAACAATACATTGCAATAGACCCGACATACTTGATAAAGAAAAAAATATAGTATATCTCATTGACATAGCTATACCAAATACACACAATATCCAGAAAAAATCAATATCCATAACAGAAAAATTTTGCAAATATCAAGCTCTTGCAGTTATATTTAAAACTCAGTGAAGAACGGAAACAGTATATATAGTTCTAATAATATTGTCATCAACAGGACAAATGCCTAAATCATTATCCCAAAGCCGATCTATACCACTTAATGTCGCATCACAAGAAAATTCCTTTCCTCTTCCAGTGTTTCCGGTATATCTTCTAGTACTCACATTTTCTGCTTCTATCGCTTAACCATGGCCTACTTTAGTTGCCAACTACCCCCTATTTAGAGAAAAAATCAAATAAAATAATAATAATAAATAAATTCTCACAACATATTATAAATTGACCTAACTCCGTGGTAAGTCGCTTAAAGCACTTGTGTTATGGACACACAACAAACATAAATATCATCATATAAATATTTTCCTGGGTGGGGATCGAACCCACGACCTTTGGCGCACAAGACAGGATCACTACGACATCGACGTCTGCAACATCGGGCCCGTCATTACACACAGATTTTACCACTATCTTAAAGTTGCTGTTGGAACTAATTGTGTTCCAATTTGATACGGTAAATTTTACGTCATTCGCCATGCTTCATTCAAATCCATTTCATGCATGACTTGGGTGGTGGGAATAAATAGGGGCATCTAACTTCATCATAATTATGTAAAACTGAACTGAAAACCAAAAAAATACCCTGAAAACAGAATAGGGAATGTTAAATAAAAGACAAATCGATATTGAACCGTAAAGGTAAGTTTTAAGCTTACGTGAACTGAACGTGATAATGATAGGATACGCAGAGGTAAACCAAAACCCTACCCTAAGGTCTTCAACCTGGATTTTGGTAATAACTCTCCTGGTCATGCTTACTCAAGCAAATAGTCGAAGAACATAAAACTAAAAGAAAACGTACGTAGAAATACACCAAAAAATTTGAGAATTAAATAATTTCTCTCTTCATGACAAGACTCTTTAATCTCTCTTCAATGTTTGATATAAAACAAAGTTGCTTTCCGCTCTTTATCTGTCACTTTCTATGCTTAGACCTTTAAAACTACACAAAGGATTTCGATGCGGTATTTTTTTACAGATTCAATAGGAACGTTAAAAAAGAACACTGATAATTTTATATCTTTTGTGAAATCGTAAATAATATAATATAGAATATCATATAATATATAACTTCCCTCTATATCAGGCACCAGAGATATCGGAACCGGCAGATGGCGGTATATCTATCTGGCATAACTCAAGTACGCGGTTGGGGGGCGCTATGCGACTGTCACAACGCTTGCCCTGCCCTGTGCGGCAATAATATAAACACTTTAACGGGTTGTAACACTGGTAAAATTGTAATTCGCAAATCTATATTTATAGACTTTGATTTTGGGCAAATACCAACAATGACTAGAATCGCTTTATTAGATTATCGATATCTATATAATTTTATTTCCAATTAGTTAAACATGTCAGTTATCATAGAAGTATTTAATGAACTCGCCCATTGTAACAATAACTCAGGCCGCGTGTCCGGGTAAAAACGCCCAGGTGAATGGCGATGTCCAATGCTCGCCGTAGATCAGTCGCGGCGCGTCACTCCGCACAAATAAATAATGGCCGCTTGTCAATGACGGCGCGCGGTATGCGATAGGGGACAAGTCATTTAATACAATAACAATTTTAAAGCAATATTATTAACTGACTTAAAAAAAAAGTGGAGTTCTCAATTGGACTGAATTTTTGTATGGTCGGCTGTTTGCAAGTATGAAGGATGAGGAAGGCTTTGATTGGGTAATGTGACAATCTTTAGGACTTTAGGTTAGTGTGCATTTAAGACACATTGATTTGGATGGTTATACCGCCACGACACCCGGTAAAAGGCACACAGCAGAGTAGAATACTACCTCCACTATTCTACTCTGCTGTGCGGTACCTCACGGCACAAAAATTAGAAATATATTCTCATATATATGCCTACATAGGCACTATATAATATATACTTATGTACATATATTTACAAAGACCAACACAAATGTCTATTACAAGTGTCTATATCTATTTTATGTGACATCTCAAAATTTGTATGGTACTATAGAAAGGAAAGTTGTTCGGATAATCAAATTTTTTTTTTCAAATACATTACCGCATAATAGTATGTATCTATCGCAATATTTGTGTGCATTATTGCACAACTGCGCATTATTTAATAAATAAATAAATCTTTTATTTGGACAAAAACATGGTATAAAATTAAATGATGACAAAAAACAATTAAAAGAGCCCATGTTTTACTTCAAAAAAATAGTTTGCAAACCATTTACGAGTACTATCTCACATTACATACTCAAAATTTCAATAATAATTGTATTTTGTTTGTAGATTAGACATTAATTAAACAATTTAAAATATTTTTGTCATAGAGCTATTCCCATAAACCTTTTTTTTTGAGTTGAAAGCAGCTTGTACTCTATGCATCACATGTTTCAACGAATGATACATGATAATGGACAAACAGAAAAACTTCACACAAGTAAAGCGACGGCAGGGGCAGCAGCCCTAAGTTTTTAAATATAGCTAGGGGTGGTAAATGAATATAGAATATATGTTAGGGGGATTAAAAAGTCATGTTTCGTATATGATACAACTAATAATTAACGAGGATTAAAATCAATAATCATCAAACTGGATTCAAATGATTTTTCTGACCAGGGTATATATAATAAATAAATTCCCACATTGCATATTTTAACCTGACTCCGTGGGAAGTCGCTCAATGCACTCATTTTACAGACGCCACACTAATCATATAAATATGTGTCCTAGGTGGGGATAGAACCCGCGACCTTTGGCGCACAATACAGGAATCACTACCATCTGTACCATCAGACCTATAATAATTCGAAAAAAAATTCTTGATATGACAATAACCTTCGCGTGATAAATAATTTCACTCAGATCCCTATCCGATAGATTAACAATGAAGCGTATATATCGTATCGATAATAAATCCATTAGAAAAATATAAATTCATCAAAATACCTTCTGTAATTATTATGCTGTTGTGTGTGTAAAATATTAGCTAACATATTTTGCATACATGATGCATGTTCCCAGGCAGCGACTATGGATCTTCACGTGCTATGATCTTGGCGTACCTCTCTAGCTTCCGATACTCATAAACAAACAACATTACAACTAAATCACAGAAACCCATAAAGTTTCCACCGTTTTAGTCTCCACATTCGACTGAGGAAAATACAGCCAAAAATTTTAAACAATTCATAGTCTTCTAAATTAATAGCCATTAATATTGAGGAAAATACAGCCAAAAATTTAAACAATTCATAGTCTCCTAAATTAATAGCCATTATTTCCTTAAATATTGAATTGTACTTCCAGAAAGATATTAAGATCATGGTAGATTACTAGCATATTTCGTAGTTATTAGCGGGATGCCAAACATTGATCTGTATCAGGATTTTAAGCAGCTGAAGTTTATTTTACTTTGGAAAATTGTGATAGACTCACAATTTTCCAAATCGTTTAAATTTTTTTACGATGTATCGTTTCGTCGTCTATATGATGTGAAATAGCATTATCTCCAATATTATCGAGGATTATTAAAAGTGTATTGCTAATCAATAATTGTCATAATTTAATCATGTTTCACAATGATACGACTTGTAAAAACGCTAAATCAACGTGATTGTTGATGCGCAAAAATGAACTCAGCATATTTTTTTTCTGATTATAGTTGTTTATAAGATATTTATATATGTGAAACTTATCTATTTTAATTTATCATTCAAAAGGATATGTTACAGGAATTTTACAATAGACGCAAATAGGGATATTCTCAAAAAATAATCATTGCTGGATTCAATGGTCAAGAGATTCAAGGCTAGTGGCTTGTATCCAGCGTTCAACGTCGCTAACTTAGGATAAATAATCCAGCTAGGTAAGTCTAACTTCAATAAAGACAGTCGACTAATTTCATCTCTTTTAGGCTGCGTCTGAAAAATTGTGAAACATCTTCTCCAAGATCCATGTCATCATATCAGCTGTTGGATGACAACTTGGTCTTAGCCCGGCAGCAGAAAGGTAGCAAAAAGAAAGGATATTGCCCATTCCCGCATCGACTATTGTAGCTACACTATATGGGATGGATATACCATTTGGATCTATGGCCTTATACCACACCAATTCAGATCTGGCTGCACCCAATAACAACATATATAAATCGAGCACTATTGAATGCATTTTCTTAAAAAAAATACTTTTAAATTTTACATCGTTTATATGTTGCAATTTCACTTGTACAGCCAAAATGATATCATCATAAAAAAGTATATACCCTGCCAAAAAGAAACATAATAATTGTTAACCTCACCATATCCCCATAACTTGTGCTAAACGAGCACAAGCACAAGATAAGAAAGATATCAAAAGCCAAATATTGTGACGTTAAAAAATATTGGCCCATAAAATGTTGCATAAAGCGGTCCACCGTATAAAATAAATCATAGGATTGTTTCATTTCACTTTATTATGCCGTGTGCCAGTCAAGTCGACTGCTGTATAAAACACCAACTATAAAAATCTTGTTTTATAGCACTAATAACTTTGCAGTGTAACAGTTAGGTGTGCATGTGCGCTTTCTCTCATATAGATGTGTGCGCTTGAAGGTTTCCGTACTTGGTGTTTATGGGGATCACTTCGTTTCAAAACGAGCGAATTTAAGATGACACAAAAATATTTTAGGTTTCCAAAAGGAGATGGACTCGTGTCGAGTCTTGCGAGACGAATTCAGATTAATTCTTGATCTCAGAATACGTGTCATTTTGTGAAGATTACGTAAATGTATCATTGTCAATAGTTAAGCCATCCAGTGCAAGACATTGGATTTCAATTGCTACGCTGGGTAGTAGTGATGGCCATTGCAGAGCACAATCTCGCATTGGGGATGCTGTTAACCCGCCCTGTTGCATTTGAGATAAGCTGTTTTGTATACATTCCCTATGCAACCATCACTCAATTCCAGTACCTCACCTAAAGGTACCAATACCTGTCGGTTTTGGTACCTTAGTCGACTTTTACGACACCTGGTACAAAGGGAGGTACTATTTTACTATGCCGGTACCTCACAGCAAATTTCTATATCAACCATTTTAAAAGATATAACTAAAACATCCTAACGGCATTTTCAATTGAAAGCTTGAAGAAGTACCGTAAAATTTTCTTCTTAATCAATGAGTAACAAATCTGTCGAACCACCGTCAAATAACCACCGTTCAGTAACAATTAGCCAAAATTTAAATCCCACCATAAAGAGCTCACGATCCACCCCTCCATCTTCCGTCTTACCGACACCTGACAAAAGCCGACAGCCGACAAATGTTGACAACACTGCAACGGCCGACGCGCGCGACAAATGCGAGAGAACGAGTGCGGGGAGTGGGGGGAGGGGAGGGAAGAAGGGCTGAAAAATTGAGGCTACACCGGCGGATCGTCAAATTAATAGAGGTGTTTTGATTTCGGTTATTGAAAGGTCTAATTTAATTTTTAGCTGGTAACATTGTTGTTGGTCTGTTTCGGCCAATTATTGTGGAATACATTTTTGCACAGGTTTAGTAAATCTGTTAGGCTTGATTAGTATA
>JACJUM010003085.1:18257798-18276483 GCA_020976665.1 Heortia vitessoides
CAAGTCAGACCACAGATATCAGACAGAAACTCTTTTAAATTATAGTAGCATTTTTGTATCAGTATTTCATATTATTTTTTTAAAATTTAATATTACTTGTTTCATGTACCTCTTCTGGTATTGTATTTATATATCCGTAGACCATTGCTAAAAATATAATTGCTAGAAAAGACTTTTTCACATGGGAGCGTATTTATTTATTTATTATTAACAAATTTATACCGGTTATCCTAATTACACAACTATGAAGTTGTTACGAAAATTCAATTATTCTACATCGAGCTTAATTATTAATGATTTTATTAATGATTATTAATGAGACATAAGGTGTGCGTTAAGTGCCTGCTTCATGCTGCATACAGGTGATTGCGCACGCGCAACAGTACGACATGGCAGAGGCGCAAACAGGCGATGTGTACGTAATTTTTCTTCTTCTACTTATATTTAATTATTAAAAAATCCACTGCTATTATATTCGTATCAAAGAATATTGTCGCTCCTATTTTCTTTAATATTCTCGAAATTTAAAGCCAATACAAGATTTAACTTATGTAAACTAATTAAAACTTTAATTGAAACTAATTTAAACTTAATATAGTGTAAACTATTTTTTTTATTTCCTTAAGACTAAGTAGAAAATCAAGCATAAGGTCCGCGTCATAGTAAGCGTTACTACAGCCTATCACGTTCGCTCGTATTATCACAAGGACGTTGTCCTGTGACGTGAAGAAGTGCGTTGACCAACCTTATGACTAACATATTATGCCAGATTACCCAGTAATTTCACAGCTCCTGCCTCTCTTGTTCTCAGGCGACCTTGTAATAATTAAAATATTAAGGATTTTGATACTTTAAAGTAACTTGTTTTCTGCTACTATTATTTTTCGAACAATTTGAGATTGGTTAAAAGACTATGGTCTTGCATCATCTTCTTCGTCTACTTTTCGGAGATCATGTCTGCTCTGCAGGTTCATTGAAACTCAACTGTAATATGTTTTCTGTTTCTTCAATAAGTGTATCACTTTATTCTTAAATATGTCGGAAATTTGAAAGTATATATAAAAAAAAATTGATGACAATTGATCAAAGATAATATGTCAATAAAATTAAAGCCTCGAATTTACCATTAATCTGCCACCCTTATTTTTTTAATATTACCTTCCTTATATTAGTATACCTAGCTAGAAGGCTGCATTATAAAGATACAAGCGAAATATAGATAGATACAAGTCTCTGCAGAAGTCTGAGAAAAGTTAAATTAGTTCTGATAAATATTAGTTTTAATTAGATTTTTTTTTAATGCATATTTTCTATAGCATAATGATCGAACTTTGACGATCAAAGTTATATCGCAGTCGAGTACACAATAAAAACACACGCAAAGCTCAATAAGGGCGTTTTGTGACCGCAGAGAGATGCAATCAACATTATTATGCCGTGCCGAGGGGTAGCGTCAGCAAACAGAGCGGTAGCATTTATACTATTGTATTTATACCACAGTAGCTGATTAATGACACTCAGTGCTCTTAAATTAATATTACAAAATATTTTTAAAACAGCTACGAAGTTGTTTTACTGTTAGCAGAAACAGCTAATAGGTTTTTAATAAATAACAGATAAAAAATATGCAAATAAATAGAAAGTAATGAATTATTTTTTGTTAAAAATATATTTTTTGACTTAATGTATATGAATAAATATGATCATTAGTATTTTTCGTAAATTACACAAAAATAATAAAGCATCTTATTAAAATATTTCATGAGCCTCTTAATGAAAATTTGTTTAAAAATTAAACTTTTTCCTCTACATAGATACAAGAGTGTCAACTAACATCGGCCAGTTCAATATAACCTTTCTCAAGTTTAATCTCACCTAATCTGCTGTCGGTACGCCGCCCTAATGTTACAATATTTGGCCTATTACGCCCTGAGCTCATTGATTTATTGGTTATGAATCCCCCCCCCCCCCCCTCCCCCGCGCCCCCCTCCCCTACCCGCGCCATTACACGCGCTGATGTATCGCGTTGATAATGAATCTAGTTGTATTTTTGCCGGCACCGTATGATGGAAATATGAAGGTGGGGGTGATACGGGGTGAAAGTGGGGTGAATTATGGCCGGCTCGGTGATGGCGGGCGTTATTTACTGCAGCAGAGATGATGGTTCCTTGGTGCGACGCTATGTGATTTTCCTTTATAGATATTGGGAGGTTGAGACTGAGGCTAGTGATTTAATGGGCTGGATAACTTGTTGGGTAGTTCGACATTGTTCGTGTCGTTTGTCAGTGTTATATGCGTACAACTTGAATACTTGAATAGTAAATAATTACAAGTGGTCGGCTCGTGGACGAAATTCGACCATAATTAATAAAATTATTAAATACAAAGACTCTTTCATTATTTGCTTGACATTCAACAAGACCAAAGTTAATATAATCACTAAAATTCAAGGATAATTAATATTTATTTCATTTAAATATCATCGTCATCATCATATCAGCTACAGAAAGTCAACTGTTGGATATAGGCCTTCCCAAGATAGGGAGATTTTCACCCATATTTACTGCGCTGGGCAGACGTGGTGGTAAACGTAGAACGCTACTATGCGACTAGGATGCTGCTTACCCATCCTCACCATCTGTCGGGTTAGGTACCTTAATCGCCTTTTACGACGCCACACATACATTCCAGAAGTACCAATAATAAAGGAGCGTGTATGTTAGGACTAATGCAAGTAAAGGAAGCGAGAGAGGTATGCCAAAATCGTTACAAGTGGACATCCATAATCTTTGCCTACCCCGATAGGATACCGGCGTAATGTAAGTACGTAAATAACTTTATGCGATTCTTCTCTACTTAAACTTTCACTGTGTTAAATTTCACGTTAATCCGTTCACGCTATTTCGTTGAAAGCGAGTAGTAAATATGTATATATATATTTTTGTATAAAGGTGTAAATGATACATGGATATATAACACTAGCATAGATAGCATACTTTCATATTCCATCCTTGTCTTACATCAAGCTGTGCTTGCCAGTAAAGATCCGCATATTTTTTCTGGTTCAATCAAAGGCAAAGTCGAAGCAAAATATGCTTTAAATTTAAATTGTCAATAAAACAATAATAAAATGAGTAATAATAATGACATTTGAACACAAAGGATGTAATTTTATGCATTTTTTACATAATATAAATGACCCTGATGACCCAAGGGATTATAAATTTCATCTTACACAGATAATTACATTAGACCTACCTTAACTTAATAATAATTGCATTTCAACAATTAAAAAAAATCCCCTTGAATTACTCTGAGTTCTACGTATAAAAATTGTGATACTATAGGAAGACCTCACCCAAAGGTCATCTGCATCGGTACCTCACTCTAACCTTTTTTCTACAAACAAAGCAGTGTTTTTATTGCTATGGTCCGGTTTAAAGGCTAAGGACAGGTATGAAATTACTGGGTAATTTGCCAGTTTATGTTCAAGTCACAATAATACGAGCGTCTAGTCTGCAGGGACGCTCACTATCACGCGAGCCGTATGTTTATTTGGTTTGTTACTGAGATACCAGAACAGACAGATTGCGGTTTATCCATACTTGAGAACAGTGCAGCTCAAATGCACAGGGCGGGGATAGGCAGCAGCACCCCCATCTCGATAGCTGCGCTCTGCGATTGCCAACACGCTGGCCAAGCGTGGCAATTATGGGCAAAAAACCTCCTATCTTGAAGAGCCTTATGTCAAATGAAAAAAAACTATTTGAGTCTGGTTTAGGAGACCCACTGTGCTATCGAGACTAGGTAACACAAGTACTTCTCTAATTATTTTCATATTTAACTTGTAAATAATTGCTTATAATTAATTATAAAATCGATAAGAAATCCAGCTTTTTCATCATATCAGCATCATATCAGCTATTGGAGCTCCACTGCTGGACATAGAACTCTCCAAGAAAGGAGGTTTCTTGCTCATATATGCCGCGCTGGGCAAGCGTGTTGGCAAAAATAAATCAGTATTTTACAGTGTATAAATTGAATAAAATAACTATATTAGAGATATTTCCATTAAAACTGAGAAATGCTTCAAACTCTATAATTTTATACTTAACAATTTTAGCGAAAAACCAATAGGCCTATTAGCAGTCCTAATATCGACTAGGACGGTACACGTATTCTAATTACTCAAATCGTAACATAAAACAGCCCTCGTCGAAAAAGGTTGCAAGACCACAACTGACGTTTTATTCAATAGAAGCGGGCGGCGCGGGTGAGCGACGCGCGTCACTGATAACGCGGCAACTGACAATTGACGAAGGATCGCCGATCGACAATTGCAGATACCATTTGGCGAGTGATTCGTGAAATGCCACGTACACACCGGGCGTGCCTAACTTTATTAAAAGATAAATATTATTTGTGTAGTTTCAAACAAAGTGAACAACTATGTAACTATTTTTTATTGAGCTTATAGGTTAAGGATGCTTTTTGTTTAAAATAACTGCAGAATTATCCATTTTTTCCTAACTCAAAAAACAAACCTACTGTCTGCGTGCTAGTAAGCGATACCACAGTCTGTCAACGTGCGAATCATCACAATGATATCTCTAGAGTGACCAACCTTGTGAGTTGAAGTGTCGCCTCTCTCACCTTTTAAATCGGAATACAACAATAGCCGTGAGGTACCGGCAGAGTAGGATAGTACCTCCCCCTATACCAGGTGTCGTAAGAGGAATCAGAGGTACTAGAACCGACAGTTGGCGGTACATCCATTAAAAACAGCTTATTTCTAATGCATAGGGCAGGATTAGGCAACAACATACCTGTCGCGATTGCTGCGCTCTGCGATTGCCAACACGCTTGCTCAGAGCGGCAATTATAGGCGAAATTGCCCCTACCTTGGGGAGGCTTATGTCCAGTAGTGGGCTTCCAATATGGCTAATATGATAATGATGACAACAATGTGAATACTGTTTAGCGGTAGAAATAGGTGAGAGTGAAGTGAGCTATCTCTAGCACCTTCACTTTTATTAAATAAAAAAGTACATAATGTAGTATCGTAATTTAAATGTTCGTTTTGAACATGTTGCAGTGATTTTACAATATTGAATATAACGTCAAAAGTAAAAGAAATACCATCTTATTTTTATATTTATATTATAAAATTACATTTACTAATCAAATATGTTCATACCTAAAATACTAAGTTTTGTTTTACTAGATCCTTACTAATACTATAAAACTTTTTAATTTATTTTTCCTATATCAAACAAGCAAACTGGTTACCTGGTTGTAAGTGATCATCTGCGCTCAAGAACACATACATCACCAGATAAATCACAAATGAGTCTTGAATGTCTTTTTAAAATAAAAATAGACTTGGCTTTTGATGGACCGTAATGACTTAGGGTCATTACAATCAAAATCATACATTACAAAGATAAACAGTACAAAACTTAGAGGACAATTTCTGCACCACCGGATAAGTAGACTTAAATATCGCTCATTCATAAGTATTTTTTTCTCCTCCTCGCTCAATCTTCAAGATTTCCACATAAGAATTGGAACGAAAAAATATGCCAAATTAAGTAACGACAACAAGCAATAGTTTGCTTTCATAAAAAAATCATTAACTATGAATATTTTTATACACGGACGATCAACAATGCATACACATAAATAATGCATTAAATTATTACAGTGTTAACATGCACAAAATAAAAAAAAACCAATCATCGCAAAGCGCGCGGTGTGTACCCGACGCGGCTTATCCGTTGTTTTTCAAGCGATTGAAGCAAGAGTATCTCTGATGCGGTCGATGTATTGCGCAGGTCACGTATTATTACGCGTCAATTACTTACGACATTTCTGTTTTATCGGGTCATTTATAATGCATAACGGGTAAATTGTAATACATTAATGCATTTCTCAGCAGCCGATTTCAAGTATTAATTGTCTGGTTTAGATTTGTGTCATTTGAAATAATTTTTATGAGATCAAATTAAAATCAAAATCTAAACCATTTTCACTTACATATTTTTGATCAAATTTGTATGACCCACTTGAATTCTTACAAATTCTAATATATAAGATATATAAATAATAAAAAAATCGTAAATGTCTGTATGGTTAACTTGCGATTTATGGGAATACGATTTTTTTTTTATTATTTAATCTTTAGCTATCAAATAGTACATTCCAATGTTAAGTAGCTAAAAGTGCTATCATCAGTTTCTTTGATTAACTCTTGGTTCTCTAACACAAGCAATTTAAAAATTATTTCACGTATTTTTTTATACATCTGACTTTTCAAATGAAACATTTTCAAACATGATTCGTACTCAAAAATCTGTTTATATTTTTATAGGGGAATTAAATGAGATCCTTTACTGTTGGTAAAGCAATAGCATAGACTACATAAGTTATCACATTTTCAAATCTTTAGGTTATTTGAAACAACTTTGTATGAAACGAAGGTGAAGATTATTATTATTATTAGTAATGATTATAGATATTATTAATATAAGACATTATTAATTAAGCCATTGCAGTCATTCGTTATTCAAAAATTTACCCTCCGTTGATTTACTTAAAATATTTCTAAAACATGACTCGTTGATTCCAGATCAGAAAAAAACGGATACAAAACGTTCGTCCATTCCCATCAAAAGCCACAATAACAATAAATATCACAAAAAAACGGAAAGATAAAACCATCAACCGAATCCACGAGTCACGTTACTATCATTTGAAATATAAATAAAAAAACACACATCGGAAACTAAACAACAGAGCGCAACAAAACAACGTCCTTTCACACAGCGCGGACAACTGACATTTGTCAATCACCCCCCGGCTGTCAGCTGTCAATGACAATTAATAGTGTCCCATAGAAAGTTTTATGGCTTTTATTGCCACGATTGTACGAGGAAATGATTAATGCAATCACTAATGCAAATCCTCGCAGGCGAAGCACGGTCGCGTCTATTGTATTGTTGCAGTTTTCTGTTGTATTGATTTATTGACCCTTCACTCGCAGCATTTACGTCTTTCTGCGTAGCGTCAGTGGGCGGCGTGGCGAAATTGGTGCAGAAAAGGGAGATTCTTTTTTTTTTCAATCTGTAAATGATATCTTGCATCGGTCGATTTGTCATCGATTTTTGAATGGCCAGGAATTGAATCCAGGCAAACTATTAAAACGTCTTTCAATGGTATATCACACAAAAGTAACTTCTCTAACAAATTATCAGGCGCTTTTGTAATACTAGCTTCTGCCCACGGTTTAGTCTGCGCTCTACCTTTATAAATGACCTTACTTTAATATTATTAACGCGAAAGCAACTCTGTATATCTGTTATTTAATCACGGTCGAACTACCAAATCGAATTAAATGAAATTTGGCACACAAATAGCCTAAAGCTTGAGAAAGTACATAAGCTACTTTGTTTTTTAGAATAAAGATTGTAAGATGTCGGAAGGAAGAATAGAAAATTGAACAGAAATATCGCTATTTTTACAGCTAGCAACTTAAAACATTTTTCAGGTTGTTCGATATAAATAAATATGACATACAAAGTTTATATAAGTTAAGGTAAAGTAAATTAAAGAGTTATGGTACCTAAAAATACTATTCCCCGCGGATGAAGTCACAGGCACAGCTATTATCCTACATGCTATTCTGAAGTTGATATTGCGGAGATGTTTTCTTAAAATCTACTCAGTAGGTTAGCTGAGAAAGAAACCAAACATCCAAACAATGTATTTATCTAAAATTGTATGTGTAATTCCTCTGTTAGCTGATATGCGTGACCCAAGTACTTTAAGCTGCTATCTCGAAGTTAGAACAATTTACGAGATGTTGAGTAAATTTATTATTATTACTACGATTTTCTAGACTAGAATGATGACAGTTTTAAGGATGACCCTTTTACTATCGTTATAAATCTCGTCATTCTCTTTTTTATTAGTTTTTTTATTATTTTGTATTCACTGTCGTATTTGTGAGGACATCAATAGAATTTTACTAAAAACAAACAGCCAGTATTAGAGAACTTGAATAGGAATTGACCTTTGAGGTCATTTGTGTAACATTTATATGCTCTAACCGGTATTAGGACCCCAGAAAGAAAATTGAATTTTCTGACCGGTTAAAACCCCACACAATATCTAATCATTACAACAGATCATAAAATAATTCATTAAATAAAGTTACACAACTTATAATCATCCCTTAATATCACAATTAATATCGATTTCTGGAGCAAGTGGGTTATTCCATATTACACGTAACGACTCAAGTTACAAACGTTTTAGACTAAACAAAGAATATACCTTAATATTTTACTGTCTGTTGTTCTTCGCCAGACGTGAGGTACCGGCTGACTAGAAGAGATCCTTCCCCTGTGTCGTGAGAGTCAACTGAGGTACCGAAATCAGACGACATATGTTGGATATCTACACAGATAAAGGAGCTTAAATTCAACCGGGCAGTTATGGACAGAATTCCCGTCGCGAAGCTACGCTTAGAAGAAGAAAGTTCCCCCTTTTTTGGGTAGATCTATCTTCAAGAGTAGGCGATCGATGGCTGCTATGACAATGAAGTTTCAAACGTTACTACAAAAGCATAATATCGCCATTATAGTGTAACTTATTTAGCAAACTCGAGCGATATCAATCTTAAGCTTATTCCATAACCCGCTGTCTCCTATCGCTCGCGTGCACTGTCACAATTTCATTACCGCCGGCGTCACGTCACGTCGCGTCAACGTCGCTTCGCGTCACCGTCACCTGTCACGCGTCACTCTCGCGTCACTCACCTGTCAGCTGCGAGCGACACTTCGTTAATTAGACTTTAAGATAATATAAGCGTTTATGCGGACGATTTTTGTGTTTTCCAGTTACTCTGCTCTACTTCGGATCCTCGGATTAGAATCCGAGGATCAAATTCTTGTGTAACCTTACTTTCTGTATTGTAAGATCTATCCATCTAGTTTAATTGATAGACATTTGATGGATTGATAGACAAGAAGTTGTTTTGTAGACTGTCTTTAATATATTTTGGTTTGGGGCGCCCACTTTCATAAGACCCCGTATGCTTTTTTGCACTTACCCTGCCGGTCCTACCTCAGATCAGTTCTCATTTACGATACCTAGTGAAAGTAGGAGGTATAGTATAATAGGCAGGTACCGATCATCATATCAGCCGTTGAAATTCCACTGTTGAACATTAGCCTCCTCAAGCAAGAGGGCATTTTGCCCATAATTGCCGCGCTGGGCAAGCATATATCTATCTACCGATACTCACGACTAATCTACTTTCAATTCACATATAAAGTTATATGAAACTTCGTTCAAATTTTAGAAGTGAAAGCGGAACAAACAGGCAGACAGCATTTTTAACATTAATATGTAAGGTCTTTATATATGTATATACTGAATATTATAGTTTATTATGATTTATGCGGTAAACTAAGTTTTGAGTAAATATTCTGTGTATTTATGTAATGTGTCCGTAAATAATGTGTTGCATTAACAAGCTTTGTATTACACTAGACCATATATACACACATCCACACCTACATGCACACTAGAGCATAGGTGCCTATAAGAACAGGCTAGACCTAGTTTAGGTACCTAAGTAACAAAATGTATTTTAATTTAAGTTACCTTTTGTTGTTGAATAAAGTTATTATTATTATTATAATTCAAGCGCAAGCGCAGTCGCGGGCAATAAACTTGTATATATATCTCAATATTTCACAGATTTTTTTGCAGGTTCCTTTCTGGTGGGTCGCAGGATATACCTTCAGTACACTTTTTAAGATTTAGACTAGTTTAAAGCAGGCCTAATGAAATTATCTGTGTTAAATGACTTTTATGATCCCTTGGGTCATCAGGGTCGTCTGTATTATTTATAATTTAACATAAAATCACTTTCTTATTTGAAATATTAATATTTATACTTTTTCTTTTATTTTTTTTCACGTTTTAGAAATGCTTGTAAGTAGGCACTTGAATAAAATATTTTTTTATATTTGTCTTTATTTAATGGCTACTAGAAGCTAATACTGTGGCGATTATAAAGCACAGCTGTGAACAATTACATATGTGTAAATGTTATAAATCGTGTCTTTTTTCGCCAGCCCGCTCCCGCAAACAAGCCAACTATTTTAGTTTTAATGATAAATTGACATGTTTCCCGGTTACGCACTTGTGTCGGCAGGGACGGCCGATCGCAGACAGGACAGTAGGCACAAAAGATATGTTTAGACATGTTTAAACAAATTCCCACACATAGTATACATTGATTCCGCAATAAGTCGCTTAAAGCACTTGTGTTATATTAGACAACAGAGTAATCACAGATATAATACTTGAATACATCTAACTTAAATATCATTATGTACAATATTTGTCCTGGGTGGTCCTTTGCGATCTTCTGCGCACAAAACACTACAATCTGCGCCATCGGGCCCGTCAAATTGTTTATTTCTATATTTTTTTATAAAAACCATCGCGAATTTTTGGCACTACGACAGTATTCTTTTGGGCTTAAGTACGACAGAGCACGATTTGTTCGTCTTACAAAAAAAATGCCTCCGACAGCGGAAGAGTAGTGGACCGCATTTTTTCAAACAGAAACTCTAAGCCCTTCCAGCCCTTTATATCACAGAAGTAGCATTTGTCCGCAAGCCGCCAACATATTTTGAGAATAATAAAAATCTCAGCAGCCAATATAATTTCATATTACCCCACCCTAAATTAGAAATATATAGAAATAGTCCATTATACCGATCTAACTTATTATATAATAAGATTCCAACACAGATTAAAATAGAAAGCAATATTAATAAATCCAAAATTAAATTAAAGGAATATCTCATTAAAAATCGTACTGTACTGTAAACTAATTCTAGAAAAAAAAATAAAATGACTCACGGAGAGCTCGTATAGGTTGAATGCATGCGAAATTACTAGTTTTAAGTTCATTTCTATTAGTTTTAAGTATGTTTAGCGACACCCTGACAGGGTCATGTACCACGCTATTATATACTGTAACACCTTAAAAAGTACATGCGCATTATCGAAATAAATAAGTAAATATGAATATTATGAACATTTTAATTTTATTAAGTTGGCGAGCAAGCACACAGTTTGGTCATAATGCTAGAAAGGGGGAATCTTTCCCTTAATTGCCACGCTGGGGAAGCGTGTTGGCAATCGCAGAGCGCAGCTATCGCGACGGGGATGCTGCTGCCCATCCCCACCTTTTGCATTTGAGCTACACTGTCTCGGATGGATGTCCCGGACTGACTGTAATTGTATTAATATTTCACATTCGTCGTGTGATACTAGCAGAGTAGAATAGCACCTCATTTTGTACCAAATTGTTAAATAATATCTACCCGCAACAGCGTAGCTCAAATGCTAAAGGGCGCCGATACACAGCAGCAATCCTGTCGCGAAGGTATGCTCTAACACCACGTCTGCCTACCGTGGCAATTATGGGCAAATGCGCCTTCCACCTCCTTAACTGTAACCGTTGCGCATGTTACATAACTTCAAAGATAGAAATGCGATACTTTTTTCAATTGATGTATCTTGTCGAATTTAAGAAACGAAAATTAATTTTAAACTCTTTTCGCAGCCGATATTTTTCTTCTGTAAAAAAATATTATAAAAAAACAAAAGACGATTGACAGACGTCAACATTATTATGGTTTTGTTCCATTAATCACAAAATGTCACACTGAAAATTCGAACTATAATAAGATTAGAAACTGTAAACTAATATTACTGAAAAATTTCAGTCTTCTAGTTTTATCCACAACGAAGTTACAGGGGGTCGAAAATGGCCTGAATTGCTCCGAGTTGCTTCGAGAAAAGGATGGTACGGCCGTGACGCTTTTTTGCTCGACTTGGTGGGGGCACTGCCGTGCCCCCAGATTATATAAAGGCCACGAGTAAAACGAATGACTGAGACTAATTAGTTGAAAGAAAATATTAACTTTTTACTGTAAACTTTTGCCTGTAAACTAGACTTTAATTAATCGTTCACCATTATTGTAATAAGTCACGTCACTGTAATGATTTTATATACGAGAAGAAAAGATCTTTAACCCTTGAACACATGTTTGGATCAGATTGTACGCTGTAATATTTTTAATGCTTTTATAATATAGAAACTATTTTCATTGTACAATGATTCATTCGAAACCGTTACCATTTTGTTCAGTCAAAGGTCAATTCAGTCAAATAGACAGATACCGGCTCTATTAACACCGACAAAGAAAACAACAAACCCTCTGTGATAACATAATCTTTGGTCTGTTTATTCTACTAGGTCTACGCGGTGGTGTGGTCGGTGGGGTCGGGGGGGCGCAGATGCGCGGGCGCACTCGGCGCCGTGACGAGGCTTGACAGACATAAATCAATTGTCAAAACCAGCGGCTCACTAATCTCTCGGGAGTAATGGCGTGTGACGAGAGACTTGTGGACATGGCTTCGCATCTTTTGACGCCGGCGGCCTTTGAGGATCTCATCTTTGTCATCGATGGACAGCCATTTGATTTTGACATATGTCTTGAAATAAACTAAACGAGAAAGTTTTATGGTAACTTTTTTTTGTGAATTATTACTCACACAAAAAGCTAGAGCTCCATTACTACAGTAATACGAAGATATTTGCTATAAAATACTTGCTTTGTATTGTACGGCCAAACTCACGTGGTATATCTAACTCTAACCTGTCAACATAACCTTTTTAATTAACAATTTCTATTATTCTACCGTGCGGTACCCGGAGATTACAATAGTAAATCGCCCTCGCAGTTTTACGAAGCGGCTAAGATACCGAAACCAGCAGATGACAGTACCAGTCCAGTGTCCAGCCAAAACAGCAAAGCTTAAATACTACTATACTAGGATTGGTACTGTAGCGCGTGCGCAATCACCTTTATGCCGCATGCAGCAGGCACTCAACGCACTCCTTATGTCTCACCCGGACTTGACGTATTTTTCAAAAACGTCAAACAATTAACAATTAAGCTCAATGTAGAATAATTAAATTTTTATTACAACTTCATAATTGTGTAATTGGGATAACCCGTATAATTATGTTAATAAATCAATAATTAAATTCCTGACACGAAGATACGCGCTACGCTTGCTTGCCTTTATGCCAAGTGTCTTCCTTTTCTTGAGAAAATCCAGCTGTGGTCTTTTTGCGGCTCCAATGATGATGATGGTGGTGATGATAATGATTCTACACTTGAGCAATATCTTTAGATTCTGTGTATTAAAATATAAATGGAGAAATAAACAAAATCGGTCCATCACATAAAGAAGAATAACAAATATAATGACTTTTAGCTATATACGCACACATGTTTATTATAAAAAAAATATTGCGTCTATAAATTAAGATATAAACTGTCCTATCCCTCAAGTTGGTTTAAACAGTAACCAATAATTGGTTCAATAGTTTAGGTCCGGACAAACAATGTGACATGAAATTCTTATATATAAAGATATAGGTATACCATACCATCTTATCCATACTGAGCTGTCTGAACGTCTGCGCGTACGCAAGCGTCGGGCTCTTAATAGGCCCAAGTGGCTTGTCAGTTACAAAAAGTGTCGCATCGACGCCGACATCAGCGTGGGACCTGCTTTATTTACACGTAAAGGAACCATATATTTTCTTTGTTGTTCTAGAAGTTATAAGTTCTTGCAGGTTCTTTTCTGGTGGTTCGTGTAGTGTACCTGCAGTTAACTTAGTTTAAAAGCCAGACCCAGTTTTGAGTGTTGGCAGATTAGCTAGTTTGCGGTAGGTCAGTAATTTAGGTATTTGTATCAGGTTCATCGGTCATTTGATTTGCAGCATCCATTTTTTTTAAAGAAAAAGCTTATAATTTTTTCGTATTTTAAATGCTAAAATTGAATATAAATTTGAATAGAAATCATTAAAATATCATCTTCAATACTGTAGAATTAAGTAATAAAAGTAATTGGACACCATCATTTTGAACAACTAAAGGGGTTCTTCGTTCAACTGCAAGTGAAGTGGAGGGAAATGAGTATTGATAATTTCATTTAATTTATTTATATTTAATGAGTCTTGATTATTTCATTTAATTATTATGACACTCTTTAATATAAACACATTATAATAATAATTTGTAATTATTATACCAATTATTGTAGAAACTTACGTTAAATCTTACATTTATATGCAAACATGAAATGTATAGCTTATTAAAATATAAGAAATAACAACAATAAACAGAAGGATTATTCTTAATAATAATGTTGGATGACTTGTAATTTAAAATTTTAATTTAAGGAAAGATGTCTTTTGAAAAGTGTTTCCTCAAACATAAATAGACCTTAGATTCATTCTGAACCTTTCGCTTAGAACCAAAACAAATACCGACATACGTGACCAAGACTCTAACAAAAACTGGATATAATATTACATTTTATTTTACATCAGACAAATTTTAAAATGTATGGTCAACAAGAAACACGTAAATACCCCCGGCACATTATGGATCGCTGCCGAATCCAAACATATAGATGAAAATGTAAGTCAACAGGAGACGAGATCGTATGAAGAGGGTGATGATTGATTGCCACTGATGGATTGACTGATTGATGGATGGACGTCGGACAGTAAACCCCATTAGGGCACACGCTTTCACGAAAATATCGGTTCAATGTACACACTATAAGAGTTTGCGGCGTTTAATTAAAATTCTGCAGTACAATTTTGAAAGGTCTGCATGATAGTAAATGTATTCTCAATAGGCAATTTCTAACCTTGTGATTTCAAGATATTAGCACAATGTAATGCTGCCTCTATCGCCCTTAACCGGAACACAATGCAAACACAGATCGGCGGTATATACAGGTGAGAGTGAGGTACCAAAGCAGACGACCTTTGTAGGAGGTCTACCTCTAGGTACTTGATGGAGCCTTGAGCTGTACTTATTTTTTTTAATATTTCTAGTCATTGCAGTTGGGCCGTGCATATGTCAGTATGCTTGAGGAAAAGTTCAACAATTTAAATTCATTCGATCATGTTGCTATTCTTAACTTTCTTTTCCTCATAATATATCCGAATACACACAGAAATAATTATTGTTTTCTTATAAGAGAGAGAGACAGTTTGAAAGCTTAATAAATAACAAATCATTTCAATTTCCACTGTCTTAGAGTTGTTATTTTATAGAATAATAAGGGTTCCCCCCAAAAGATGAATCCCATATTATTGTAAATAAACTTCAACATAAAAACTCTAAGCAACAATAATTTATTTATTGAAAAGTTTTGTACAAGCTATTTGGTCACACTGCCTGCCAGCCTTTAGTCAATCTTCCGATATTTATCAAATAAGCAATTAAAAATACTTTAGACAGAAATCGTAACGTAACTAAGAAAGAAAGTAGCAATTTTTAAAAGATCATTTCACATTCAATAAAAATAGCCAAAATATTTTAATCAAATTTTATTATACGAGATTACCGCTGTTCATAATATGAGTACGGACAGTCGACATGTCAAGCATGCTAGCTACCTTTATGTTAAATGGTAAACCATGCCCAGCTCCTCTCAAAGTCAGCGTCTCTGTGGACGCGCGACGTGCGCCGGGAACTAAGACCGGCACGTCTTGAGGACATTTGGGGGGAGCGGGGTACAAATCGCATTGTGTCGGACTGGCAGCTCGGCCTATTACTGCATTATCGATGACGTTTAGGTTTGAACGCGTGAATGCGTAATAGCTTCAATACAGCTAAGCTATAGTTCGTCTCATTTGTATAACTGTGCCTTAGCAAAGCCTTTAGCTTGGGTTCAATTATCGGCCCTCAAATCTTCTAATTAAATTTTGGTTGATGACCTTAAATACTTATATAATTTTATGTTCTACACCAACTGGAAATAAAACGGGTTTCTGGAGAACATTTCGGAAGGCCTATGTTTTACAGTGGACGTCCTACGGCTGATATGCTGATGAAGATACAGTACAAGACTCTAATTGAACTCATTTGAAGCCATTATACCGATTCAAACTCTCACATTTCATGAGGTAGACCTCATACAAAATCGTCTGCATTGGTACCTAATTATTTACCTATTTCTACCGCCAAATAGCAGCAGTTCCAGTTTGATGGTTTAGAATAGAGACAGTGATATTACTAGGGTATGTGGCTTAATATCTTTTATTTACAAGGTTGGCTACGCGTTAGTGATATCCTTGTGATATTACGAGCGTCTAAAGGTTGCTGTAACACTTACTATCACGAGTACAGTATGCTTAGTTGTCGACCTGGTTAAAAATTACTTGCTGTCCGCCTTTAGAGCCTATCATTTTGTTTTTTTTTTGTTATAGCCGATCATATTCTATCAACAGTTACTATACTGAAAGTATTTTTAACTGGCCCGATGGGGTGTTCCTGTCTTGTCCGCCGAGGGTCAAGATTTCGATCGTATTGTGACTATTTGTCTGTATATATTTATAAATCGAGAATCTGACTGATTGACTGACTTATAAATGAACGGAGGGCCTTGAAATGAAACAGAAACTTGACACTTTTAAAACCCAGAGGATCCTTAACAAAGGATTTTTGACAATTCACCCCCTAAGGGGGTAAAACGTTCTGTATGAAACTGCTATTTTTGAAGTCATTCGAATGAACTTCTGTGTACAGGTTTTTCATTAAAAGTTATTAAACTCGCTAAAAACTTTTTTTTTCGACAATAGCCCATAGAAGGAGTAAGGCCTATAGAGGGAGGATGCCTAGTTAGTATGTTTTGTACAACTTAACGCGAATGAAACCGCTGCTAGCTGCTCTGTTGTCTGATATCCGGAGTACAAAAGTTTTTAGCTAATCAGGTCACTCTATCTTAGAATCAGGTCAATGTATGATATGTTATGTGAAAACAATAAAGAACAAGCTATGCTATAGCTAAGCCATTCCCTGCCTATTTTTTCTGTTTTTGGACGGAACTAGTAAGAAGAAGAATGAAGGGAACATAATAAAGAAATGCCCTGTTTCTTTAGTTTGTTTGTATTTTTTTTTTTGTGTTTGTGTTTGTTTCCTTGTATCTTAAGTTTCTTAGAAGCCGGCCACAAAAAAACTCATCTATAAGATTTTTGCCTTTTTTTCATAGATATAATTAAATATACAATGTATGTTTTTAACAAGGTAGAGAGACGATTTGATTTATACCGCAGTAGCAAGAAAGAAGCTTTTGTGAAAGGGTTAAATCATAATTTTAGGATAATACAGAAGACAATTATGTTTTATACTATGGCATCATCATCATTTCAGCCATTGCAAGTCCACTACTGGGCATAGACCTCCCCAAGAAAGGGGTAATTTTGCCCATAATAATTGCCGCGCTGGACAAGCTTGCTGGCAATCGCAGAGGGCAGCTTTCACGACGGTGATGCTGGTGCCCATCCGCTTTCTATGCATTTGAGATACACTATCTCGGATGGATATACCGCCACCTGTCGGTTTTCGTACCTTAGTCGCCACTTACGACACCTCGAACAGAGGGAGGTACTATTCTACTTAAAAACTCACGGCAAATATAATATTTAGTTATTTTCTATATTATGTAGTGATATGTACATTTGGTGGGAGATGTTTTTATATACATATAAAGTGATATCAAATGTTACAACTTGTCATATACGAGTATCGAATCAGTATCATTATTTTCTTTAATTAGTCAAATGCTATCCAGAAATGTGCGTGTGTGAGTGCAGTGTGGTGCGGCGTATTAACTGGAGCCGCCAGTGTCCCGCGCCCGTGGGACCGATCGATTAGCCCGATCAATTAATGCCCGTGACGTCACGTTTGACGGACTGATAGCGGGGATATTTTTAATGGCGGTCAGGGTTGCCGCTCGCTGGATGCGGCTTGGAATGATCCTAGCGTGTTGATATTTCATTACTGATAGAAGTAATTTTGTGTTGTTTTTGACCATGTATTTTGATTTGTTTCTTCCAACCGATTGAGTTACCTTCTAGAAACTCCATTTGCAGGTGAAAACTGAAAATCCAGATAGCTTTTGAGTTGATCTCGAACTTACTAAGAAGAAGAAAAGACTAAGGGGAGATTGTGTTCTATTGATATTGTAAGGTCGAATCTTTGAAAATACCACACTAAATCATCAATATCAGTCACAGAGAGTCCACTGGACATAGGTGAGGAGATTTTTGCCCCACCAAGATGAGGAGATTTTTGCCGCAGAGCATGGCTTCACGACGAGATGCTGCTGCCCATCCCCACCCTGTAGTATTTAAGCTGCGCTGTTTTTGATGTATATACCGTTATCCGTTAATTCCGGTACCTTTGTCGCATCTTAAGACGCCTGATACAGAGAAAAGTACCATTGTACTCTGCCAATATCCGACAACTTACTACCATCCTATTTTATGAAGAGGCCTCCAACGGCTGTTACAAAGATGATAATTAGAATTAGTGAGATCAGAGCAAATCTAAATGGTGGCAACCCTATATTGAAGTGGGGTTGAAGTTTTATTGAAATCAGTAATAAATTATATTTATGTTCGTGTAACACACACGCCACATCTGTTTGATGTTCGAGTGACAGGATTCAGTATCGCGATCGTATCTACAGTGAGAATGGGATTCGTGCTATCTAATAC
>JACJUM010003085.1:18276493-18303783 GCA_020976665.1 Heortia vitessoides
AGAAAAGAAACTGCAAGAAAGTCTGATGGTGATATGGGTTCCAATAACACCTAATGGTAGGTATTATTGGAACCCATACCGTCGTCGGCACTAACAAACCGTTGTCTTAATAGTAGATGTTAGAGCAATTCAACTCAATCCCAAGCAGTTTTATCATAAATATAATCTCTAAAACAATAATAAGCCTTGGCATTATGTTTGCCTTGGTTCATCTCTTACTCAATTCTTGAATTTATTTAATGGCACATTTGTAAATCTACTCGGGATTTTATTGTAAAATCTAACACTGTTGCCCCTAAACGAATTACTTAATTTTTGGAACTTAATAAATAAGTAATATAGTAATGGGCACCGCAAGCTTCAACTTGTTGCATAACGGGGTTACAACGAACAATAAAGCAATTAATATGTAAAATCAAATTGAAACTAAGATAAATAAGATAAAAATCTATTAAAACAATTTAGAAACGCGTCATTGCAGTCTTTCGCTGTGAACCGGCAGAACATTCGAATAATTGTGACATAAAAACGCAGACTAAGTAAGCCAAAACATTCATGCGCATTATACTTCATTTGGCGGGACGAAATCGATTGAAAACCTACATATATTCCCTGCTCCCCACCTGGGGCAAGCGACTTTGGGCCTTGTGTCCAAGGGCGTAAGGGCGCCGAGTGGCTGACCCCTGAAATATGAGTGGTACAGTCGCCGCGAGCAGTGATTGATGTGTGCTGACTGACATGTACACGAAGGCAGGGCGCGCCGCCGACGGGCTGTGGTCCAACCCATGCGATATCCCGGTAAAATATTTACAGGCACGTTTTGATGAAGACAGCTAGTAAAACTTCAATAACAACAGTAGTGTCATCATCATACCACCGATTGGAAGTCCACTGCTGGTCATAGGGCTCCCCAAAAAAGGATTATGCCCTAAATTGCCGCGCTGGGATAGCGTGTTGGCAATCGTAGGTATTCTGTTGCCCATTCCCGCCCGGTGTATATGAGCTACATGGTTACAGATCTGCCGGTTATCGCCGTCTATTAGATTATAGAAGTGTCCGCTTGAAGAAATGTATTGAGACCTGATAGAAACTCGAGTTCTATTCAAGAAGAGTTTATCACTCTTATGAAATATACACGCGTATACGTTGTGTTTTATATTAAAGAAATCAATAGATATACATTTTGATCCAATTTGAATGATAGGATAGTTTATAACTCAATTAATGTATTTATAAAACCCAATTTATATATTGATAGGACTGCGTCTGTCGGGTAAGCTAATGTAATTATGAACATTTTTACAAACAATTTCATATATAAAGCGAAAAAGAGAATGTAGCAATTATTTGTGATATATTTAAAGTATTCATAGAGTATAGAATATGTGAAATAGGCGACCACGTGTGTGAGTATGTGACTTGGACCACCCGTAAAGAGGGTTTGTTCTCACTAACGCAAGCACAAATAGTGACCTGCCCGCGCTGGCCGAACTACTCCGCCGTTATTAAATTTGATGGGGTTAAAGGATTGATTAATTTACAAGCCTGTCCTTTTTGAATCATAATGGTTAATCTATGCGTTAATTAATCGGTGCATTATAACAAATTTAATCAATTTTAACTCATTCTATTTTGAGTGAGTTTAAGTTTTTTTTAGTTTTAGATTTTTTTATTGTTACACATAGATACACTACACAAGGTAGAAATCATACAAAAGGTCGTCTGCAAAGGTCACCTCAGTCTTATCTATACCTACCGCCAAATAGCAGTGTTCGCGTAGCTGTCTTCTGTGAGTAGTGAATTTACTGGGTAATGTGGCATAATATCCTCAAGTCTTAAGGTTGGTAACGCTTTAGTGTTATCCTTGAGATATTACGAGCGTCTATAGGCTGCAGTGACGTTTACTATCACGCGGACTGTATGCTTGTTTGTCGACCTGGTCTAATAAAAAAAATTATCATATCGACCTTATAAAGTTCACTGATGGACTTAGGCCGTACCAAGAACGTGGGATTTTACAGTTTCTCTGGTAGATATAACCTAAAATTAAAAATTGTGTTGCGAGCATTTTTTCTAGGCGGTAGAAATAGGTAGCAGAGACACTTCACGTAACAGTGCAGTTGGTAAATTTTGTATACAAATGCACATATCACATATTTAGATTGTACATGGTCGTCGATATCAGAATAATCTCGACAGATGAAAATATCCAATGACAAACTTCGTACGACAAACGTCCCCATGTCTCGCCGACTGATTGATGAATTGACGCGAGATTGACGGATGGGTGAATGAACGGTTTTATCATTTCATCATTATAGATGTCAAGATAAATAGATATGTTTCGCCCGGTACAGTAAACACGATCTGATTTTGACTAGAAACGCGTTAGAACAGAGTGCACCTTTGGATTTCTTTTTTTTGGATTATACTAGGTCGACAAACGAGCAAACAGTCCGCGCGATAGTAAGCGTCACTGCAGTTTATATCACAAGGATACCACTGACGCGTTGCCAATATTGTGACTTGAGGATATAATGCTACATCATCCAGTAAATTCACTGCCCCTCTCACCCTTCAGACAGGAACGGCAATGCGTACACTGCTATGTGGCGGTAGAAATGGTGGTGAGGTGAGAATGAAATGCCAATGCAATCGACCTTTTTTTTTTTTAAAGGTCTACTTCTAGTATTATAAATTTATTTTTGCGTAAATTTATTCATTATTTTTCTTCCAAGATCTTGCACATTGCACTATACAACTAGATTGTAGGTTGTTGGTTGTTGATGCTTGTATTCTTGACGTAGTTTATATAAAAGTATTTAAATAAAAAATAAATAACTTATCTAAACTTCATGGGCCCTGGTGGTGCATTTGGTTCTATTATTATCTTGTGGGCCAAGAGTCGTTAGTTTGGTACGGGTATTAAATATGTATTTCACTACTATATTTGTGATCTATCTGTTGGACGAAACACAATGCCTTATACGACTTGTCTCAGAGTCAATGTATGAGATGTTGATGGATTTTTCTTTTAATATTATTAAGTCGGCATCAGGCATACGGTGCGCTTGATGGTAAAGGTTACTGCAGCTTATAGATACTCGTGTCATTACAAAAATAACACCAACGTGTCGTCAACCCTCGGAACTAAAGACACATGTACCCTGTAAGTAATTACACTACCTCTCTCACCCTTCAGTTATGAACACAGCAATGCGCCACTGCTATTTGGCAGTAGAATTAGGTGAGAGCGGGGTACCAATCCAGACGACCTTTGAATATGGTCTACCTCTGAAGATCATCATCATCCTACCAGCCATTGGAAGTCCACTGCTAGACATATAAGAAAGTCTCTCCAAGAAAGAAGGTATTTTACCCATGAATCCCGCGCCGGGCAAGCGTGTTTGCAATCACAGAACGCAGCTATCGCGGCGAAGATGCTCTTGCCCATCCATGCCATCCATCCATTTGGATATATCTGATGGATATACCGCCATTTGTTGGTTCTGGTACCTTAGTCGCTCTTACGTCCTGGTGCAGGGGGAGGTGCTATTCTATTCTGCCGGCACCTCACGATACTATAAATGTATTTATTATTGGATGAATTTATTAATTATTTTTCTCCCAGGAGCTTGCACATAGAATTTGTACCAACACTGAACGTTCATTAATTACACAACCAGATTAATTAATGAAATTTAATGTCGCGAACTAAACGTAACGGTAAATATGGAACACCATTCATCCACTTCACGCGGACATCCTGTGTTTGAGAGCACGCCATCTTTCATGCCATCACCGCATCTTTCCGCATTTCTGTCTGTTAAATTATCGTATGAGGTGTCCGTCGGCGTCATGACGGCCCTCATCATTTGTAGTGCCTCATGTTCAAGAAATATCAGTTGAAATTCCAGTTTCTATTTCTTATTCTAGATTACAAGTATCGTCCTGCGGTTTCACCCGCGTTTAGTTTTAGAACTTTCATACTAACTTTGCATCCCACTTTTACCCCTTTAAGGGATGATTTTTGAAACAACATTTCAATAGTGTTTCATAACTTTCAATGAAGAAAGAACCTTTATACTGAATTCCAATCAAATATCTTCAAAGACAAAAAGAAAGAGAAAATCTTCATAGTATCTTTGCACTCCCATTTTACTCTTTTAGAGGATGAATTTTTGAAAATCCTTTCTTATCACTCCCATATATTATAAAAGGAATTAGTTTAAGTCCAACGTTGATATGTCAGTCAGTCAGTCAGACAGCTTCTCCTTTTATTCATAAAGATAAACCACAAGCTTAAGTCGGTAGACGTGATGGTTCATAGTGTTATTATATACCAAATGAATATTCTGCATGAACACATAAATATTTTCCCACCGTCATAATGAAAGGAATCGAAGCTTATCAATCTCAACAAAGATATATATCATGTTGTTTTTTTTCAGTGACATAGATTGTTTCACGTGAACAAAATAAAAAACCATATGGATTATTTTCTGAGCGATGTCAGATGTATGACCATCATGATTTCAACTTTATATACTACTAATAAAGCTGAAAATCAGTAACACGCTCTATCTTGATAGAGCTGAACCAAAAACAATTTTTGGTAAATCGTATTGATTAATTCGTATCCCTAGATGAAAACTGTATCAATTCAAAATAATATATTTGCCACAACTCTAAAAACATCAAATTTTTATTCGTATAATTTAAATTGTATTTCCAATTCCTTAACGAAGATTTAAACAGACAAGTTTTAATTTTTTTCTTTTTGTGTTATAAGGTCAGCAAACAAACATACGGTCCGCTTGATGATAAACGTGACCGCAGCCTATAGATACTCGTGTCATCACAAAGATATCACTAGCGTATCGCCAACCTTGTGCACTGAAGATACAATTCCGCGTTTTCCCAGTAAATTTACTGCCTCGAACGAGGAACTTGCCTACGAAGACTGCTATTTGGCGGTAAGAATAGGTGAAAGTGAGGTACCAATACATAGGACTTTTGTATAAGGTAAACCTCATGTCAAAAAGAAAAAATAAATTATGTTGAAATCCTTCTGAAGTACTTCCATATTTCCATTAATTTGCGAATAAATAGCAATGTTTCTGGAACTGTTAGAGATGGTTTATTTTGTGTTCATTACATTTTGACTAAGAGGAATGAATTTGAAAGTTTAGGAACTCCAAGTTCAGAGCAAATGTTGGTCATTCATTCAAGGACAACTTCTCACGATTTTACAATAAATACCAGGCAACATATCAGGCATACCGAATAATATTTTTTTTACATTACGTAAAGAGTAACCTCATTTCTAAAGCATATTATAGTGTTAAAGATGATATTACTAATAAAAATGCCTAGGATTAAATTGCTCTAACTAGCTTTAAGACAACGGTTTTGGTAGCGCCGACGCCGGTAGGTGTTCCGTTAACACTAACTATTTAGTATTAGTGACCCTTAATCACCACCAGCTATTCGGATCCTTTCTGGTGGCTCGTGTAATGAACTTGCATTAAACTTAGTTTTAAGACCCGTCTGGTACCGATAAATTAGTATAAGGTAGGCCTAATTTTAATGTTAATACTTTTACGATCTCGTTGGTCATTCATTCATTCATCAGGGTCATCAGTATTATCAATATAATACATTTATGATTAAAATTATTCTATTTATTATTTTCGGCAATTCGAATGCTGGTAACTGGAAACTGTTCTAGTTGATTTAAAGTGTTGGCTAACCGTAAGCCTACACAAATTCTTCTCTTCCTTCTTTTCTACCCAAATCTTATATAAAACATGGACGCTAACGGGATCATTTACGTCAACGAAGAAAGGTCTACACAAAATAGCAGTATTGATTGGTTAATCAATACTGTAAATTTGTTGTTTGATATGACGGCTGTCATAACTAATACATAAAACTATCGTGACATAGTGTCTGTAACCATACTCTGAGAATCGGTTACTATCTATTTATTCATACCCCTAAGTGATAAGGGTTAACCAACCCTAACCGATTTTTTTAAAGTTTTTGTACAAACTTTTTTTTATAATGTGGCAATAAGAAATACATACACACCTAAATTTTCACCCTTAAAATAATTTTATAGTAATTTTATATAATTTATATCGCAGCACAACGTTTGCAGGGACATCTAGTTAGTAGTAGCTAGTACACTCCAAACTGAGGCTTTATAATCAATATGGATTATTTCAGGTTCATCAACATCATATCAGCTACTGAAAGTCCAGTACTGGACATAGGCCTCACCAAGAAAAGACAAATTTTGCCCATAATTGCCGCGTGCAAAACAAGCGTGTTGGCAACTGCAGACCCCAGCTTCCTGGACGGGGATCCAGCAGCATTCCCGTCCTTTGCTTTTGTGTTTCCTTATTGCGGATGGATATTCCGCTACCTAACAATTTAGTTGCCTCTTACGACACCTGGTACATGAGCAGGTACTATTCTACTCTGCCGGTACCTCACGGCTTTTTCAGGTTAAACCAGTCTATATAGCTTAGTTCCATACTGACCGGCGCAATTTCGCCGCTCGACCGCCGCATGTCTTTCTATCAATCGATTGTCATTCCCTTGTCAAACAGTCTTGAACAACGCGCCCGGACTCTGTCTCTCATTATTAGTTTTCCTTGTTTTAGTTGCGTAAACTATATTTATATGACGGTAACTAATAAAATCAAGTTTTTTTTAGTTAGACCAGGTCGACAAAGAAGCATACAAAACGCGTGGTACCAAGCGTCTATACAGCCTATAGACGCTCGAAATATCACAAGGATATTACTAACGCGTTGCCAACCTTGCATCTTGAGGAATATATGCCACATTACCCAGTAAATTCACTGCCTCTCTCACCCTTCAGACCGGAACACAGCAAGACGTCTGAGTAGTCCAGCACTAGGTTCGCCATTTTTGTATTAGGTCGAACATTCGTATAGTGAATTTATTTTTTTAGTACAACAACATGTGTATTTTTAAAATCAATTTATGGGGTTTTTAGCTTGCATTTCTTATGTTAATATAATATTATCATATCAGCCATAGAAAATCCAATATTGGACATAGGCTTCCTCAAGATGGTGGGATTTTTGCCCATAATTGCCGCGCTGGGCAGGCACGGTGGCAATCGCAGAGCGCAACTTCGTGACGAGGATGCTGCTGCCCATCCCCACCCTGTATTTAAGCTGCGCTGTTTCGAATGGATATACCGCCATCTGTCGGTCTACCTTAATCGCATCTTGCAACACCTTGTACGTAGGGAGGTACTATTCTACTCTGCTGGTACCTCACGGCACCATAAACAAACCATAAACAAACCATAAACATCAAATATAACCTATAATCACAAAACAATACTGAATTAGAATTAAATGTTCCAAGGACCAGTGAAACGTGGTCTTTTTCATTGGCCTTATTGGCCAACGAAAGTAGCTCAACGAGCTATGGAGAGGGTAATGCTCAGAGTTTCTTTGCGCGATCGAATCAGGAATGAGGAGATTCGTAACAGAACCAAAGTTACCGACATTGCCCGGCGGATTAGTAAGTTGAAGTGGCAGGGCATTTGATACGCAAAACCAATGGCTAATGGAGTCGTAAGGTTCTGGGATGTAGACCACGTACCGGCAAGCGTAGCGTAGGGCGTCCACCCGCTAGATGGACAGACGATCTGACTAAAACCGCAGGATCGCGCTGGACACAGGCCGCATACAACCGGTCCTATTGGAGATTACTTGGGGATGCCTATGTCCAGCTGTGGACGTCTTGTCGACGAAGGGTGAAGGATGTGCAAATCAGTGAATTTTTTGGATAACATAATATGATAGCTTCAAGTCATAATGCTAGCAATGCGCTAGTGATATCCTTGTGATATTGCGAGCGTAGATAAGCTGCGGTAACGCTTACTATTGTAGATACTACGCTTGTTTGTCGACTTTTTGATATAAAAAAAATAATAATATTGACATTATTTTTCGTGGAACTGAGTAACCAGGCAGATATCTAATATACAGACATACATATTTTATATATATAGACATACTAAAATACTTGAGATTATTATATATTTTATAATTTGTATTGTCTATATCACAGGCACAAAAATTAAAAACTATTAAATTAAATTGACAATCTTCGACAACGCTAATTGCTTAATAAGGAATATTTTTAAAATAATCGGTAATCTCTGTCTATATATCATATATAATTTTATATACGATAGTATACACTTATTTATAAATTAAAAATATATAGCATGAATTCGATAAATCGATACTGATAGGTATTATAAAAAGAAATCGTTAGTATTTTTGTTGGTAATGAGGAGACTCAGTAACGACTTCACTAATGTTCTTTCTCAGCAAATAACATAGTCTATATTTTAGCCTAATAGTTGGTAGTGATCCTATCTCGTACGCCAAGGGTTGTGGGCTCGAAGCCCATCCAGAACAAATATATATATGATGATATTTCTGGTTGTTCTGTGCCTGGGTGTTAAATATTTGACATTAAGTGTTATATTTGTAATTCTGGAACAGAAGTCATTTAAGCGATTTATTTCGGAGTCAGGTCATATTATGAAATGTAGTGGATATATTTATTTGTATTTTATATATAATTTATATTTGAAACTGCACATTAAAATTACCCGGTAACGTCTTGCGAGTTCACCGCGCAATTGACTCGACGATATCCTAACAATCTGTAGCGCAATACCAATGCATGTTTACCAACCGGACAAACAAAAAACCTATCAAGAATTGTTTCATGAGCAATCAACTTGTCCGTCAGTCGGTCGTCCAATTGCGCCAATACAATTGATTGATTTTGGTGCGCATACTTGTATTATTTTACTTTTGAAATGAAGAAAGCCGTAGGATCCGGCATTGCCATGAGGTAACCGCATTACCTAGACTAGACTTTACTTGATATAAAGAAAGGATATTCGAAAGTTCACCCCCAAAAGCGGTACAACGAGGGTGTAAAATTAGTATGAAACTTGAGGTACTATTTTTAAGGTTATTCGAATGAAATTCAGTATTAAGGTACTTCATTAAAAGTCATGAAACACGTGTAAAATATCATCTCTTAAGCGGTAAAAAGGAGTGAAAAGTTAGTACAAAACTTTTACAATTTCACTTGGGCAAAACCGAGGGATGTTGCTAGTTATAAATAAATAAATATTATATCAATTCAGTTATTAACCTAACCGTGATAATTCGCTTTACACATTTGTGTTACAGACGTCAAACAACAATGGAATTGCAAATATAACATCTAAATACGTATATTTAAACCAGACACAGAACAAACACAAATGCCATCACATAAATATTTGTCCCGGGTGGGGATCAAACCTAGGACATTTGGCGTACAAGAGAGGACTTAAGACTAGACTATAACTCTCATACTAAAATCCATTCATTTATTAATTCTCTTGTTAGTTTCGTCTAAAACCGTTTCACTTAAAGTATCCAAAAATATAAATAGTTATCCAACACAATAGACACGTTTCACTCTACCCAAAGATCACCTGTCAAATTAACGTCCATCATCCACCGATGGATGTCTCGCGTATCTTAGAATCTGTCAATCAGTTTATCAATGACATGGGGGTTACACAAATTGAATGGTACGGTAGGTCCACACCTATATGTAATAGACATTGGTAGTAATCTTGCTAATGGGATCAGAACAACTGTTCTTCTGTTACGGCATGATCTGTATTCTTCTTGAATTGTGACGATAATATTTTTTTATACTAGGCATTAATGACTCTGTTGTTATATTTATAAAATCTATTTTTATTTTGACTTACTTATACTCGTAATATTTCTATAGCAGCACCATAGAGATGGATGCACATACAAACGGTCTTATTGGAATAATGTTAGGATCAGTACTATACAACCTACAACTTCATCATCATCATAGCTATTGGAAGTCCACTGCTTGACGTAGGCCTCCCCAAAAAAGGCGAAATTTTACTCATGGATTTTTTACCCCTTTTACCCGGGGATGCTGCTGCCCATCTCCACCTTGTGCATTCGAGCTGCATTCGATATGCCGCCATCTATCGGTTCTGTACCTTATTCACCACTTACAACCACTGACAGTACAAAGGGAGGTGCTATTCTAGCCTGCCGGTACCTCGTGGCAAAACTAAAATATTAAATATATTTACGCGTTCGCTACCTTTAGATAAAACTACAATTTTATCTTAATCGGCATTATGGCAACGTCGAACTATATATGTAAATGAAAAAAATTAAAAAAACTGCCTTTTTTATTCGATAAAAGAGTAGTTTTGTTACAAAGGCTTTTAGCTTTTTTAACGGAAATAAAGTACAAAATGGAGTCTCTGTACCAATATAATTTCATACTAATAATCGTATGCAGTATGAGTTGTCCGACATGAATGAGATAAGTCGATACAAGGTGGTATTTCGATCCGCTATCAGCCGCGGTCGGATACGAGAGATTAGCATGACAGAACTGATGTATTTTCGGCATTGACAGATGATCTGTGCGAAAAACAGGTTGAGAATATCTTTATTGATGCTGTCTTACAAATTGTACTGAGTCTGAGAAAATAAGAGAGTTTAAAACAACATACCTTTATGCTACAATACCTCTTGCGCATTTGACATCTCTACTGTTTTACTCGGCTATAGTTTACGGTAATCGCTTACCATTAGGTTATCCGTGGGGTACCGGTAGAGTGGAATAATACCTCTCCATTGGCCAGGTATCTTAAAAGGAGGTATCGATTGAGGTATTAGAACCAACACGTGGAAAATTAAAAATAATCATCCTGAAAAAAGTGGCTCAAATGCAACAGGGTGGTGCAGCATCTCATTCGCAAAGATGCGCTCTACGATTGCCACCACGCCTGCCTAGTGCGGCAATTGTAAGTTCCCCCTTTCCTTGGGAAGCCTATGTTCAGCAGTGGGTTTCCAATGGCTGGTATGATAATAATGATGAATTCAGTCTAATCATTATAGCTGGGCTCGATGGCGCATTCAGCAGTGCGACTTTCTTGTTCTTGTTCAACAATAGACTTTTTAAGGTTACCAAGATGGTGATGATGATTGATGATGATAAGGCAATAAGGCTTATTAAAAAAAAGCTTGCCGACCGTGACTTTGCATGCGAAGTCGTTATCACATCCCTGAGGAACTCTTGTTGATCCAAGAATTCTACGCGATTCTCTGATAGCTAAACTGTAAAAGATGTTTAACGATTCCACAGATTAAATCCGGATACGTCCCATGGGAACATGTATTCGGGATATAAAGTAGCCTATATTTTAATCCAGATAATTAGTAATCTCTGTGCCTAATTTCACCCAAATCTCAAACATTCGTACACGCGTTAGGAAGACACTATCTCGGCCTAGATATAGACCTGTCTTAACAATATTCATGTTATTTCTAAAAAATATATTGAGATATAAACTATCCTATCACTCAATTTGGATCCAACTGTAAACATTAAGCAAAAATTTATTATTATCGGTTCAATAGTTTATTCCGGACAAAGAAAGTGACACGAGATTTTTATATAGATAAATCCTTACTAATATTATAAATCCGAAAGTAACTCTGTCTGTCTGACCGATGTCAAACCGATTTAAATGAAATTTGGTATGCAGTTAGTCTAAAGCCTGAGAAAGAATATAGGCTATTTTTCATTCGACATAAGAGTTGTAAGGGGTCGAAAGGGGGGATGAAAAGTTGCATGGAAGTATCGCTATTGTTAGCGCTAGAAGTTAAAAACTTATTATTTAGGCTACTGATTTGTATATATAAATAAATATAGCATTCAAAGTTTATATAAGTTTAATTAAAAAGGTATGATGATGCCCAAAGAAACTACTGCACGCGGGCATAACTAGTATAAGATATATATACTAGATAATCGCAATATATATAAGATATATATAAGATATGCATACTAGTATAATCGCAAGCTTGTTCTGTTTCCAATATGTGGGAAGAATTGACGCAACAACTTTATGTTTGTCATCGAACCCGCGACCCTTCGTCCCAATCATCATCATCACCAGTAATTCGTGCAGCTTCTTTTCTGGTGACTCACGTAATGAACCTGTTGAATTTGTTTTAACACCCGTCTGGTGCCGAGAGACTAGTTTTAATGTAGACCACTTAATGACCGTTTTTTTCAAACTACTTTTAACCTTCTAATGTCATCAGGGCCATCAGTCATTTGAGTAATTACTTATATTTAGTATATCTTACTAAAGGTCGAATGCATTGGTACCTCACTCTCTCCTGTTTCTACCGCCGAAAAGAAGTGTTCGCTCTGCTGTGTTCCGGTTTGAAAGGTGAGAGAAGCAGTGAAATTACTGGGTATATTTAAATATAGTATCTTTAGTTTAAAGGTGACACGCTAGTGGTATTTTTGTGTTGACAGCGTCTAAAAGTTGCGGTCACGTTTACCATCAAGTGGACCGTATGCTTGTTTATTTATTTATCATCAAAGATAAGCGAAATGGATAAATAGCGATGTAATGCCGAAGCACAGAAGAGCTCGTGTTAAAAAACATCACTCAATCCCAAACACCAACTTATCCAAAACCTGCTTTACTTCATGTATCGCGCGATTATTTGTCTCTCATCATCATATCAGGTAGATTGCAAGTACCTTGCTGGACATAGGCCTCCCGAAGATAGGGGACATTTTGTCCGTAATTGCCACGCTTAGCAATAGCAGAGCGCAGACGCGACGGGCTCTGTACCTCAGTCGCCTCTTACGACACCTGGTACAGGGGGAAGTTCTTGTGATTAATGATTTTTTTACAAATCTCGTTCTCACTTTTTATCTTAACCCTTCATAATCTGTCAACGCATCTCGAGTCATAATCACCCTTCCGTCACTCCCGCGGTGGTGACGCTCTATGACAGCCCATCGACGAAAGAGAGGGCTCTTTCTATTTTGTTTTTTCGTCGATAACATCAGGTGCAGTTGTCTGTTCGTCATCCTCATTGACGGGTTGACAGCTTGACGTATTCCATGCGTGACGTGTGGATTTGGGGTGACGCGAACGAAATATCAACACGACTCGTTTTGGATAGTTTTTGAGGATTGTTGACGATATCTAGGAAATAAATAAATAAAACGAACGTATTTTAAAAATTGATCATAATTTGTTTTGGGTGTTGTGTCGTATTTATACATTGTTTCAAAGTATTATTTCGAGCAAACAGAAATTCATTTCAATTTTTACTTATCTGAACCTGTATACAAGAAATTTTAATTTCTTCATCACCCTCATTACAGCCATTGGAAGTCCCCAAAAAAGAGGGAATTTTGCCATAGTTGTCTACTGGGCAACCATGTTAGCAATTGCAAAGCTCAACCTTCCTGTGTATTTGACCCGCCCTGTGTATTTGAGCTACACTGTTTCGGATGGACCTTAGTTCGCCTCTTACAACACCTGGTACACTGTGATGTAGGTACTATTCTACTCTGCCAACCGGCACCCCTCTACGCTTACTAAAATTAGCCGTAAGGTACCCCTTACGGCTAATTTTAATATACTGTTACATATTTGCCTTTGGTAAACATATGAAATTTTATACAAAACCAACTTTTTTTTATTAGATCAGGTCGACAAACTTGTCGCTACAGTCTATAGACGCTCGTAATATCACAAGGATGAGGACTGCTTTTATCACGTTATTATTTTGAATTGTTGGATTCTGACATTATTTTTTTGTATTTTCATTGTTATGGAATAATTATCATCTTACATATTATTTTTTATCTGTGTATAATATTGTTTATTCTTTTTATAACTTTAGGCTTGTCAAATTAGAATGCTATGTTTTCCACACAATGTATATTTTTCTGAAATAAATTGAATTGAATTATGCCTGTTCACTCTGCCTTTCTCACCCTTCAAACCGAAACACAAGAATACGAGCACTGCTATGTGGTGGTAGAAATAGGTAAGGCACGAATTTTGTTGAGATCTCACCTCACTATTTTAACTTTGTAAGTTAAATTTCTATTATATATACAAAAACATACATATCTCGCAAGTAAAAAAGAATACTCGTATCGCAGAGCGGAGACACCGAGAGTAAGGTACGCAAAAAACAAGCGAAACCAAACCAGCAAAAACTCCACACAAACCCCAACCCTTACACTTTCACGTAACATCTACATCTGACGTCTCCAGCCCGTCAACGTCGCAGATTGATAGACGGGTATATATCTCCCTACTCTCCCCCCGCGCCCCTCCGCCGGCGGGCCGCGCCGTCCGTCATCCGTCATCGTCATGTATGCACAGTGCGCGGGGGTTGAGGCAAAAGAAAGGCCATTCCACACAGTCATCGTGATAATTCGAGATTACGTGACGTGGTAGGTTTTTAATTGTGTTTCGGTTATGGGTGGTTAGGGTTGTGTTCCTTGTTTATTTGAAGTTTTCCTATTAATTATTTCAATTGTTACATACCCTTGGTGATGTGTGCACATTAAAAATAACTTATAACTATGTGTCTATAGATTAGAACAGTAATTTAACTTTTTTTAACGTGAAGAACCTGCAAGACCAGGAAAAATACATCTCAGATCTCTCTGGTGCCGGTAGACTAGCTTAAAGCAAAATTAAATGAGCCGTGAGGGACCGGCAGTGTAGAATAGTACCTCCCACTGTGCCAGGTGTCGTAAGACCCGACTAAGGTACCAGAATCGACCGATGGCAGTATATCCAGTCCGATACATTAGCTCAACCGAGGGAAGGGCAGCGACATCCCCATAGCGAAAGTTACTCTACAATTGGAAACACGCTTGCTAAGCGCGGCAATTATGGGTTAAAAAAGGTGTATTCAAGTATAATACTAGATTACTCTGTTGTCAGATGTCTGCTTTGAGTGTGGTCGCGGCCGCAAAGCTCGCGAGATCGGAGCGACTTAACTCGGGGTCAAGTCAATGTATGAGATGTGTTAATATTATTATTAAATTCTTGACGATTCTAAAGTACTTGTGTTGGGGAGACCAATGTCAAGATATAGACGTTCTACTCTTAATATGACAATTTCATGCTGTACAGAGGCCCACCTCGGCTTCACATGTTTATTGTTTCGTAGCATGATATAATAGAAATAAATTTCTACTTTATCTCATACATTGACCTGACTCCGTGGTAAGTCGCTTAAAGCACTTCTGTTACGGACGCCAGACAACAGAGGGATCACAAATATACTTAAATACATATCTTTAACACCGAGACACTGAACAAACACAAATATCAATATATAAATATGTGCTCTAAGTGGAAATCAAACCCATGATCCGATACGAGCCTATCACAGATACATAAAAGCCGAACGAAACTTCTATATCATTTAGTACAAATTAAAACAGACTTGATACACTTTTGACATGTGTTTTATATAGTTTTCAAATGGATTGCTACGGTAGATAATTTCTACGATGAATTGCATTATAGAAAATGTATCGTAAACCAATTAAAACACTACAATATGACATCGCGATCAATAAAAACCCAAAAGATCCCATTAAAAAATGGCAATAAATCCGGGAACAAAACATATCATTACCGTCATAACTGCGAATCAACAGATTTACGGGCACCGCAAAATTTATTGCACTCACAAAATCGCATATAATTTGATTAATGACGCGTCACACTCGCCCGTTTTTTTGCTGTGATCTTTTGTCCATAGTGCACGCGTTCGTACCACTGTGCAGCTTTAATGGACACATGTCCCGCCATCGATCACCCACGACAGATGCCGCCGAGTGGCCGGCATTTGTTTCGCTAAGAGTTATCGCTCGAGACGCTCGATTTCAATATACCCCGCACAGTGGGCCGCGCCGTAAGTTTCTGCACAAACTTGCTGATTTATTTCGGCGGAGTTTTAAAATGGACTGGACCGAGTTGATACTGATGTGGCCTTTCTTGCTCTCTTCACTGTACACGTCTATACATGTCTATATTCGTCGTGGGGTACCGGCAGAGTAGAATGGTACCTACCTCTGTACCAGATGTCGTAAGAGGCGATTGAGGTGCCTGAGGTGACGTCTGATGGTGATGATGATGACATGTCTATATCATTGCTAGTTGACTATATATGATAACACCAGAATTGAGAAAGCCCGTCTTCCTCAAAGTATCCAACGGGATCTTTTCTAGGATTAAAAGTTAATGGACGTATTGTCACTAAGGTTCAGACATCAACTCTTAAAACACAATGAAACAGAATAACCACATAATATTTGTCAGTCAATTTTGAACTCTATCATCTCGGAATTAAAAATTAAAGTTGATTGCGACTTTTGACACACTCACGCAGGATAATCGGTTACTTTGTGTACAGCAAATATTTTTCGCAACTGCATCAATATACATAAAAGGATTTTGCATAAGAAGTAATAAATATATTTAAATTTATTCTATCCAGCCGCGACTTCGTCTGTGTCGTTAAACAAAAAAATGCTTCCTGTGGAAACTTTCCCAAGGTGCAAATTAAGACATCTATTTATTTATATACTATATACACAACAATATTATATATAGCACAATAATATACAATTAATCATATAAAACCGGTTGTTTAGAGAAAGCCCTCTTCTTGCCCTTTACCTTCCTCAAGGCTAAAGAAAATTATCAGTACTCCACCCTCTGGGAAATACACGGAGTGCTAAGAAATAACATATTTATTCATAATTTTTAGTTTCTATTCCATTTTATTTTGTATTGTATTTAAATAAAAGTATTATCTATCGATCTAAATCTCAAAATGTAGCTAGCTAATATATCATTGATCCCGTAATACAAATAGCACTTATTACCGGGTCACAATTCCAGTGATGAGTTATCCCACGATAATCGGTTTATGCAAACAGTTATAATCGTCACAATTAGTTATTGTCACAACTAATGCAAGTTAATAAACTAAACGAGGAAACTCGTCACCACGTCACAATCCTTTCCAAGACAAACACGTTGTGACTACGAAATCGGTCTTGTTTGTAATTAAAATAATTTATTGTCATTATTTAAATTATGATTAACGTTTGGATGTGGAAATAGAATTATTACTCGTTGCTAAACGTATAATGGATTTTACTAAATCAAAAGGGTTTATTAGATTTTTTTTAAATATTGATAATTTGTTGTAAAAATTGTTAAAATTGATAAAATTATAAATATAAATCATCCATACTCCTAAATAACAATTATAATATTCACATAACATCTCATATAATCAGATAATATTATCATTTAAGATCCAGACACAGAACAAACACAAATATCATTATATAAATATTTGTCCTGGGTGGGAATCAAACCAGCGGCCCTTGGTACATAATATAAGATCACTACCATCTGTAAAATTAAAATATATATAAATATATAATAGTTAAATTCGGAATAGAAAACATATTTTGAGAGCATATTGTCTATAAATAACCCTTTTTGGGGGTACATTTTCAAACATCCTCGATAAATATTATCGTAGGGACTACGTTATAAAAGGAACACCTGTAAAAAGATTAATATAGTTTAGGGCGCGCGTTGATGTGTCAGTCAGTCACTTAAATTCTCCTTTTATACATATACCAAATCAAATCAAATTAAAATATTTTTTATTGAAATAGCCCCATTATAAGGACTATCGTATCGTCATAAATAATAAATACAGTGGACCCCCGATAATCCTGCCTAATCCGTTGCCCCCTGTAATTCGACATGGTCTACAAGTATGATTTGTACTTCAGAGTACATATATGTACATATGTATATAATATGTATAAAGAATCTTATCATTGGATCTGTAATATGTCGGACTACAAGGTACTCTTTTGTAGTTTGTCGGACTACCGGGGGTCGTCTGTAGATTCAGAAATATGAAGTACAGCAATACCAATTACCCTGATGACCCGACGGCATCATATGAGACATCTAACATTTAAATAAGGCTTACCTTGTACTAGTCTGGTGGTACCAGACGGGTCTTAAAACTAAGTTTTTATAGATAATATTTTTACATCATCATCATTTCAGTGATAAGATGTTCACTGCTGGACATACATAAGCCTCCCCCAAGTAATCTCCAATAGGAGTATGAGGCCCGTGTCCAGCGCGATTCTGCGGTTTTAGTCAGATCGTCTGACCATCTTGCGGGTGGACCACCTACGGTGCGCTTGCCGGTACGTGGTCTCCATTCCAGAACCTTACGACTCCATCCTACTATTATTTATTATTGATTAATAATCAATAATTAATAATAATGACAGCCGCGTGGTACCAACAGAGTAGAATAGTACCTCCCTGTGCACCGGGTGTCTTAAAAGGCGTAAGAGGCTCTGGTACTTACCAGAACCGACAGATAGCGGAACATCCATCCAAAAACTGTGCATCTTAAATGCAAAAGGCAGGGATGGGCAGCAGGATCTCCGTCGCGAAAGTTGCGCTCTGCGATTGCTAACACGCTTGCCCAGCGCGGCATTTATGAGCAATATACCTCCTCTCTTGGGGAAGCCTATGCCCAGCAGTGGACTTTCAATGTATGTTATCATGTATAAATATATATAGATGAACCTGACGGGATTGGGAAATACGTGGGTGTATCCAAGGGGTGCTGTAAGTCTAAACACTTTTCTTAACTCGTGATACGTAATACATTTTTTTAGGCAAGTGAGCCGGGCCGCGGGGTCTCCATCAATCAGCTTATTGCATCCCCAACCAGGCCATTTGGCGTAAGAGTGGCCATTGGAGCCCGCCGCTCCTGGGTTGATGAGGTGCAATTGATGGAAAGTGACGTTTTTTATGTGTTCTTTCTTACCCAACGCAGCCTTAGCGACTTGTACTACTAGCTATACTGTCTATATATTATATAAACGGGAACTGATATTTTCTAACCTATTTTTAGGGAACAATCAAAATGAAATAAATAATAAATATACTATTTTTTTTACATCTCGTTATTTGGCCTGACTCCGTGGTAAGTCGCTTAAAGCACTTGTGTTACGGACGCCAGACAACAGAGAAATCATAAATATACTACTTGAATACATATATTTAACACCCAGACACTGGAAAAACCAACATCATCATATAAATATTTGTCCTGGGTGGAAATCGAACCCACGACCCTTGGCGCACAAGATAGGATTACTACCACCTGCGCCATCGACCCATTAATTTAAGTTACTGTGGAGAAGCTATTAATTATTAAGAAATAAATTAATATTATTACTAATATTCTATTCCGCTATGTGGTACCGGCAGAGTAGAATAGTACCTCCCCCTGTATCAGGTGTCGTAAAAGGGACTAAGGCACCGCAATAGACAGACATACGGCAGTATATCTATCCGAATCAGCGCAGCTTAAATATTACAGGGTGGGGATGGGCAGCCGCATCCTCGTTGCGAAATTATGCTCTGCGATTGCCACCACGCTTGCCCAACCTGGCAATTATGGGCAAAATGCCTTTGTCTGGTGTTAAATATTTATAACTTTATCGAGCTATGTAGACAATCGTTTATTGAACATGATTCCTCAACAAATGATTCCGAGGAATATCTCTTAATTTTGATTATGGAGGACACAAATATCAGTTAATAAGCCATGAGGTACCAACCAGCAGAGTAGAATAGTACCTCCTTCGGTACCAGGTGTCGTAAGAGGCGGCTAAGGTACCAAAACAAACAGCGTAGCTAAGATGCACAGAGTGAGGTCGGGTAGCAGCAACCCCGTCGTAAAACCGGCGCTCTTTTGCACTTACACGCGAAACACGCTTGCTTATGGCGGAAATTATGGGCAGAATTTTCTCTCTCCTTGGGGAGGCCTACGTCCAGCAGTAGATTTAATTAATGATGGATTTAAGTAATTAATCGTAATAAGGACGCGATCAGTTAACTTTCCTAGCAATAAATAACCATTTTTATGTGCGAAACATCCGGGAAATTATCGATTAAATCTAATGTTTATACGATGGATTAAACTCAAGGTTAAGTGGTCATTTATCGAAATCACTTCGATTCGATCTTGTGTAATAAGTCACTAAATATTATTCAACCCTCGCCAAGTCCATCTGTTTGTCTAATCAAATACGGAACTACCGAATAGATTTTCTTACGGTTTCACCAATAGCTGAATTCAATCATTTGGAAGGTAAATAAATTGACTAAACAATTTTATGAGTCCATTTATATTTGCTGCATACATTTATAAATAAAGAAGGAGATAAGTCGAAGAGGGTGGCTAGCCTTTATCACTAGAATCATAAAAAAAAATCCAACGGTAATTTATGAAGTTTCAAAAACAAGAGAATAGAGTTTGCAAACGCAACGACCGGAGTCTATCGAGATGCTTTAGGCATAATAGATTGCGGCTTCGACCATTTGTCGGTCGAGCGGTCACCATGGCAATCGCTCCGCGATAGTAAAGGGTTGATGAGATGCAATTGCGGGAATGTGACTTTTTTTATGCTTCCCTTCTTATCAGTTTGAGTTGCAAGAGCCTTAAAGTATTGAGTTTGATAGCTTTAAATGTTACCTTTACAGGTCGCTTGATTTTCATTCGGCCTCAATGGCACAGCTAGTAGTGATTTTGTCTTATGTTTGTTTTGTGTCTGGGTGTTAAATATATGTATTAAAGTAATATTTGTGTGATTTTAATGTTGTCTGATGTCCGTCAGGATCTCTACCTACTGCGCTATCGAGCCCGTCAAAAAGAAAACATCCCAATTTCAACCGAAAACATGGTTGGAAAGTACCTGAAAGTACCTGCCTGAAATCATAAATTTAATCAAGAACCAAAGGAAACATCGCAATACTGGCAGATTACAAGACATCGGAAGCTTTTACTGCATGAATTGGAACGCGAGTGTGCAAAACTAAAAAACTGGGTATTAATTGTAAATTTTCTTCTTACACCTTCTTTGTCAACCAACAAAAAATATAAAACATTAAATTAACAGCGTTTTTAAGTATTCAGTATACAGTTTTATGATCATATCTGCTATTTTATTTCAAGAACGAATCTAATTGCAAGAATATTTATTATCTGATATCAATCAACATTGCCGTAAGGTACCGGCAGAGTAGAACAGTACCTTCCCCTGTTCCAGGTGTCTTAAGAGGCGACTGGGGTACCAAAACCGATAGATGGCTGTATATCCATCCAAAACATTGCAGCTCAAATACACGGGGCAGGGATGAGCAGCAGTATCCCCGTCGCAAAAGCTGTGCTCTGCGATTGCCAAAATGCTTGCCCAGCGCGGCAATTATGGGCAATATTCCTCCTTTTTTGGGGAGGCCTATGTCCAGCAGTGGATTTTCAATGGCTGGTATGATGATCAATCAACATTATTACAAATTCGTCTGCTAATGAGATTGCTATAGAGACAAATGTCAACACATCGTCTGTGCCTTACTTTAATAAACACATATCTGATTAAGACAGCGGTATATCCATCCAAAAAGCCGTGAGGTACCGGCAGAGTAAAATAGTACCCCTCCCAGTGTCGTAAAAGGCGAACTAGAAGCCACAGCCGACAGATGGCGATATATCCATCCAAAACAGCTCAAATGCAGATGCGGGATGCTGCGCTCTGCGATTGCCAACACGCATGCCCAGCGCGGAAGTTAAGAGCAAACTCCCTCTTTCTTGGTGGGGTTTATGTGCAGCAATGGACTTCCAATAGCTGGTACGACGATGACAATATTCATTACAAGTATCATAGCTGAAATGCAACAGAAAAAGCATAAACAATATCGCGGTGTTTTGAGGCATTAAGCCTTAAAAGTCGGTTGTATATAGCCTAGCCAATATCCAATCGACGTCCGTCGGCCGACACGATGATAATGGTTACTCAAGTACTGGCAACTAATGATAACCTTTATCGGTCTATTTCTTCCACGATCTGGCTCGCTCCATTGCCCGCGTAGACGCGATAGTTACGGCACATGACAGATTTCCTTGTACTTTTTGTATTACACTAATAACACATCGGCTTTGTCTATTTGTAACACATAAATAAAATGCTAACGGTGAGCCAAATGTTCGGTGTCAGATTAAAGTTACATAATTGGATACCTCCGCCGTGTAAAATAGTATCTCCCCCCCTACCAGGTGTCGTAAGAGGCGACTTTGGTACCAAAACCGACAAATAGTATTAATCCGATACAGTACAGCTCAAATGCATAGGGTGAGAATGGGCAGCATCTCCGTCGAAAAAGCTGCGATCTGCGATTTACCAACACGTTTCCCATGCGCGGCAATAATGGGCAAAATTTCCTCTTTCTTGGGCAGGCCTATGTCCAACAGTGGACTTCGAATGGATGATATAATTATGATAATGAATTGTTTCTTAACTTTAAATCAACTGGATCGGATTGACTGAAATATTTGCTCTATAACAAAGGTCCCTAAACTTTCAAATTCAGTCTATATCAGACCTCTAAGTTAAAACTGTTTCAGCACAAAATAAACCATCTCTTACAGTTTCACAAACATCGCGATTTATTCGCTAATTTAAATGAAATATCGAATTCCTTTAGAAGGTTTTTAACATACATTTTCTTCTATTTACATGACCTCTTCTATAGGTCGTCTGCATTGGTACCTCACTCTCATCATTTCTACCACCAAATAGTTGTTTTCGCATTGCTGTTTTCTGTTCTGAAGGGTGAGAAAGGCGGTGAAGTTTTTGGGCAATGTGACGTAATATCTTCAAGTCATAAGGTCGGCAACAAGCTAGTGATATCCTTGTGATTTCGAGCGTCTATAGGCTGCAGTGACGCTTACACAGACTGTATGCTTTTTTTATAGCTATCTGATGAGTAGAATGGTATCTCCACAGGTGTCACCAGAAGGGACTGAGATACCGGAGCTGTCTAATGTTAGTATATCCAATACAACTGTGCGGGGATAGGCACCAGCATTTTCGTAACGAAGCTATCTGCGATTGCCCCGATGCCTGCCCAGCGCGAAAATTTCCTCTTTTTTTAAGGAGGCTGGCGTCCAGCAGTGGATGTTCCACGGTGGCTACGATGTTCTAACATGGATCTAAATTATTTTAAGTCATAGACGTATTCATAGAAGGAACTGGCTGCCATCCCAGGTTGGTCCAGTGCCCACACCAGTTGTATATTGAGTGTCTACTTCGTGAGTGAGTGCGCTTTCGCTTCTCCCATGAAATCAGAGGAACCCCCCCTCCCCTGAGAAAAAAAAGTGTCATAGTGCCGTAAGGTACCGGCAGAATAGAATAGTACCTCCCATTGCACCAGGTGTCGTGAAGGCGACTAAGGTACCAGAACCGACAGATGATACCACCATCCGAAACAGTGCAGCTTAAATGCACAGGGCGGGGATGGGCAGCAGCATCCCCGTTGCGATAGCTGCGCTCTGCGATTGCTAACACGCTAACCCAGCGCAGCAATTATGGCCGAAAATCCTCCTTTCTTGGACAGGCTTATGTCTAGAGATGGACTTAGCTGGTATGATGATGATATATCGTTTATGTGTGCATAACATCGAGTGATAGAAGATGAGAGGATCTTCCCCCGAGGTGAGGCCCAGCGCCGGGTGCGCGGAGCCCCAATCAGCGTAAATTACGGCCGCAATACGAGTCAATAATCAAAACAAACATGGCCGCCGTAAAAGATAATTCACTGCGCGTAAATCTTACTATCCATCTAGTGGCGCGCACAAGCTCACGTCTAATATGTACAGATGGTCCAGGCCAATTGTGGACAATTTGCAATACATGCCCGCCGACAAACCCAATGGCGCAGATGTGCCATATGTCGTAGGTTCAATTTCTACGCAGAACAAATATTTATATACATCATCATCATACCAGCCATTGAAAGTCCACTGCTAGACATAACTATCTCCAAGAAAGGAGGTATTTTGCCCATAGTTGCCGCGCTTTTCGTATTTTAGCTGCACTGTTTTAGGTAGATATGCCGCTATCTGCAGGTTCTAGTATCTTAGTCACCTCTTACGACACCTGGTGCAGTGGGAGGTACTATTCTATTTAGCCGGTACCTCACGGCAATAATTAATTTGGAGGCACTATTCTACTCTGTCGGTACCATGAGGTTTCTCGCCCTATACTAGATGTTCTAAGAGGCGACTAAGGTACCAAAACTAAGGTGCAAGTGTCACGAATCAGTGTATCTTAAACTGCGATTGCCAACACCCTTGCCCAGTGTTGCAATTATGAGCAGAATTCTTCCGTTCTTTGGGAGGTCTTTGCCCAGCAGTGGGCTTCCATTGGCTGATACGATGATGATGATATGGGCACTACCAACTGTGCCATCGACCTCGTCAACAGAGTTTATGTCCTGATGTTACGCAGTATTAACATTTTAATGATATTTTGGTAGTTAGGATTTATAAAAGTCTTATTGTGAATTAAGATGTTTTACAATATGCCTACTATAAACGCCTTTTGGCATATATTTCCCAGCATGCAGTGTACGCGAGTCAACTGTTTGTGAGTGGACCATTTGTAGATATATAGTTTGTGTGAATACATCCCGGGCCCGACGCAGTCAGTACCCACGCAGTACCTCAAAGGCTTAGCAAATATTGGCCGAATTGACAAATGTACCTACAAACTAACAGCATACCAAATTTGTACGAGCATCGACTTACTAATATTTTATTGTGAAAGTAACTTTGTCTGTCTGTTTAACTTAAAACCGTTAATTGAAATTATGAGCAAATACAAATCCAAAACTACACCTTTGTAAATTAAAATGTTAGTTACCACACACTTCCAAAAAGGCTTGACCGATTTTCATAAAATTTTATATGCATTTTCAGTAGATCAGAGTCAGCTACTTTCTACTTTTCATACCCCAAAGTGATAATTGTTGACCACCCCTAACATTTTATTTAATATTTATTAATCGTAGCATTCAAAAATACACACAACCCGAACTATCATCCTTCTATCACCAACCCCTATTTTTGAATAGCGATATTTTTAATTCATTCATTTACTAGCTCTGCCCGCGACTACGTTCGCGTGGAATATACACTGGACTTTAGTAGTAAGTTAACCTTAATTTAGAGAAAGATATATGCTGTGGCGGATATTTTTTTCAAACTTAAAAATTAAAATTTTTCCTTTTAAAAAAAATCCAATTCTATAAAGAAAAAAAGGGCTTACTGCGATTCCTGATTTCTGCAATTATGGGCAAAATATTCCCTTTCTTGTAGAAGCCTTGTCCCAACAGTGAACTTCCAACGGATGTACTGATGAAAGGGGTTGAACTTGACTACGCTGTTTCCTGTCAATGTACCTTAGTCGCCTCTACTACAACCTAGAACAGGGGAGGTACTTTTCTAACCTGCTGGTACCCTAAGGCGTCATCATCAGTCATCAGATCATGTAGGATGACAGTAAAAATTAAACTAACGCATTACGAATTAATAAAAGCAATAATGTCATGAATTATCCAAAAGTAATTGAATATTAGGCGAAATATATATATATATATATATATATATATATAATTTATTTTAAAATCTTTTTCAAACTTTTCTGTCAAAATAGAACAAGAAAATTACAAACTACTAAATACCTAATAAATATATGTTGTATTAGTTTTTAAAGATACGTCGTTAATAGTATTCGACTTTGACGGGCCCGATGGCGCAGATGGTAGACAGGACGTCTTATCAGGGAATTAGATCAAGGTGGGTATATTTATTTACATTTTGAAAACACCATCAGAAATTGCACAGTTCAAAATATCTATAATAAAAAAATACAATTGTATGTACTGTCTGTACCTAATAATATATACTTTATTGCACTCTCATCATAGTAGCCGTAGACACTGCTGGATTTTTTCTTTCTTCCCAAAAAAGGGAGAAATGTACCCAAATGGCCGCGGTGGGCAAACGTGGACAAAAACAGGGTATGGTGCTGCCCATCCTCGCCCTGTTGCATTTGAGCTATGCTGTTTCTAATGAATATGCCGACCTTTGTCGCATCGGAAGTATATTAATCTGCCCGTACCCAAGACCAATTTTTATTCAACATTTAAAGGTGAGAATGTATTGAGAAATCTAGTACAGAGCCTACATTCTGCCCGCCTTTTTACATTGCCCCGTCGTCGGGAGAGGGTTGGGGGGAGGGGGCTGCATCATTAATTTGATGAAATAAAACAAAACGTCATTTTAATTAGCTCCATTATTAGACCCCGTGACAGACAGCGGCGCGGCGCCCGTCTTTGGGATCTGTCGGGAAACACACGGGAGCTTAATGCGTCAAACTGTTATTTTATTTTATTTGTCGTGTAGAGAGACGGCCGAATAGTACCCCCACTGTATCATAAGCGGCTGAGGTACCAGAACCGACAAGTGGCGGTAAACACTGCAACTCAAATGCAGCAGGGTGAGGATGGGCAGCAGCATGCCCGTCTTGAAGCTACGCTCCGCGATTCGTACCACGCTTGCTCAGCGCGGCAATTATAGGCAAAATTCTCTCTTACTTAGGGAGATTTGTGTTCAGCAATGGACGTTTTATTTATTATATAGTTATATTTAGACTTATTTCATGATGATTACATATGACCAAGTATCAACAATTTCAATGAATTCATCAATATCGTGCAGAGTAGCCGTAGTTCTTTTTCTATGAGCTATCTCTAATGGAAATTTCATCAAATTTAATCCATTTTTTTAAAAGAAAAAGTAGTCTTGTCATTAGGTTTTTTCATTTTTATTTTGTATAACTAAGTTTATACCTATATTATAGCAGGATCAAAATTTTAAAACATCCTTCAAATTGTTATACGGCGTAAAATTGATTTGACTCTTTCACATCAAGGAAATAAGCCGGTGACATCTTGAATCTAAACAGATCGTGTTGATTTAGGCCATGACTTTTACTGGCAACAGTTGTTTACCGCGCTCTATCCTAAACCTTTCAATACTTCAACTTTAAATTGCTTCAACTAGGTTTTGCAATTTCTAACATAATAAAAAGAATTTATAATAAAAATAATGAAGACAATAGGTATAAGCGGCAGGATGTCCACTGGAAGCAGGTATTCTTGAGTGATTTCTAATTAGATTATTAGGACTTTTGCCCATAATTGTCACGATGGGTAAGCTGGCAAATGCTGCTGCCTATACCAGAATGCATTTAACTCTCTCAATTCCAATGAAATATCTCAATTGTACCAAAAACGATGGAGCGGATGGAGCTATATATATATATATATATATATATAT
>JACJUM010003085.1:18303883-18327358 GCA_020976665.1 Heortia vitessoides
AATGTATATATATATGGTTCGGGTGTCGCAGATGGTAGTAATCCTATCTTATGCGCCAGGGGTCGTGATTTTGATCCCCACCCAGGACAAATATCTTTATGATGATTTTTTGTGTTTGTCCTAGTTCTAGGTGTTGGATGTATATACTAAGGTATTATATTTGTGATTCCTCTGTTGTCTGGCGTCCGTAACACAAATGTAACTTACCACGGAGTCAAGTAAACGTATGAGAAGTTATGGGAAAATTATTATTACTATCTCATCCCGGAGGAACTCTTGTTATTCCTGGCAAATACCTACGTTCCTATCTAAACGCTAAACTGTGCAAAAATTCCTCAGAGAAAAATAAAAAGCCGCAGATGGTAGTAATTGGGTTCGATACCCACCCAGGACAAACATTTAGGTGATATTTGTGTTTGTTCTGTGGGTGTTAAATGGCACTACTGGCAGAGTAGAATAGTACCTCCCTTTGTACCAAGTGTCGTAAGAGGTGACTAAGGCACCAGAACCGACAGATGGCGGTATATGCATCCGAAACTGTGACGCCCAAATGCAACGGGCGGTGATGTGCGGTAGCCTCCCCGAAAAGTCCCCGCGAAAGCTCTTCCCTGTGATTGCCAACACGCTTGCCCAGAGCACTAGTTATGAGCAAAATTCCTTCTGTCTTGGGGAGGCTTATGATGCGTTATATTGCGATAATTAAAATTAAGCTCTTTAAAAAATCTTTGACCTAATAAAATGTAATATAGATGCCTATAAGAACAGGCTAGACCTAGTTTAGGTACCTAAGTATCAAAATGTATTTTAGTTTAAGTTACCTTTTGTTGTTGAATAAAGTTATTATTATTATTAAATATAGCCCCGTGAGTCAACCCTACCTGACTCGCTGCTCGCAACCAAGGGTTTGACTGACATCTCGTCCATCACGCACCCCGATCCTAACCCCCATTCCACTGCCGCCCCAACACCTCTCCATCTCGCAAACAACTAACGAACCGAGCGATGGAGACCGCCACGCAAATTGTATCGCCAAATCGCCGACGAGAGTGCGTAAGCGACGGATGTTGTCATTATAGTGATTAAGGGAAGGTTTCGCGGAGTTAAGACGTCCCGTTGAGTGATACCGGGACCCGGGAACAAAGGTTTTATGGTCGCGTAATTAATGTTTGGCGTTTTATACAGTTTAATTAATAATTGTTGGGCATGCAATTAATTTGATGGCAGGTTAGGGTTTAACGCACGCCTGCTAAAGTGGGTCAAACGCCGCTGACTGATGGACTTGTTCCACGACCAATTTAATAATTATATTACATATAATTATGACATGTATGTCATATTACTTTTAAAAAAGTACTAAGTTTGAATTTTTAAGGTTAATTGTTAATAGGTATAGACTAAGGTACCAGAATTGACAGTTGGCGATATATCCATCTGAAACGTGTATCTAAATGAGGGCGGGGACGGGCAGAAGCAAACTCGTCACAAAAGCTACGATCTGCGATTGCCAACACGCTTAACTAGTGCGGCGATTATGGGCAGTAATCTCGCCATCTTGGGAAGCGAATACTTTGTACCTGGAGCTTTGAAATTGGACACCGCCAAAGTTAATGCGGAGAAGGAGTACATAAAGTCAAAGCTATATATTTTTTTACGGGCACGATGACGTAGATAGTTGTGATTTATGTGCCAATGGATGTGGGTTCGATCCCCACCCAGGAAAAATATCTATATGATGATATTTATGTTTGTTCTGTGTCTGACCAACCTTGCGAAACCAAGACGAGCCGCTTATAACTCATAATAAAAGTATTGTCATTATTTATTTAATCCTTTTCTTTATCATTTATTTGAAATAAGTTAAAATGAGACATTATGCTCTAACAATAGCGATACATCCATACAACTTTTCATCCCCCCTTACGACTCTTTACAACTCTTATGTCAAATGAAAAAGTAGCCTATGTCCTTTCTCAGGCTTCAGACTATCTGTGTACCAAATTTCATTTAAATCGGTTCATTAGTTTAAGCGTGACTGCGTAACAGACATCATATCAGCCATTAGGAGTCCACTGCTGGACATAGGCCTCCTCAAGAAAGGGGAAATTTTGTCAATATTTTCCGCACTGGGCAAGCGTGTTGGCAATCGCAGAGCGCAGCTTTCACGATGGGAATGCTGCTGCCCATCCCTGCCCTGTGCATTTGAGCTGCACTGTTTCAGATGGATATACCGCCATCTGTCGGTTCTGGGACCTTAATCGCGTCTTACGACACCTGATACAGGGGAAGGTACTATTCTACTCTGCCGATACAACTTGTTTTCTAGGCTTGATGATACAACGCAGTGATGATTACGTCAGACCTGTTCAAAACAATATATCATTTATTGTCTATGACTGCACTGCAGTTATGTTACGGAAGCCTTAGCAGACACGTCGAGATTTCTCTAGTGTTTTTTTTGGACTGAATACGATCGATATAGCACTCAAAATAAATGTCAAACTATTGCAAGTCTGACATTTGATCAAATTTTATTTTTATTTTTTTAAAATATAAAAGTAACTATTTCTCCTTACATTCTTCAGATTCGTACATTGAAAAATGCTGTATTAATTGTGTATAATTGCAGAATTTCAACTTGGATTTTTTTTGTAGTTACAGAACTTTAATGCCTGTATATTTTTAACTGTATTAAAGTGACACCCATGATCTACGTAGGTTGTGAAAAGAGCTTTCCGTGTATAGGAAGTTGATGGGTCAGATTGCGCAGACGTTAGTGATCCTATCTATGTGCCAAGGATCGTGGGTTCGATCCCCACCCAGGTTACATATTTATGTGATGATATTTGTGTTTATTTTGTGTATGGATGTTAAAATAATGTATTTAAGTAATATATTTGAATTTCTCTATTGTCTGATGTCCGTTAAACAAGTGCTTTCAGTGATTTACCACGGAGTCAGGTTAATGTAAGAGATGAGCGAATTCTTTTTCACAACTTTCACTTCTTTAAAGTAGAGTCTTAGTTCTACGAGCGAGATATCCTAAGAAGCCTCTATCTACCATACGTAGAAATAAATTATTTACTTAATTTAGTATATAAGCTTTGTTATATAAGTAATAAAGTATCATCGTCACACAAGTGATTAAAGCGATCTAGCAAAGAGTTTGTACCATCAAAATGGCTGCTGCAACTTACTTTCTTTTCTGACTATTGCAGACTAGACTAGACTATAAGCTGTTTTAATGCAATTTAATTCTAACTTTGTCCCATTCTTAAAGACTTGAATAAACGAAGTTATCCTTACTAATATTATATATGTGAAAGTAACTCTGTCTGTCTGTCTGACTGTTACGCTTTCCCGCTTATACCTCTTAACCCATTTTGATGAAATTTGACACAGACAATCTTTAGACCCTGAGAAAGGATATAGGCTATTTTTTTATTAGAAATAAAGGTTGTAAAGGGTCAAAAAGGTGGATGAAAAGTTGCATGGTAGTATCGCTATTTTTAGAGCTAGAAATTTAAAACTTATTTTTCAGGCCATTCAATCGATATAAGTAAACATGACATTCAAAGTTTATATAAGTTAAGATAAAAAGGTATGGTACCGAGAAAAACTATTCCACGCGGACGAAATCGCGGGCACAGCTAGTTATCTATGAAAGTTATTAATTCATTAGATATTTCCAATATTTATTATCGAGTTCGGAATGATGATGATTCTGGACGCCGATATGAGTATGTAATTGATCTAATTCCACGATCTTTAGGCTTGATTAATTGCCTTCATCCTTCGTTCTCACTTTTAGGTACTCAGTCATTACGTTGTTCGTATAACATAGTAATATTTCGGTATTTTCGAGTCCCTTAAATCCATTTTTATACGATATACTTATTTCAATGCTAGTTTTAAGTAAAAGGACTAATTTATAATATTGGCCTTTTATTGAGCCTTGTTCCTTAAAGGCCGTATAAAAAAGCTTTATCAAAGTAAGTTTAAGTAATTGTGATTATATCTAGAATTAAAAAAGAAGTAATTTAGATGACACAGTACCTTACTCTTAGTATAATGTCGGAGCCGATGGTGCAGATGGTAGAAATCTTATCAACTGGCAAAGTCCAGAACTCAGAACAAATATTGTAGTCTGGTTGTTAAATATATGTATTTAAATAGTATATTTGTGATTCCTCTGTTGTCTGTTCGTAACAAAAGTGCTTTAAGCGACTTATCACTGAGTCAGGTCGATGTATGAGAATTTGTGGGAAATTGATCAATTTATTACCTTTGTTATTAAAACAATATTTATAAAACATTATGACGCCAAATACCATGTCGCCACCATAAGTGACTCATGCGTTTTTACTTCATTGACATCTGTCATTCTAATCATTTTATATTTAAAGAAGTATAAGGCTAGCTATTTAAAATGTTGAATTTGAAAGTTAATTAGTAGCCTAGTGAACAATCGATAGACACCTAAGTACACCCAGATGCAGTACAAATAATATTCAGAAATTTGTATTATATACAAATACAAATCAAACCAGATTGATTGTCTAAGGCAAGTGTTTAGACTTTATTTAATAAGTTTTAGACCGTGAAGTGATCTATTGATAGCTATGTCAATGGTTCCGTTGGCGAAGTGGCACGGCGATCGCCCTAGATGCAGAAGATCTAGGATTCTAGTCTTAGAACAGGTTCAGTTTCCTGTGCGTTGCTAACAGACACGCTTAGTTTATAGGTTATACTGCAGACAAGTATATGTTATCATCGTAACAGGTGTAACTCACGCCATATTGAATCCCTTTTCCTGTCTTACTTAACTCTGGTCCGACAGTGGCCAAGGACGATGGCGCAGATGCTGGTGTTCTTATCTTGTACGCCAAGGGTCGTGGGTTCGAACCTAACCAGGACAAATATTTTTGTAAAGAACTAGATGGAATTGTGACTTTGGGCAGCATATTTTCTTTCGAACTACAAACTTCCACGCAGCGCACGCAATGGACGTAAATGTTTCGCCCGTTTTTGCCACATTTTTAATCAACGCTACGCGCCTCTCGGACGATGCGTGATGTAATATAGCCTAAGTTACTACTTATTAATAAACTATCTGCCAGTGAAAGTCCCATCCAAATCAGTCAAGCCGTTCCAGTCATTTGCTGGAACAAGCAGACAGACAGACAAAATTGTAAAAAAAAAATGTTGGTATGTGTACTGTATATACATTCATATCCGTGTAGCATAAAGCGGTTGCTTTAAATTAACAAACACACTCTAATTTTATTTATATGTATGTATATTTGAGGAGTGTTTGTTCTGTGACTGGGTGTTATATATGTATATATTATTGTCATTGTAATATGGTTGTTTCGCTGATGTCTGATGTTTGTAAGACAAGTGCATATTTAGAACAATGGTCGAACAGTGAAATTTCCAGTTGATAGTTATTTTTTAGATTTTTTTTATTCTGGATAACCGTGTTCACATTTTTGTTGACGGCTTTTTATAAGATAATTGTAAAACTTTTAACGTCTTACACACAGGCCCGTAATTGATTTGAAATACTTTTGCATATAAACACCGTCTTTAATGGAGGTTCTATCAACTCGGCGAAGGTAGCATGAGGTCATCAGCTCTTACAGCAGGCTGTCTTTGGCTGGATTCCACTATGAACCTGGTGTGAACATAGTTCGTTAGTCCAGCAATAACACACACATAAATATGTCTTTTTTAAGATAGGTGCTACTTGCTGACTGGATTCGTGAGAGTGATTATGGCGGAAACAAAATTTAGTGAGGCATTTTTCTTCAGGATTCTGAAAATATTCTTTTATAGATGATTTGTGAGACAAAGGATTCTTATTTTATATATGTAGTTTTGGGGGGTGGGGGTTAATCAAATAAAATAAACCTCTTAATGTATGTAACATATATATTTCTTTGAGCTTTTAATTGCATTTTGAAATACAACATAAAATAAGATTATTAAATTTGGTAAATCAATATTTCAACACCATTTTTATTAAAGAATGAGCAAAAATCTCTCATCAGAGCTAGCGTATACATAATATTTGTCGTATGTTTCATTATTATCGTTAAAATGATAGTTTAGATTTAAAATTTTCGTTTCTAAACTGATAGCCCGTGACACAATATATCGAAACACAACTAATTTCGAAGGAAATGGTATACATTCGTTTATAAAAAAAATATCGCTATACCTAAAAGATATTTTGATTTTTTTTCATTCTAAGCCAAAAACGGTGTACCGCAATTGTGTCACGGGCTGCCAGCGTACACGCCTCGTAATGTCTCAACACTCCGACACTTACATTACACAGTTTACAATATTTTTTTTTATTAAATATAAAAGAGTTTTTTCACTCGCACATACCGTATATACACATCGTATATCTGTTGTTACATTGGAAGATATCTCTCATTCAATTTGAGGGTTTCTAAACGTATACAGTGTAGTTAATCCTTTTAAAAGAAATAAACAGTTCAATGTATCACTTTTTTTTTAACAGCGCGGTTTACCAACCAGCCAATAATGCGGATATAATGGTATACAAGTATTTCACAGACATAGGTCTCCTAACAATATATACTTAATACTAAATAATAAATAGCATTCTCGCGGGGAGAGCGTACCTAGAGCAAAATTTACACTAAAGGAGATTGTAGTATACGGCGTTCTATGTCATATATACAACACGGAACGAGAGAGATTGGATCTCCGAGATTGCGGCATCGACGGATCTCTAATACCAAAACAAGAACACTTCAAAATATACATAAGATATACTAAAGACCACGTTAACCCTAACTCTGATTTACATTAAAAAAAAAATTAAGTAACACAAAAAAAGATATTGCAACGATTTTTTAAAAATACTGAAAGTAAGACAAGCCCGGCCCAGCGCCGGTCGTAATTACAGTTCAATCACATGCAAAGGCGTATTGCAATTAAAATTACCAAAGTATAGTTTTAGATTATTAGCAAAAAATATACATTTACAAGAGATCGAATCGAACTTTTATGACTTAATGTGACTTATATTTACAATTATCGAAATGGAATTATAAGGTAGTGCGGAAGAAAGCCCGGCCTCGCGGCCTCCCGGCCTCCCGACCTCCCGACCTCCCGGCCTCCGTCAACCGAACCTCACCTAAAGGCAATATTTTGAAAATATTCTCTTACATATAAACGAACGTAAGACGTTTGGCGTATACTTAAGTTGCTAGTCGTAATTACACTAACCGAACTATGCGGTGAACTCTAACATTAATTACCTAAATAATTAAATTGGCAAAGAGTTTCGAAATACTTGTGTCGCCGGGGCGACCTACACCTAGCAAGGTTTAACGTAGCGGGATATGGTATCATCACAACTGATGGCCGGCACACACCTCGCCCTGTACTCTCTACACGTATTTACTGGAGAGCTGCTTCGCCAGCTCCGTGTACTTCAGGAACTTGGAGTGGGGGCTCTCGTCGAACGACTGCGAGGGGCTGCGCGGGTCCTGCGGGGACGCGGCGTTGGAGCCCCCGCTCTTGTGCGTGCCGGGCGAGGCGGCGGCCGGCGGGGCCTTCATCGGCACCGGCTCCGGTAACGCGCCATCCTTCACGAAATGCATTTTGGACAAGTGGTGTCTGTAAGCACCCTTGGATATGAACGGAGTGTCGCACAGGGCGCACTTCATTATGGAATCGGTTACGACCGCGTCGTTGCAGGCCCAGCTGAAGGTGAGGATACTGGGGGGGCCGGCGGGGGAGGGAGCGGGCGCGGGGGCCCGGGCCGGGTTGGTTTCGGTTTTGTCGCACAGTTTCTGCAAGGCGGCCAAGGGGTGGCTGCCGCCGCGGCGGGACGAACTCGGCTCGTTGGAAGAACCCCCGCCGGTCAAGTTGTCGAACATGGACGAGAGAGCGCCCAAGGAGGAGGCGGGCTTCCGCTCGGCGCCGGGGGTGTGCGCCGAGCGGTCGCTGGCCGGGCTGCGAGGGCTGGCCGCCGGGCTCGGGCCCTCGCTCTCGCGTTTGGGAACGGTCCCTTTGATGTCTTCCCCGACAGAGCTGCTCGGCCGGGGAGGCTCTTCGTCCTCGTCGACCTCGGTTTTGACCCTAACGGGCTGGCTGCTCAAATCTACCCCGTTTTCGCGCTCCTCCTCGTCGGTGACCTCCTTCTTTATCCGAATCTCAACCGGGCGGTCCTCCGAAGCGGGAGTCTGGGACCCGCGCGTGTCGGGCGTAGTGCGAGGCGTCATGTGATATGCGTCCAATTTCCTATCGGGGGTGAGAGATTCTACCCTACTACCGCCTCGCTCCGACATAGAACTGGATTCGCTACCGCTGCGCTCCCGGCGACCGTAACCTTGCTGATGATGATAGTTCCTCAGCATGCTCATGGTCTGCGGATCGACCAGCGGCTTCGTATAGTCTACACTCTCATCTATACCTAATCTCTTCAAAATACTAGACCCGATGGGGGCATGCGACGCCCCACCCGGCATCCCGGGGACAGAGTGCCGCGATCGCGTATCGAAACTCTTTTCTATCAATTGTTCTATGGCATTGAGAACCGAAGGGGACGAGCTCTGGTCGTTGCTGGCGCCGGGGTCTTTGGAACTCGGGGACGAGTCGTTCACGGACGAGGGCGAGCGGTGGTGCGCGGAGCCGGGGGACGGCTGCTCCTCGTTGATGCTCTTGCGGCCGTCGCGACCGGTCGGCGTGACGTGGCCGGGCACGTCCGGGGAGAGGATATTATTAGAAAGGAGCGCGCTCTTTAAAAAATTCCTTTGGCTATTAGACATGGGCGCGCCTATGCACTGTCGTATGTGCTCGACGAATACGGCAGTCTCAATTTTATCTCCGCACTTTTCGCAAGTGATCCTACTACCGGTCCCGAAATCCCTAATCGGCTTCCCCATCGGAACCCCGTTCCCCTCCCCATTTTTGAACTCGTGTTGTGCTCTTTCTAATTCGAGAAGTTTCCTAACTGGCAAAGATTTCTTTCGCTTTTCGCGTGTCTGACGTCGCCTGCCGCCGCTCTCTGTGATCGACCGCATTATGTGCTCTTTATAGTGTGAATTCTTAACCATATGATTACTCAATTCTTTTAAGGAACTAAATGCTTGGTCACAAACCTTACAAGTTAAGACGGCGCTCACATGACTACTGGTGCCGCTGGTGGGCGGCGCCGCGCTGTTGGGGCCGGGGCCGCTCGAACTGGAGTTCTTCGCCTCGTCCGAAGACTTCCAGGAGATAATTTGCTCTTGTGATATAATATTAGTGTAGTGCTGAGTTCTCTGCATGTGGCTCGTCATTTCGGCCAGAGTTCTAAAACTTTCAGCGCACCACATGCATTTTAAAATTTGCCTAGTTTGCTCAGCACCCTTTCCCAGCCAGACGTCCTGTCCGCGGACTAATTTTCTAGGAATCGGCATATTCTCTTTTATAAGCATATTTAAATCGCTCTGATTTGGTTTGGAAGAGCCGCTGGAGGATGACGAGTTATGAGAAGGCGTTGAAGGTGAACTCGAAGGTGGCTGCAACGAGGGCGGAATGGGGGCCCCACCGGACGGCGGTACCGGCACGTTGACGCCGCAGTGCTTCGCTTCCTTCATGTGTACTGTCAAGTCTGCTAATGAGCTAAAGCTTTTCTTACACCAAACGCATTTCAGGACGTCTTTCGTTTGGTCGGCACCTTTGTTGAGCCAGTGTGACTGCCAAGCGGAGTGCCGGGCTGCTGCGTTGGGGGCCAGACCGGCGCCGAGAGCTGCACTTTGGACAGACCTAAAAAGTTCCTCGCCACCTAATCTACTGAGTTCACTCATCTTTTCGAGTGCTTTAGTAGCATCGCTGGGAGTGGGGCCGCCATGCTTCAGTTTGCCATTCCAATCGGCCGGCACTCCACCTTTAGGAGACAGACTGGCAGCGGCGACCGCTGCAGCGAAGTAAGGTAAATGAGGAGCGACAGGGGTGGACCACGGCGACGGAGACGGTTTAAAATCGGAAGACCTAGAACTCTTTCTGGTCGGCACCGGCGACGGGGAGTCCTCCGGCCCTCTCTTCCTCGTTCCAACAGACAAATCGAGCGGTCCGTTCTCATTTTTGGTGAGATTGATGGCGTCGTCGTCCTCATCGTTCGGGGAGTCGCTGCGTTTGGTGCTGAAGTCTAAGACGGCGTCTCGTTCGGAATCTGTCATGTCTTCGTGGCAGGACATGAGCAGGCGCTGCTGCGCGGCGGCGGCTGCGGCGCCGAGGTAGGCGGCGACGGCGGCGGAGTGCGGGGGCAGCAGGGCGGCAGGCAGGGCCGCGGGGAGGGCGGCTGTCAGCGCCGCGGGGAGGGGGAGCCCGGGCCCGCTGCGGCCCGAGTACACCGAGTCATTGGAGGGACACCGCGGCGCGCCCGACGACTCGCGTGACAGGCATCTTGGACTCTCCCTATGGACAAACAATACAATTGATTTCCATTGATCTTTGTTATAAACTATAAATAAAAATAAAATAGTTGCAACATGCCAAATTATTTCACAACAATATTATTATGCAAGATTTTGTATAGAAACTGTTTTCAACTCAATGAGAGATTTTATAAATGTCGAGAAACATTAGACGCAGCGACGATAGAATATAAATTTTTGTTTAATGTCTATGCAAAATATTCACGTATTTATTAATTTAACTTTTAAAGTATTCATTTATTTATGGCACTAATTAATCGGTCACTGCGGCAATGTCGTTACTGATTGATTATTTAAATATTGTCCAGTAAACAAAACGCTCATCACATTTTGCATGTGACATGTGTGTTTTATTAACAAAGTTGTCTTCATTTAAAATGTCGTTATTAATTTTATAACAGATAATAAAGTTTTAGTGCCTGCTTGGTATAACTTTATCCTTATTTTTGTTTTGGAATCTCGAAATCGTGACATGATTAAACTAATATTTGAATAAATTAATATAAATCTATTTAAATTGGAATAAATTAATAGAATCCAATTTAGATTGGTTTATATCATGATCGTTCTGTTATCATTTTGTCAAAAACATAAAAATCGAAATCAAGAAAACAAACAATTGAAATACAACAGTACGTAGAATTGTAGCAGTGATTCTGAAAACATTCTATTTCTTTTAAAAAATACAAATATGTTTCGTAAATTTTAAATTGCCACAGTTGAAATAATTCATACAAAAATAAAATGGAAGCAACATTCATTTTTTTTGTAAAACGGCTCGCAACAAAAAGTTTTAAAAGTTCTAACAGTGGTAGTGCTTATCGGATAATACATTAAAATCCATAAAACTCCAGAAATCAATGCAGTTTTCTAAAACCATGTTGTTTTTTGAGTAAACTTGTGGTTAGATATAAAAGGCGACAAGTTCTGATGTCTGTGAACCTCAGCTAAATCCAATAAATTAAAAATGAGTAAAATATCTTAACTTCGTAATTGTTAGTTAACATGTTAGTATGAATTAAAAAATATAATGAAATAGTAAAACTAAAATCTTATAAGAACTTTTGCAAGTGATAAAATTCAGGAAAAGAAAATCAACAGAATTTCAATAAAGTTTTAACTGTCAACTAAAAACGAACAAACTATTCAAAACATGACACGTAGCAATGAAAATTAAGAGAAGATCAACAATTCGAACAGAAAACAATAGAAAACATGATGAGTTGTGAATTAAAAACAATGAAACACTTGGTCAAACAAGAAACCTACCGCACGTGGTCGGGCTCGACGATCATTTTGGACGAAATCTTTTCAACGAATCCAAAACGACGGGCCGAAGAGAACACTTGGATCCATCAAACAACACACGAGTTCGTTCACAATATTCCAAGACAACTATGTGACTTCCCAGAAATAGGTAGAAATTGTAAACACGTCGCGGAAGACGCGCCGCGGTCGGCGGCCGGGAGGGAAGTGCGCGGTGCCTGCGGCGGCGGCGGCGGACCCGCGCGGAATGAGACGCGCGTGATTTACGACCCGCCTGCAGCGCCCCCGCCCCGCACGCCCCTCGCTAGAGCGAGACAGCTGCCACAAGAGCGCCCCACGTGGCGCGAAAGAAAGAGACGGCTATCGGTATTCTACTTCGAGGGGTGGGCGCTGCGTAATGCAAGCGTGCGTGCGATGCGCGAGGTAGACGTGCAATGACGGCCGATCGTTTTGATGACAGCGGCCTGACACAGCAGAGCTACTCCGCATAGCTGACTCACCGTCTTAACGCCAATGAAAAATGTACAGAAGAACCTTGGCGGCCAATAGGCGCGATATAATTTTAATGAGTCTGTTTACGGAATCACTAGCACATTTATCACGACGTATTTACTCGCGCTCACAATACGCCAAAACGTAAGTCTCTGGGGCTTAGAAGATTGGCCGGACGGGGTTGACGGCGTTGACAAGGAAATGGCGCGTTAACAAAACGCCGAGACGAGTCCTTTTAACAACACCGGGACAGACAGGGGACGAAGACGGATTTACGCGTATCATGAACAGATTTCCTGCCCTGACAAAGGAAAATATTCTCGAGTCTATTTATTTTTACGAGGGCACTGAAATAAGGTTACTTTAGTTATTCACAAAACACATGTGAAATCTGGTGAATTGAGACACTCGAGCGCGCTGCGGCAAATGAAAGTTTTTAAACATCAAATAAACAAGGATGACATTCTTGAATATTATTTTCATAAATCATCTAAATGGGATTTTTTATAGAAATCAATGCACATTATGATTTAGGGGACTTGGCCGTCCATCAATCAAATCATCCCGCAGGAACACCGAATTAAATCCAACTTTCGAAAGCAATTCCGAAATTTTAAAACTGTAACGGTGATGTGACAGAAATCATATCCTAAGACCAATGGAGGCAAGTTTGAAAAAGTTTTTAACAAAATCGCCAGCTGTTTATTGCTTCCTATAAGCATTAGTCGGTGCGGGTCAATCAATCACTTGTGTTTATGTGACAGGTATCGTCGTCTCCCTCCCGCACAGCACCATGCACGCGATCGGAATAACCGACTTAGATGTGGCGGCCTAGAAAAAAATGTACGAACCTCATTTTTCTGGTTTCGAACAGATAGTAACAAAGTTGCAGCGATATTTCCTACACTGTGGCTGCTGTTTTGACGTGTCGGGAAAGGGACAGGCATGTGTGGCTTTTGTTGTCTCGTGCGGGCATAGGGGACACCTGACACGACTTGAATAATTTCGCAGTTACAACGTGAATTTTAAAACCGGGCACCGATGTCTTCGTCGCAATAAAAAGCGCGGTCCAAGTATTGCTCCCAGAAACACGTGCAAACCTGTAGAATGTTTGATCGATAGAGAATTAACGTCAGCCGATAATTAGTTTTGCGATATCTACGGTCGAGTGGATTAGTTTCAAGCAATTCATAGGGTGGTGTGACATAGATTACTTTGAATAGAAAAAAACAAGATTATATTTTACTTTGTAGATTTATGGTCATGTCCGATTACTTCACCAATAAAATATGTACCTAATACAGATAATTTATAGGTATATTGATACAAATTAGATTTAAATAAAAACAAATGATAAAGAACAAACAAGTGAATGAAAAAGCTGAAAGTTGAGATTCATACAAAAAGATTAAAAATATTTTATAAAACTAACACATTTTTAAACGACGTTAAAGAAAATGACAATACTACCGCTGTCATAAAACAGAAACATTTATATAAGTCTCGCATAAAAACACATTCGCAGATTGAGATCTCAAAACCGTGATACGCAGGTACATAGCGCGGAACCGGAGATGTAGATTCTAAATCTAAACAATGGACCCTCAGGGCACAGTCCTGTTGAGTGTTTATGATTGATGAGGACTCTTCACTGCATCTAATTGACAGTGATGGAACATCCACCAAGGAAACCAAACTAACCACACACCCGCCAGAACCACGCGCGATCCTAATTCCACGAGCTAAGACTGCAATTTCCACAAATACCCCGTGCAACGCTGCTTGTGATATTCTAGTAATAATAATCATGGCTGTCGTCTCACCGGACGCGTTTAGATAAGCACGGTTTACAGTTTTTTGGAGAATACGAGAAATCTCGATTCTAATTAAGTTATCCTTATTATGATATGTATAAACGATAATGTGAATGATCTTTCTCTATGTATGTCCGTACGAAGACAGCGAGAAGGTTCTGCGTCTTATTTTCACAATGTATAAGTATTATCATTACAAAGTTAATTCAAAAAATGATAACTTGATAATTGTAAAGCAATTACTTTCGCATAATTGGTATGGCCCTGATGTATATTGATGACATGAACATGTGGTGGTTTTCATTCCCGTTAACACCTATTATCATATTCTACCTAATAATGTAAATAAATTAATTAATCTTCCTTATCATAGACAACTGATTTCAACAGGGGAACAATAGGGATTGTTGTGCGCGCCTGTTTTTCTGTTTCAATGACATTCCCGAGTGATGTACAAGTGCGATCGTGACAAGGATTTATGAGATTAGATTCGTTCCGTTTAAAGATGTATTGAATTCACCAGAAAACACTTGTGTCTACACAAACATCCAGACAATAATGTTAAATTTATACACCACTTCAAATTTAATCCAACATAATAAATTAACATTGTGACTTTTTAATGAAATCAATTTGTATAAATCATCATGGAAATATGTTGACGACGAAGATACAAGATATTAAACCAAGTATGCAGATATGAGAAACCTTTGTTTCTTTAGAAGTGTTGCTTGTCGTCAACAATTGATTATTTACTTACAATGTATGTATCATTAATTATTATGTCTAACACTACTCGTTAATAGATGTGCATTCTCCAATATCGACGCACTTTACTCAATAACAGGTACTCGTGACTTGATTTGTTGCTGCAATAACTTTTTGTATTAGAAACACACTACACGATTGTCTATATTTCTCCATTCATTAGCCTCAATTAGAATAAACAAATATTAATAAGGCTCAATTAATTATTTTCAATTTGAGTTATATTCAACTGGCAAATATTTACGTTTGAATTTTTACACTTTATTATTTATTGAGTTTATTTAAGTTTGATTTATTGTTGACGCCGCAATATTTTTGTGACCACACATTTTTCGGATCCATTAAAATTTCTAGCCACCATTAACACAGTCGCCATCGATCCATTTCAAAACAACAATTGATGGACTGTCAGCGGAAAGATTCCGAATCGTTTTTAGGCCTACTATAACTGCCACTATCGTATGTCCATTCATTTCTCTGGTCCCACCAACGAGCCCGTTCGGTTCACTCGAGCGAATTAACACTTTACGGCTTTGATTTATGTTAGTTTTTGGAGTGACGTTGGAGGGGGACTTGCAAGTGAGTGGTAGAGTACAGTTGACAAGTGATCATGGAAAACAATGGGATCGTTAGAGTGGACACCGCGAGTGATGTCGGACCACCGTCGAGCAGACAATACGGTATCTATGGATGGCATTGTTACTGGTTGGCTTTCGAATCTGGCTCGCGAGTGACGAGACTAAATCTTTGAGATACCGACGGATAGAAGATTTAACTAGATTCCGATTCGGACAGTTAATACAGCTATTTGTATTATTGTATGTTTATATGGTGACGAATGCGACGTAATGACAATGAAACTATTAATTATTATTACGCAAACAACGAAACTGAATAGTTTTTAATTGGTGGCAGGCGTCTGAATAACTTCATAATCAAAATTGGAAAACAAAATGAAACAGTGTAACGAACATGGAAAGCTGACGATCAAAACAATTCCCAATTTAAAAACAGTTTTGCAATTTTCAAGATGACCATCTCACGAGTCGCTGACAATGGAATACAAAACGCACAAGTATAGCAAACAAAAGTGAACTTATCAACAAAACTGATAACACTTCCAAACAAACAGAAGAAATAAAACCGAACGAGCAAACACAAGACAGAGGAAGATCAGCAATATTTTATGGAAATGGGGACACACGCTGGACTCGCTAATTAAACTGAATAAAGATAAGGCTTAAGGAACCTGCACTCGTCAGGCTGCGCGGGTATTGGACAAATACGTCCCACTGCGACATTTCATGTACGATTGAAGGAGGTTAACGAAGAGAATGAATGTAAAATGTATCCGTTAATACTGTTAAAGCGCAATAAAAATCGTATGATTTCATTTAGTCGAATAAAATTACTTGATTTAATTAAAAGTTATATGCCCACTATCAGCAATACGATTGCAAATAACCTTTGTGCGTAATTCGAGGAAAAAAATCTTGATATAATTTATTACAGGAATAGTTAGAAAATAATATATTAACTAGTCCGTCAATATTATATTGACGGGCAGACATATGCTGATCATGCTTAAAATCGACGTAATGAATGTGCTTACGTGCGTTTAATTCAATCGGGCTGATAAGTAATAGATAGCATATCATTAGACGTGTCTAATAAGATAAATTATACACGACTAGGAGAACTCAGATCGGAGTTCTTGACAGGTCAAAATCCTGCAATTATCGACTATGACGCCTACCTTTCTGCATTGGGATCCTGAATCAGGGTTGCTGGTATGCTGTGCTCGATGTCGTCGCGCTCGTCAGGCGCGGGGGACGCGTGGGACGCGGGGGATGCGGACCGAGAAGCCTCAGCTTCCCCCTCCCGCTCCCCCCGCTCGCTCCGCTCACTTCGCTCCTTCACGCCGCTCTCTGGACTAGTTGCCTCTTCTGTGGACAAAGAAATCGTCAATTAACATTTGTTTGATAAAACTTAATCCTACAATTATGACTAGTACATTTAAAAAAATATATGCATAATTTATATATCCTGCCAATTTTATTGCCATATAATATGCAATTATATTTTTACCAGAACATATCTGGTAATATAGTGTAATGGGCAAAATATCTGCAGAAACGAGGTTCCATGCAAGCAATGATATAAGTACAGGAAAATACAAAAACATAACTACAGTAACATCCGCAGTAAATCGAGATCTTGGGCGTGAACCAGCCATAAAAGAATCGCAATAAACGCGACACTTAAAACATATTTAGGTTGAATTAAAAAACAGAAAACAGATAGCTGTAATCATTTTATAGCAATCATTCACCATCAATATGATAATAAATCGATACTGACTGATACTGTGACGATAAAATGAGGAAAATTACCCGAAAACGGGGCCATTACTCGACGCACGAACATTGCGCAAACAGCTAGTGATTAATGATGGATTGCTTATATATTACGTTAGTCATACACACAGTGGATCAATTATTCAAAGTTAGTTATCTATTGACATAATTCAGGACGATATATCGAACGATAGCCTTTATCGATGCTCACCTAATTACGAGTGTCAAGCTGAGCGTGCCCGATGCGAGCGGAAAAAAAGAAGTACACTTTCGCTCCGATTATGAAGTTATACAAAAACTGGAGGCGAACAAAAAGTTTTGAAATCGGATAGCGTCCAAAAAGGCTGTGCGGTGGCCATGTGGTCCGTTTATTTCACTGTCCATTGGTCTGTAAACCGCGTTTCTGTTCGCTAATTGATTAAAACGCAGCGTGTCAATCCGGCACGGACGGCAAAGATGGTTGGAGCGAGTGCGCCGCGGGCGATGTGATGCGATCCGAGCGGGCCGAATGAACCCGATTGCGATCAAAGGAAGCGCATCCGGCCGGCGTCTGCTGGTGAGCGCTCTGAAGTCAAATTTAAATGACACGTGCCTTTACAGTGATGCATCCCAGTTATTATCTCCAACTGCATGCCCACTCCAGCCTTCGGGCGGTTTGCACGTGCAAAGTCAAGCCGACTAAATCCAAACGTTATGGAAAATTCCAATTATTTCCACATGCAACTATGAGGAAAACGGTGAAATTATTTTACTACAAATGAAGCAAAACAATGCTTAATTGGACCCGCACGAGGCACCTACTTTTAAACATTGGAATAGAAATGATAAGAATCGAGAGGCGAAACTTAAATATTAGGCCCGAGTAAACGGTGATACAGAAATCGGCGATCGATTTAAAATTGCTAAAGCTCGAAGAAATTTCTAAATCGAGAAATGTTATACAAAGGACGGTGACTCGACAGTTTTCGGCCTTTCGGAAATTACGAAACAATGGGTTAATTTCACCGATATTCGCCGTGAAATCGTCATAACGATTGATGATCGATAATGAAGTGATACGGAAGACAACATCGATGGATCGAATTGGTAACAATGAGGTTGTAAATCTTGATGATATCGCGCAGTCAGAAATGGGTTGCGTTGCTTTATTATTGGAGGCATTGCCGCGACCAATTTCACGTTCAGGTTTGCTTTGAAAGTTTTGTTGTTACATATTTATAATATAATATAAATAAATAAATTTCCACAATATCTCATACATTGAACTGACCCCGTGGAAATTCGCTTAAAGCACTTGTGTTACGGACGCCAGACAACAGAGGAATCACAAATATAATACTTAAATACATATATTTAACACCCAGACACAGAACGAACACAAATATCATCATATAAACATTTGCTTAGGGCTGGAATCAAACCACGACCCTTAGCGCACAAGATAGGATCACTACCATTATAGTTTTTTTTTTAATTCCATTTTGTTCATTTTTTTGATAAATGTTTATCATCACCATTTTGTTCACACACACATTTATTAATCACAATTGTGTAACAGTTAGAATTCAATCGACAAAAATGTTTCAGAGATCGTCAAATAGGCTAAAACTAACGGAAGCTATCTATCCGCATTAACCGTCTCTATTCGTTGTCAGCGCTAGTGATACCCGATGGAACATGTCACCGGTATCGTGCGATCAATCAATAGCAGATGTAATACAGATAACTGTCGATAAAGCGCGCAATGCTGTTATAGACTCTGTTTGCAGAGCTTACTGTTGGATAAGGGCAATCATTGTTGCCGTTCGCAATAAGTTGGCAATCAAACACTTTCAACATAGATTAAATAACGGCAGACTTGTACGGATATCATTTTGCTAACAAGCAAACAACTAAGAAAACATAGCAAGAGTCAATTCGGTATTTGAATATGTAAAGCGTGAAATCACGTCATATAAGCCATCTAAAGCCCACAGTTGGACATAGGCCTCCCAAAGATAGGAGGGTATATCCCCTAATTGCCGCGCTGAGCAGACGTGGTGGCAATCGCAGAACGCGACCTCTCGTCGTGGATGCTGCTGCCCATCCTCGCCTTGTAGTATTTAGGCGGCGCTGTATCGGATGGATGTTCCGCCATATGTCGGTTTTGGTACCTCAGTCGCTTCCTACACACACCTGGTGCAGGGGCAGACACGATTCTACTCTGCTGGTACCCCACAGCGAAAGGAAGAATTTGTCAGTAATATATAATGTAAACCGACGACTAAGTGGGACTACCTCTGTCGGGTTAGCTAGTTAATATGTTAATTTCCTGAAGACAGGAAAATCATCAGCTGCATCCATTGAAAGCTGTGCGAACTCTACCGTCATATCCACACGTAAGTGTAAGATATAGTGATCTAGGCACGTGTTCAACTATACACGAGGCATCCCTGAGAGACTTCGATTAGTCTGTAGCTATTGAACCGTGAGATTTGAGGTGGACTGTGGTTGTGTGTAACGATGCTCCAAGCGCAGCAACACCGACTTTACTTGCTCATGTAATTACATCTAATATGGTTTAGGCGAAAGAAATCACACTATTCAATATTAAAAATACTTTGTTCAATAATTGGATTGATTTTTCGACTTCTACACTAAATGGATGTGGTACCAATTATTTCACTCGAAAGAGTATGATAAATTAAAAAAAATAATTAAAATTTCTCGTTAAAAATTTACAAGTCAAACATATATTAATTTAAATATGCCTATCATAGGCACTTTAAAATCGTCAAATAAATCTATGAATATAAATTTGCTAATTACAATTTTACACAACTGACCGATGACCCTGACAACTAGTGTTATAAGAGTCAATCGAACAGATATATCACTGAGTGTCCTACTTTAATACTAGTCTGCCGGCACCAGGTGGGTCTTTTAACATAGTTTATACCAGGTTCATTGCGCGAGCCACCGAAAAAGAGCTACAGCATGGTTGTGAGACAAATAATGTAGATAAATAAGTACTTGATCAATGTTTTCTTTCAGAATGAAAATTGTAGTATTTTTTTTACAGTAACTAGCGATAAGCAGAATCTTACTGCTTGCGGTAGAACAGTTTTGTATAATTGTTGGTTGGTTGGCATGATTGGCATGTAACCATGCCAACACGCACGAGCACGCCTTTTACGACACCTGTTACAGGGGGTAGTACTATTCTACTCTGTTGTCTAGATTTACATAAGATTAATAATACACAGATTAATGGATAGAAGAAAAATGCAGGGTTCAACAAACTGTAAAATCACAGCTGTGCCTGCAGTAAAACGGTTTTATTCTAGCAAAATGTGAACGCAAAAAACTCTGAAGGATTGCCCCGAAATCCCCATCCGAACATATGAAGCCATAGTTGTTTTCCCTGTGTATTTCACCGGGCAAGTGACTCTCAAATCCGGGCAGCGTGTTGACATCCCGGTAATGTACCCGCGAAAGAGTGGGACAATGCTGCGGGCCAGATGGGGGGACCGAGTGAAGGGGGGGGGGCGAGTGACAGCTACAAATTGAACCTGTTGCGTCTAGTCTGCTATGTGTTTCTAATACTGTCTACATACGTTTGGAAACCGCTATAAATTGCCCGTTTATTCCATTGTGTCATTGCCACACATTTTTATTTTACGACTTATTGGTAAAAATTTTTATTTCAAAATTACTGCTAATGATTGATTGATTGCTTTCTGTCATTATGACGTTGTGTTACGCTAAGTACTTTAATTCATGCTGGTATTCATGATGTAGGATCAAGCCGATATAATGACACTGTAAACGCCTAGTTAATAATCATTTTAATATTATAAACGGAGTAGTGTTTGTTAGTGTTTAACGCAATAGATTTAAATGAAACAGATCACTGCCCTAGAATTAGACCTTCTAGATTATTTCTACTGCAAACAGTATACTGTATTCCGGTTTGAAGGAGGAGTAACGCAATCACTGGATCATCATTATTATATCAGCCATTTAGGAGTCCGCTGCTGGACATACAATCACAGATCGTAGCGTTCGCGACGAGGATGCTGCAGCCCGTGCCCGCCCTGTGCATTTAAGCTACACTGTTTCGGATGGATATACCACCTTCTGTCGGTTCCAGCACCTCAGTCGCCTCCTACCTGATAAAAGGAGACGTATTATTCTACTCTGCTAGTACCTTACGGCCCATGGCCAATGACTAGGTACGGCGACAAAATCTTCAAGTCACAAGGTTGGTAACAATCTAGTGATATCTTTATGATTATATAGGAGGACGCTTGCTATCACGCGGACGGTATGTTTGTTTGTCGACTTAGTCGTATTAAAAAAAAAACCTTACTATAAACATTGTTTATTTATCAGTATATAGAATTTGAAAAGAGCAATTGGTTAATAGACTAGAATTTTATTCAATCAGGTCAGATATCATCAAACAGTTGATACATACGGGATTTTTATCGTGACTAACCGTAGCCGTACTCCGAAACATATTAATTTGACTATAAGTTTATCTGACAGTTGAACTAATCCAATAATTGATTGTTCTTGCATGTTTCCTATTGCTTGCGTTGAAATCTAATAATTCCAAATTGAAATTTTAAGTATTAGGTTCTTATCATTTCTATTCTATCGTATTCCCATATCTTTTAATTAGGTATATTGTACAATAATAACAGGTATTACATGTGTGGAAATTTTTGTTAAATATTAACATTTTTCGCCCAAAGTTTCACTTGCGTAATGTTTCTATTCAGCTTAAGAATTTTGGAAAATATTCACAATATAAATAGACATATCTAAGTCTTACTAAATAGATGATGAAATAAAATTTCAATTACCGACGAATCCTTCCGTGAGGTACCAGCATAGTAGAAAAATACCTTCCCCTTTACCAGGTGTCGTAAGAGGCAATTAAGGTACCAGATCCAACAGATATATAATACAGTGTATCACAAATGCAAACCTACGCTCTGCGATTGCTTTGCCTCTTTCTTTGGGAGGCCTTTGTCCAGCAGTGACTTCTATTGGCTTATTATACTGACGAAAATTCAAGCAGACACTTAGTGGCAATAAAAAGGAATCCGTCATTCTTTGAGCCGCAAGAAAAGTTTTAAACAGAAGAGATTTCTTGACAATTTTTATACACATCATTCGTTCATTCGTTCGGGTCATGATAATTATAAATTAATCAAGTTTAAACTGACGCAATTATTGCTGAGGCGTAATTGTCTAAAGTTATGCAGAAATGTACTCTGACACATTCTAATATTGGAAACAACACTGCTACGAACATTAGCGAGCAAGCACACCTGCCGGCCAAACGTCATAACACGAGCGTCAATCTGACAAAACATCAGATCTCCGTGATTCGGTAATGACCTTACCTATGACGATTCGTGTTGATTTATTTGAATTTGAGGACGAAGAGATGGGTAGTTTAATGGAGCAGTGCTTTATCACGTGACATTTTGGTGACAAATTTGGACAACTATTAGGCTAGGTTGGTGTCTGATTTGAAAAAATTGATCTCTAAACATCACCCTCAGCTCTGTTAGAAGTTCATTTTAGAACATTTGCAAATTTTAATTTTCATATTTAAATAGAGAATATTATGAATTTTACTCACAACTGTTATGTAGTTACAAAGTATCTTAAGTGACTTCTATCACAGATAAAAAATCTTTGATTGAAACTTTTGAGAATGGCTGTGAATAATTAGTTTTAGATCTCTGGTTTATTTACTTATTTTTATTAACATACGTTAATTATTAAATTTGATTTCTGTTAATTTTTACTTAATTCCCTTTTTTTTAATTAGTCGATTTGCCTACTCGATTATTAAACAAAACTACTATTGGCAAGTGACACAGTGTTAGTAGAGTAGAATGACTGCACAAATAATATAGAGAAAGAATATAGAAGAGTTCGTACAGGGCGATACATAACGATAGACGAACATACCTTAAACCAGTATAAAAGAACGGCCAGGTTAGAAGTACCAAGAATAAACGAGCGTGTATGAATAGACTGATGCAAGCAACGGAAGTGGGAGAGATTTGCCAAGATCGTAGTAAGTGGAGATACATCATAGTCTCTACCTACCCCGACGGGACAAAGGCGTGATGTATGTATGATGTATATTACTATAGATATTATATGACCACATTAATTTAAAAATTAACCAATAAAATGAATGTTTTAATATATCTAAGAGTCTTCTACTTTGGTCTTTCTTGAACCATAAATATAAGTAGCTAATTGGTCGAATTAAATTGGTCGAATTAAATTGGTCGAATTAAATTG
>JACJUM010003085.1:18327368-18537918 GCA_020976665.1 Heortia vitessoides
AATGAGGCCATATAAACTGGAGGCCACGTTTGAAAAGGCCAATCCTGAAACCACTGAAGGGTGATACACTTCCGATCGCGCAACCAAACACGCCACGCCATCAATCAACCCGATACCAGATCTACGATTTACAGAAAATCGTATCCTTGATAGAAAAAAGGCCCAGACTAATTATTCCGCCGAAGCCTCCGACATAATATGTCGTTATAACATCGTAAACATCAATCAACGTCATCGGAGAAGTTAAATTAATACTTTTTATGAATCGTGTGTCGTCTGGAATCAATCAAGCCGCCAGTGATGGATGGGTCGCCGGCGAAACACGCGGCTGTCACGCCGAGTATCGATACCCTAATTAACGGAATCGATTATTATTCGCCGATTATATCTCGATTTTTTCTGACTAAGGTGGAATCGGAAGCACCTAATTTTGTACTAGGTCCCAGGTGTCGTAAGAATCGTTTGCTGTATATCTATCCGACATTGACTTTCCCGAAGGCAACATTGCCCATAATTGCCGATCGATATTTCGTCGATTATATCCCGATTTTTCTGACTCAGGTAGAGCCGAAAGCACCTCAACCTGTACCAGGTCAAAGGAAGCAACTGCTGTATATTTATCGCCGCGCTATTAAGCCGTGGTGGCACTCACAGAGATTTACGCAAAGGCAATACTGCTTATGCCAGCTTTGCGGTTTCCGGTGGATAAAACGCCATCTGTCGGTTCCAGGACTTCAATAGCCTAACTGATACTGGGGCAGGCTTCTACCTCAAAAACAATATTGGGGGGAGGGCACCAGGGTATTGTTATATGCTGCATGATGTAAGGTATTGGAAAGCTCTCGGGAAGACTTACTTCTAGCAGTGTTCAACTAGAGCCATATTTTAGGACCTTGTCATAGTATAATGACAGTACTACGACTTATACTACCTGTTACTGTGACAAGGTGCTAACGTTTATATCGCACATGTAGATGAAGTGTGCAATGAGTTAAAACTGTATGGACCCTAATGCATATCTTTCATATTTATTCGGAAATAAAATTGTCTGAACCTGTTGCCTGTTCTAGTATTTTAACTATAGGCGATATGTCTAGAATTGTAGGAAATATATATTATTTTAATGGGATGATATCGTCAACTAGAAGTGTGACATATGACTGTCTGAATGTCCGTCGATCTAACCTCTTTCTTTCTATCATTCTGCGTACCTAATGCCTACTGCCACTTCAACTTAGTAATCCGCCGGGCAATGTCGGTAACTTTGGTTCTGTTACGTTACGAACCTCCTCATTCCTGATTCAGTCGCGCAAAGAAACTCCAAGCATTGCCCTCTCTATAGATTTTTGAAATATTTTAAGTTGGATTGGAAGGGTAAGAGACCACGTTTAAAACAAAATTGTATTGAGTTTCTGTCGTAAGGGAATGTTAATGTAGAAAAGCACCGTTTTTACCGTCTTCTATACGAATAACTAAGCTCGACGCCTTTTATTTTTAAGATGAGTATAAAGGAAATCCTTGAATTGTATAAATATGAATACATCCTCCCATCATGTCTTGTCGGCGACATTAAAATTATTAATGATTTTATAGTACAGCGATTGTGGTCACGACATCGCTGTACGTAATAATAGTTACAATCTTCAAATATATAATTAATGCGAAAGTGACTGTATGTTTGTAACGCTTTCACAGAGTAACTGGTGAACCGATTTTCATGTAATTTTGCATGTAGACAGTACAAATCTTAGAATAAAATTATATATATTTATTTTTGTGAAATATGTTATAAAATATAGTTCAAGCAGATCAATAGGTAAACTTGTATATAAAGTGTTGAACCGAATGACTCTTCACCTTCAAGGAAAGTTATTAAATAAACTGTCAAAGATTTTTTGGAATCTGCTGTCTATATCTTGGTACACAAGTAGAATTCTCACAGCATTTCTTCTTGAGCACTTATGCACCAGATAGCAGAAGAATTACAAATACAATATTTATATACATTTTTGACAAATATCATATAAATATTTGTCCTGGCTGGGGATCAAACCCACGACCTTTAGCGTACAAGATAGAGACGCGTACCCTTATCGTCGATGAAGAGAACTGCTTATTTAGTTTATAACTTCAACCTTCTGGTGCTGGTACCAGAGGTGCTTCTTGTCAGAGTAAACCAGCCCCACCAATCCGCTATAGGCTCGCCAGGCCTCGTAATACGCGTCACCTGGTAGTTTAGTAATAGAAACACCAAACTCTAGTGTCTTCATAATAAAAAAACACAGTCCAACCGGGCACCGTGAAAAAAGGGAAAAATCCACCAGCGCAGGACCGGGCCAAGCCGTCGGATTAGCCGGGGTCGTGTAAAAAATCCCGGCCCCGGTGTCCGGGTCGCGATCCGTATTTGTCAGCGGACAGACGGGCGGGCATCACTTTCATTAGCGGTTCGATTCGGCCCATTTGTACTAATGTTCAGGAGGTGCGACGGGGCGCTGTGTAAATCCTTCCATCGTTTTTCCGACATATTTTGCTGGGGATCTCTTCGGATTACAGAGGAATTGGGGTTTTGATTACGTTTGCTCCCTCGCTCCCTCGGGGTGCGTTCCTGATATGCTCATTTATTCACATAGTGGTCACTTGGTGGTCAAAATTTTACCATTACTCGACGGGATCGATGACGCGGATAGTATTGCATGCGTTCGAACCTCATCCAAGATAAAAATTTATATGATGTTATTTGTGTTTGTTTAGTGTCTGGGTGTTAAAAATTTCAAGTATTATATTTGTGATTCCTCTATTGTCTGATGTCCGTAGCACAAGTGACTATGTTGTATGGTTGTAGGTGAATATTGATATTATTCATTAAATTCAAATTTCATTTCATTTGCCATTATTGTCGTTAGAATTATAGAAAATATCACACTCAATAAGACCAATAATAATACAATTACTAAAACTTTATTAGATATAAAATGTCGATAATGAAGACACTAATAAATTTTCTTTTCTTCATTCAGGTTTTTTTGTAGGTAAATTTAAAAACAAAAATTATAATTATTTATTTATAATATTAATTTATTGTTATTATAATGGTTCTATCATATAACATTCTTATGTCAATCTAACGAACCCTTTCGTTTATATATGCAACATAAAATTGGACGGGGATGGGTATCCCGAAACGGTACGATTAATAGCACGTCTAGCCAGTGCACTACTATCACAAACAGTGGTGTTATAATGGGAACCGAACCTATGATCGCACTGTCTCAACCGATAACAAACATCTCAATGTAAAAACTAAAAATAATAAAAATACTAATTTACGTCAAAAGAATGTTGTTAACCCAATTCGAATGATGTTAATTAATTCTAAACTCACAAACAACAGAATTATATATTAATATATATAAAAAAATCACGCGATATAATCTTAACGATTCTACATTAAAATTAGAAAGTGAATTCATATGTTATTGTGTTTTTTAGATGCTAAACGATTCTTAAGGCTGCACTTTACCATTCGAGCGATTCTTATCGATGATTTTCAACCGCAATCGATTATAGTACTCAATCGATAGCTAATTGACAGTGAATTAAGTTAAGATATTGCTGAATTATCTGTCTTTTGATAAGACAAATTAATTATTTACGCACATTTATTACTGGTTTTTATCCCGCGGCTTTTCCCGCGTGTGTTGCTATCATCATGGCAGTGATTGAACGTCATTCAACGACATAGGCCTCCATGGGAAAGGGGGAATCTGCCCATAATTGACGTTCTGGTAGCAGTCACAGTGCGTAGCTTGGAATGGTGCGTATCCCCTCCCCGTTGCTTTTGAGGTTCTCTGTTTCAGGTGGATATACTACCATCTGTCAGTGCCGGTACCTCAGTCGCCTTTAACGACACCTGGAACAGGGGGAGGTACTATTCTACTCTGTCGCTAACACACGGCCAAAAAAGATTAAAAATTGATCGCCTATTTATATATAGGCTATCTAAATGCAACCAATGTTAAGATCCGTTCAATCATACGGAATTCCCCGCCTTATATAGCTTTCCTGACAATATATGGCCCTGTCTAACTATGTACCTATGTTTATCATGAAAGATATATTGCGACAATAAATTTAGATATAAACAAACTATAATTTTATCTTAAAAATATTAAAAGCGGTTCAGTAGTTTAGAACTTAAGCTCGGACAAACATCAAATATTTTTTTGTATTAGTTATTATTTCGTATGTACACAAAACAACATATCAACTTACATAAATCTACTAAAATATCACAGTAAATTTTTAGTTTAATAATTTGCAATTTAAGATCAATATCGATTAGGAAATTAAAAAAAAATAAAAGATTGATCTACTGATTTATGATTCTGACAAAATAAACTAATTAGGCTAAAACAATCACTGACAAATATCATGATAATTAACTACATATAATGAAAATATGATTCATGAGAAACGATTAGGTATATAATCTATTAAAATTATATATATATTGACTAAATTATGACGATGATTGAATTAGACTTAAAAATCCTTGATTGACTCAACTGATACAACACTACGAAAACAAAATAATGTAGAAGGCTTAGATAATACAATTGCTACTCGTGCGAAGCTAGGGCAGAGTACTAGTATACAAAAAAATGTATAGTAAGATAGTCTTTCGATAGGTAAAAACAAAAAAAGAAATGAAAGAAACAAAATCACGTAATTTCCAACAAAAGCAGATGCCAATCAAGCGCTAATATTGTTGTCTCAACAGAAACCCTGTCCCACAAAAACCCGTCACACACAAGGACCCGTCACACACAACAACCCGTCACAGCCCCAACAAAAACACGACGCCGCCACAACAAAAAGCTCACCACAACTGGAGACGGACGAAGACATCTCTCTATTCACGCGCGCATCTTATCTCGCGTTTCATGCATCAATCTTACAATGCTGTGATATCGCCTGATGTCTCCTGTGTATGTTAAATACTATACCATGCGGTATTCTCGTTTCGAGCAAGTTCTCTCGCTATGTATTTTCAGAGAAATTGTACGTCTATATATTTTTAGTCAAACCTTCTTTGGCAATAACGCACATAAGAATAACAAACTGCAAATTGTATGAAATGAGCAAAATAAATATATACTGTCTTAGTTGAATAGTACGTCTTAAAATCGGTAGATGGCGGTATACATCCGTGGCAACGTAGCTCATTGTGGAGAAATGGGATGAAGAAACTGAAGAAGAAAGCAAGCAATGAAAAGAAACTTTGGTGAAAACCCTTTGGTAAGAAAAGATGTCTTTCAATTAATGAATCTCCCGTTATACATTGGAGATATAAAATTTATTGACACATTTATATACTTATCTTTTATTCGATTTGGGTACTCTTTTTAAGGCTGTTTATACTAGACTAGATTACTACATTTTAAGTGTAATATATTATTATTAATGTAATGTAATATATTTAAGTGTAATATATAATTGATAATATATAATTCGCGAAATTAAAATTTTTCTCCATTAGTTACCCAAAGTTATGTATTATAAGTTATCACTTCATTTGAAATCAGTTTAAAACTTGTTTTTCCAGTGATAAACATTACGTGTTATTCATGAGCCGTGAGGTACAGGCAGAGTAGAATAGTACCTCCCCCTGTTCTATCGTCGTCAGAAGTGACTAAGGTACCAGAACCGACATATGGCGGTATATCCAATAAGATGCAGTTTAAATGCGCGGGGGATTGATGGGCGGCAGCATCCCGGTCGCGATTGTGCGATTGCCAACAAGCTTGCCCGGCGCGGCAAATATGGGTAAATTCCCCCTTTTCTTGGGTAGGCTTATGACCATAGGCAGTGGGCTTCCAATGGCTAGTAACGTGTTACCAAACTTAAATTGTAAGTATTATTTTTTATTCAGGATTTGATTCTAAACGAAAACACCAACCGATTATTGAATTGAAAAAGAAGGAAATATTCAATTGATAGCAAGGCCAATTCTCACATCAATGCCGCGTAATTATATTCTGTAACATAATAAAACAAGAACACAGGTCGAGCCGCAATCGGACTGGCGATCTAAACAAAAATAACACCCAAAGTAGGTAGTGCGAAGGTACGAAGCACGGGCGGCTATCGGCTGTAAGTACACATGCACTGGCTTGTACTAGCCGGCCGGTGCCGGTGGACGGGCGCCGGTGCCGGCCGGCTAGACCGGTACCGACTGCACAACAGATGCTTTTTTGTTTTTCAGTGTGCCGCTGAAAATGTGACGTCACATTTGTGTTGACTTGTTTTAACGGGTAGATTAGTAGTAATACATACATTTTTTGTTGTTTAAAAAAAGATTGCTATTTGAGGTAATTGTAATATTGCTGGTCAAGTCTGGATCAAGTCATAAGGTTGGCAAGACGCTATTGATCCCCTTGTGATATTACGAGGGTCTATAATATGCGGTGAAGCTTACTATTCTGCAGACCTAGTCTAGTCGATAAAAAAGCTAGGTAGCTAATATTTTGTTGTAAATATCTAAAATTACTCATATAATTGTAAAATAAAAACCTTGAAAATTGAAAATTATTTTTTTAAATTATCTTTCATGTTACTGTGTAGGTCATGTAGTTGTTTAAAAAACACTTAAAAGAAATAAAACGCTCAAATGTTATTGATACGAACTTTCAAATGCATTTAATAAACACACGCAGGTGTCTACAAAGACTTTGTTAATCGATTAAATGCAAAAGCTACTGTTTTTATTTACTTAAATATGTCATTAAATATATATAATATGGCAATTTATCCATTTAATGGTTAGCAATCGTTCAAGCTTGCACGGCTCAATTTTTACCTGGAAGTTAAATTGTAACTTTATAGTGTTTCAGTTAATTAAAGATTAAATGAAACAAAAAATAAATGGACATTAGCCGGCGATGAAAACGTGTACATAAGAACGGGGTAATTTTTGTTTACATAACGTATTTACATAATTTACCGACAAAGAGAATAATTCCGTTGACATGTTTGGATAGTTGAAAATTGTAAGTCGAAATTGTCATGCCTAATGAGTTGTGTTGAAAGGTCGCTATAAAACGTGATAGCATCAATACTTCTTATGAAATAAATTATATATTAACGATGTATATTTTTATGTGTTTCTTGTCCGTATGTTTGCCTCGCGAGATTTGTACAAACACATTAAGTATGCAAAATCTAAGTTTTATTAATTTTTGTTGTTGTGAAAATATCATGGGTTTTTTTTATAGTCGTCATTAATTTGATATTTTATTGATGTTGAGAACTTGCCTATGTTATTAATAAATTCAATACATTGGTAAAGCATTCGGACTATTAGATAGGAAGTGAAATTAGTATGTTTGTAACGCTTTCAAGGCTTCACCGTTGAACTGATTTTGATAACATTTGGCATGTAGATAGTTTGTACACCGAAGAAAAATATATGCTGTATTTAATCCCGGAAATTTTAAGATTCGGTAGAAATCGAAAGGGAAAATTAATATTTTAAATCTTCTTTGTATAATATAACAAACTTCTACTCTATACCTACGGCTACATACATTCCTTTTCTAAAGTTACCTGAAATCCTTTAAGTGATAGAAGGTACTAGACCTCCAAAAATTTAAGCAAATTTTATAACAATCAATTTAATAATAAAAACTATAAAAGAAAGAGACAATCGTATTTTTACAACTACTAGTTTTACCAGCAGTTTTGTTTGCTTCGTTGTATTAGTATATCTTATCTTTGATAAGGGATAATATTTTTTTATATCTTCTACATGCTCTATTCGTGTTAATTTTGATAAACAAAATATTGGTTACACAAGAACGAGGCACAACAATCTATTTCTACATATTGAAATAAAAAGAAATCATGTCAAAAAGTGTTGACTCTCGTTGCGGACGCTACACTTGATCCAATTCCACATGCCAAGTGCCCGTTCTAACGCTATCCTCGCAGTGCAGGAGGCGGGGTCTACCCAATGCGTTTTGACCAATGATTTTGCTTCGTTCAGACAAAACTAATTATACTGATTTATGCTTCCATTGTTCATTGTTGTATGTCTTTCTCTTACTTTGTACACTTACGGTCCAACACATGCATGCAGTTAAGTTAGCGCATCTCCGATTTGATAAATAGCAGGTAACTTTTGTTTTAGCTCGGATAGACCTGTTCTTTCGATGGGTTTTCGCTGATTAATTTTACTGATATGATTTGGATCTGATTATAAATAACGAGTGGCGTACGTACCGGCCGCCACTATGATTTATGAGTAAGTAAAATGGGTTTTTCAATTCATATTTAGATACCGCTAAGTGATAACATGGAAAATACAATAGAATTTACAACAAGACGGATGGTGCGTTTACATCATTTGATATTATTTACCGATCCATTCTAGGCCATAAATAAGCCGGTTTTCAAATAACTTTCATTAAAATGCCAATGTGATATCGATCATAGTTATAGTCTGTTGCTACATGTTAATTATAAACCAAGTAGAAACAATGGCGGGCATAAATGGACTCTCATATTGGTCATGGCCCCGACCCATAAATGGAATCTAAAAATAGACTGCCATACGACTAAACATCGACACCAAACTTCGAAATAATTGTACGTGAACAGAAGACCTTAAAAAGACCAAAGAATAGGTGACACCTTTTCACACAGGCAAACGGACAGGGCCTCGTTCCATCCCAAGACACAGATCGCGTTGTCACTGGCCATTGTATATCAATATTTATAAAATATATTCCAGATTCGAAAAACAAACCAGCAAATCAGCGCGTCCGGCGTGGCAGCTGCGCCCGCGTCGCATTCACCTGTCGCTCTGGCAGCGCGCGTGGGCGGGGCCTGTTCGAATTTGGAATGCGCGCTTTTCGCGCTTTTTTCCATTTGCCCGTCAAGCCACTGGAATTTCGGTGCGATATTTTCTCCGGGTGGAATGCGAAGGCTGTAGCGAGAGTTGAGATATTTATTTCTCCTTAGCTTCGTTTAGATTTATGAGCGCTCGGGCGTGTTCTCTTTTTGTACGAAATTTATTGGGTGGCTTTTAATCCAGGTAGTGTACGGGGACTTAGGACAAACGGATTGTAAAACGAAGGCTGATACGGCTCCGATAAAGGCTTTGTTGTATTGAATTCGGACTGTATGAAGCGCGTCATCTGCATAATTTATTTACTACACACGGACCATTCATTCGTTTCTGTTTTATTTTCTAATTGGACTACTGTCCTTAAATTATTTAATTAGCATATACATCCTGTCTATTCTACAAGGACGATTCTTGTTTTATTTATAGTGACAGATGGTTCTTTAACCCTTTCGAACAAACCGACCAGTAATATTACAAAAAGCCGTGAAATACCGGCAGAGTAGAATAGTACCTCCTACTGCACTATTTGTCGTGTGAGGCGACTAAGGTATTAGAACCGACAGATGGCGGTATATCAATCCAAAACAGTGCAGCTCAAATGCATAGGGCGGGGATGGGCAGCGGCATCCTCGTCAAAGCCCCATCAAAAAGCTGCGCTCTGCGATTACCGACACGCCTGTCTAGCGCGGCAATTATGGACAAAAAACCTCCATTCTTGGAGACCTATGTCCAGCAGTGGACTTCTCAATAGCTGGTATGATATTATAAAAAAACGTCACAGCGTCCATCTGAATGTATATTCCCGAAAGACTCCAAAGTATTTCCTGACATAGGACATAGAGGCATTACCAATAAATCAATCAAATTATATTTTCCTAACCGGGAATCGACTCCGAGTTGCGCCAACGAGACCCCAGTGACAAACAAAGAGTGTGCGAACAGAACGCAACATTCTAAACGTCAAATATAAATTAAGTAGAGAACGAAGTTATCTACAGGCGCCCATCCAATTTGCATCGGACTTTAGTGCAGGACCTCTTTGCAAGTCAAACACTGCCTCTTATGCTGGCAACACATAGATATTGAACATTTTCGATGTGTTTTTTTTTATCGCACTGCATTATTCAACACCCGGGCACCCGCAATTGGCGATTCAATTAGTGGACAATAGGCAAGTATTTTTGTTTTAATGAGACTTTTGTCTGAGCACGTTTTGATGGACGTTAATTGTCATAAGAATGTTCAATGCATAATTTATTTGTTTTTTTTTTGTTCGTTTTCAAATACACATTTCTTTTATTGGCCTAATTGATACGGGCGTTGCTGGGGGTCGTGACTTTGTTAAACAGTCAACTGGTGGACATAGACTTTCTAGGAAAATAAAATTTTTGGGGCGTATTGGAAATAATGGGACAGAAGATAAACTTGTATATTAACAAAGCAGGTATTAAAAATAATAAACAAGCTATGGTTAGCCGTGAGGTACCGGCAGAGTAAAATGGTACCTCTCTCTATACCAGGTGTCGTATATCCATGCAAAAAAGTCAGCTCAAATGTACAGAGCGGAGATGGGCAGCAGCTTCCCCGTCGCGATAGCTGCGCTCTGTGATTGCCAACACGCTTGCCCAGCGAGGCAATTATTGGCAACATACCCCGTTTTTTGGAGCGGCCTACGTCCAACAGTGGACTTTTAATGCATACAACGGCAACTGCTGTCGGATCTGGTAACTCAGTCGCTTCTTCCGACACCTGGTACAATAGAACTTACTTGTCTACTCCGTCGGTACCTCACGGCTAACTATACCGTGATTTTTATTTTAAATACCCACTGTGTATATATACAAGTTTATCTATTAGATCAAAATATGTTTATAGACGAAAATAATGAAATAACCCTGAAATGGCGGCACACTATCCAAAAAACTTAGAGACAAGTATACAATTAACTCACGCGATTTTCCCCCCAATTAATTCCGAGATATGATCGACTGTCACAGATTATCACAAATCACGATGTACAGATGACTCGAAACGTACATCACAGAATTAGGGCACATAGACCTGTCGTTTTTATGCTATTATTATATTCTTGCTTATTTCGGTACGGCGATAATGGCAGAGTGAAACATATCTTCTTCTATATCAGGAAGCTACCGAGGTAGCGAGGTAAACGATCAATGACGGTATATCCAACCATATGGGTGTAGTTCAAATGCAGCAGGGTGGGGATGGGCAGCAGCGAGCACCGCAATTGGTAAGTCTGGGCAGCATTCTTTTTATTGGGGAGGTCTATCTCCAGCATTAGACTTTCTACAGATAATATGATGATAATTAGAATATAATTTTCTTCTTAGCATAACAGTTGCTTATTTTATTAGACCAGGTCGACAAACGAGTATACGCGCGATAGTAAAAGAATATTACTAAAGCGTTGCTTACCTTGTTAAAGACCAATTTAAAGATATTATGTCACATTACCCAGTAATTGCACTGGTTCTGCCTCCTATCAAACCGGAGCACAGCCATACAAACACTGCTATTTGACGTTAGAAAAAGGTGAGTGTGGGGTATTATCACAGACGACATTTGAATGATGTCTTACCTCATGTGATATTAATATTAAGCTATTTTGAAGAAGGTTCGTAAATTTTATTATTAGTATTTCAGTAGGGATCGGTATGTCCATCCGTAACTCAGGTGTATCTCAAATGTACAGGGCGGGGATGAGCAGTATCCCCGTAGCGAAGTTACGCTCTGCGATTACCAACGCGCTTGTAAAATTGGGGCTAAATTTCCTCTCATGGGGAGGTGGGCAGCAGAATCCTCGTGGCCTTTCTTGGGGAGGCATATGCCTGACAGTTGACTCCAATGGCTGATATGATGATGAAACTAGTAATTATTAATATGTGTAGAGATCCATCTGTACATTTGAATGTTGTACTTCAAGAATTTTGTGATTTGCGTGAAGGAGCGCGGCTCGCGTGTTGATAACTATGTAGGTCATTGGGGGGCGATTCGTCAAAAGTAAACAATAATGGCGAACGCATGGAGGTTGGTGTGAGTGGCTTCCGTCCACGTGATTGATAGTCCGCTCGCAATTATGAAAAATGATTTTGTAATAGCCCCCGTGAGCAAGACATGAGCGGAAGCGATTCTGTAGACATCGGTCTTGTTGGCGTAGGTCTTCACCCCAGAACACGCTAGCCACTCTAACAAAATAATAATACACTTTCACATATTTATTCATATTAAAGACATAAAGATATACCTACTATTAGTGGGACTTACTTGCCGCCTAGAATTCTTCAAGCTTTAACATAGATTTTTGAATTGAGTAATATAATTCAGGTATCAGAATGTATATACCTCAATATGAAAATGTAATACATATAACATTAAACTCAGAATAAAATGCACTTTTCATATATTCATTTTTATCACTTTACAGCTTTGTAATCACGAATGTCTGTATGTTCGGACATATACATCTGAATGACACATCGGAGGCAGTACCTTAACAGCACCACTTAGCTCCACGGAAGAGGTATCGTTTTTGCATTATTAGCTTCTACCTTCTACGTCCGAAGTTATATGCCATAAGGAGTTCCAATCTATTATTATATTAGTAGATTTGAACAGTACCTCCTGCACCAAATACCGTGCGGTACTACAAAACTCGAAACTGCGCAGCTCTAATGATAGAATTCAAATAGGCAGCACCATTTCCTTTGCGAAGCTACACTCCGCAATTACCACACCTGCCCTGCAGCTATGATGATAACGATATAACGTCGATGATCGTGCAATACCGCGTAAGTAGCAGTTGCAAATAAATTTGAAGATTCAATTAGAAAAGATGGAAAATGGGCCTTATTAACATATGCAGCTACATACGCGGTATTGAAGTATCATCGACGATAACATACAGTCAAAATTATAAACGCGGCCGCTTATCCCTCGCACCGGACCGCAAGTCCGTGACTTTGGTGTAGGATGTTAACTCCGGCTTTACCTCCGTCGATCCGCCGAAATCTGCCGCTTACCGGCGCCGCGTCAGCGATGAATACTTCATGACAGAACACGCAGACGCAACCTATACTCTGTTCATGTTATACTTGCAAACGAAGACTGAAGGGCGCGTTGTTGTCGGGGTGTTCGTTGCAGGTAAGATAGGGTTCGATTCTCAGACGCAGAGAAAAAGTGTTTTGTTTGGACTAGTCATCGTTGTATTAGTTTTAGAATCATCATCATGATACTAGCTATTAAAAGTCCGCTGCTAGACATATGCCTCTCCAATAAAGGAGGATTTTTGCCCAGAATTGCTGCCCAGCAGCATTACTGTCGCGGAAGCTGCGCTCTGCGATTGCAAACACGCTTGCCCAGTGCGGCAATTATAGTCAAAATTCCTCCTTTCTTGGGGTGGGCTATGCCCAGCAGTGGCCATAATAAGTTTCGCTAAAGTAGGAGTTACTATTCAACTCTGCCGATACACTATATAATGATTATGTATTACATTATATACAAGACTTGGTAATAAAAAGCAATCTCTATATGAATGAGGATAGAAAACGAACTCAGAGGAAGTCTTAATCATATTAATTTTTTAATTGTGATATTGTTGGTATTTTATAGCCAATTAAAGCGGACTAAAGGACAATTAATGTAACATAAAGATACATTTTTATAAGTAACAATAGACTCTGATATCGTTAAAACTATTGTAAGAATATGTGTTTATGATATCAGCCTTTGGAAGTCCACTGCCGGACACAGGCTTCCCTACAAAGGGGAACTTTTGCCCATAATTGCCGCGCTGGGCAAGCGTGGTGGCAATCGTGACGGGGATGGATACACCGCCATCACTCAGTTTTGGTACCTTAGTCGCTTCTTACGACATATGATACAGGGAAGGTACTATTCTACTCTGCCGGTACCCCACAACTAATGTGTTATACCAATATTATACTTTGGCAAAACAAATTTATTTTTTTATTAAATATTTATTAAAATATAGTAAATTTCAAGCTATTATATAGAAGATGCGAGTCTGTCATTACGGCAGTGGTCCGGCAGCGTCCGGCGTCGTCCGGTGCCGGCCGGTGTGGCGCGTTCGCCTCCAATTTCGGATTCGATATCATTACCATAACGCGAGTGTACTCGCGGTTGCACTGCGCTTGCACGCTGTGGACATACGGTGACCACCAGTCGCATACTTGTTCACGGACTTTCACATATGTTCGTTTAAACCGTATAACTAATAATTGTGAAAAACTGGAGTTTAAATCGAGTAGGGAATTTGTACGTAAAATATTACATATTTGGATCCTAATTTGTTTCAACAGACTTCAATGGATCCACAAATCCACGGACTTAATTGTGTTGACATATAATAAGGGAAATCTCTTACAAAGGTCGCATTATTTGATTTAGAGGGTTAGAGAGGCAGTGAAAAGAGGATTTATATGAAATAATGTACCATATTTTTGTACAATTAAACACGAACGAATGATTAAATTTTTTTTTCTGTCCACATTTGGATTTATTTCTAGGATGGTTATAAATAGTGGGCCTGGTATGAAGACATAATTTTTTGCGTCTGAAAATATCCTATAATATATTTTTTAATAAACAATTAAAGAGAAAAATAATTACCCGGAACTAATGTTTATAATCACATAACGATACACAAAACGACAGCTATCGCATAAAGCAGCACGCATCTGAATTAATCAATCTTTATTTAATAAGCTTAATATGAACGTTATAAGATTGTTAATATTCCACTGTATAATTTATGAAAGTATATCTTAATCGATTGTAACCTGAAATCATATTAACGATACATTGAAATCTTGTCATAAATCAACAGAGGCTAAAAGTGTCAATTGCTTAATTCAGTGATAATTCTGCAGTTGCTACGCGATTGCGTCACGTTGTGTTACCATTGCGCACTGCGATAAGTGTTACCATGAGCGATTAATCCCAATTACATGGATCTTTTATAAGATTATGTATCTATATTTTCCGATTTTGAGCGAAATTTGCACATTGTACAATGCGTGTTCGAAATAATAATTAATGTTTAGTGATATAAAATAAATATTATTGCAATACTGGTAGAATAAAACGTGAAAAGATTAGAGCGGCCAATTTAAGTTGCACTATTTATTAATTAAGCCATGATGTTCCGGCAGAGTAAAATAGTACCTCCCCCTTTACTAGCAGTCGTAAGAGACGACTAAGGTACCAGAACTGACAGATATACATGTATGGTATATCATCCGAAACAATGCAGCTGAAATGCACAGGGTGGGGATGGGTAGCAACATGCCCGTCACCAAAGCTGCGCTCTGCGATTTTCAACACGCTTGCACAGCGCCGCAATTATGGGTTAATACCCTCTTTCTTGGAGAGGCCTATGTCCATGGACATAGGCCTCTCCTTTATTGAAACGTACCTTAAAGTTGCATTCAGTATTTATTCTCAAACACCATCGATGAAAACAACACTACGGAGTCAAAAATAATAGAAAAAATTTCAGTTTCTCTAAGTTATAACTATATAAATAAAAAGGCGTGGCAAATGAAACAAGGCAAATAAATGATCACCGTCCGCCGCCGCCGTGTGTCCGGGGCAAGACCGCATCTATTTTACGTAGTATTTAGATGCACATTAAGAGTCATCTTTAACTGGAGAATGCCCCGATCGGGTTTCATTACCATAGCGCTTGTCGAGGATACTTGAGCGCAGACATGTCGGTAGCTATACACCAGTGTATATTATACAACGCGATATGCACTGGAGATTAGGGCGTTAGCGCTTTCTGAATAGATAGCGAGCTCATTACCATATTCGCAGTCTTTGGAGAGCGCTGACTGGTAGATTCCGTACTTTGATCTTTTCAGTCCACAAGAGTAATGAGATTCATAGATTTAATCGTGTGCCACTTGACTCACATCGCACTTGCCACCGGCTCGCCGGCTCCAAGCTCTCCCGACCCACCGCGAATATTATTTAGATATCATTGATTGACTGACGGGCAACTCTAACTTCTATTTTATTAGACCAGGTCGACAAACAAGCATACAGTCCGCGTAATAGTAAGCGTCACTGTACTGTATAGACGCTGGTAATATCTCAACGATATCACTACTGCTTGCCAACTTTGAGACTTGAGGATATTATGCCACATGGTCCAGACCGGAGCACAGCAATGCGAACACCGCTATCTGGCGGTAGAAACAGGTGAGAGTGAGGTACTAATGCAGAAGACTTCTTGTATGAGGTCTACCTCATCTAAACTAGTCAGTTCTTAAAGGAACTAGATCCAAACATGAGCCGTATCTACAACTGCGCAAAATTCGAGTGCGCTAAGTGCAAGGTCGCTCACCTCATTACCTACACGCAGCTAAAAGATAATTAAACAACAGCAGGATACGAAAACAAAAGGCTGAGAGCGTCGGGAGCGCCGTGTCGGCCATGCACCGGCACCGGGACGCGGGACCGCATTTTATCGGCGACTAATGATCTCGCCGCTGCGGTAATGAGAGAGGTGGCGACCGCTCGCTTCACAACCAATAAAATATTTATGAAACCCTCCCCGCGGTAATGGAACGCGTCAACTCACCCGTTAGAACACTCCCCGCCCATTATCCTCAAGGAAATTAGAGGATACAGGTCCGGCGCGGGCTAAATAAAGGGACAATAGCTGATCGCATGTCGCGCACGCAGGCCACTCGTTAAGTCGCCACGAATTTAAGAGACAGCTTCTAAATATCCCGGTGCCGCGTGCGCATGCGTCCGGAGATCCGTATCGGCTGCACAATACCGCGGCCGCGTCACGACGGTAGCAGAAATATGGACGTGCGCGCCGCAGACCCCGCTTGTTTTATGTTAATGCCCCGCATAAACGGCTAGCGAAAAATATCGCGGAGCCGACGGTGATGGAATACCAGATACCGCGCTATCACCGCATCGCCGTCATTAGCGGAGCGCGACACAGCCGCTTCAATTAGGGCCTAACGCTATTGTCCGGGACACGAGGAAGACGAATAATTAAGGTGAATTCGTCGCGAGGCAGTGGTCGTCGCTCCGCACTATCGCAGCCGTCGATCTGCCGCGGGGCGAAATTCCGAAACCTAATAAGTCCGGCCCGACCTCATTTGTGTAAGGAGCCCGGAAAAAACGAACAATACGGAGGCGGCCGATAAAGGAGCAGGCCCAATAATTTAGGGTCATTGTTTCGCCTGTTAATTTATGGAGTGCGGGCGGCCGATTGATTTGTAGGTTCCCGGGGATCCCGCCGAGTGTCGGGATAAGCACTTTTAAATCCGGCAGGGTCGGCTGACGGCGTCGCGTCAAGAGCTCAATTTATTCGTCTTCTCGCGGGCGATATACATACAATGCCCATTTAAATCCGCGATAGGATTGGCCGGCGGTTGGGCGGGGTGGGCCCATATACGCTCGGGTCGTGATGCACATATTAAGTTAGGCTCTGTAGATGGCTGCGGCGGGCTGCCGCGCCGGAGATAGGGCCGTTGATGGCCGCGGTCGTGAGTGTCCCTCGCTGGAGCGCTACAATAGCCGCTCTGGGTTATTATTAATGCCCGCGGCGCTTGGTGTTACATGACATCGCGGGTGGTGCACTGGTTGCATTAAATTATCGGACACGCTGACGGCCCGCGTTCGACCTACGTACTAATTCACGTGCCGACAAAGCCGGACTATTCGCGCGGGATTCTTAGCGTTTATCACTGGTATTACGGGAAACATCACGGCCGCATTCCGGGACGCGGGTATTGTATGCAGCGTGGTGTGTGCGACACGCCTCCTTCCTACTTGTACATGTGGTATAGAGACACATAGCATATTTCATGATGCAATAAATACAAACTTATCAAGGATCTAAGGCTGGACTCTGCCCCGCATCCTTTCCATTCCGATAAAACGCTCTACTAATGCTACCAGTAAAATATCATCATCATCATCATACCAGCCTTTGGAAGTCCACTGCTGGACAAAGGCTTCTCAAACAAAGGAGTTTTTTTCCCATAATTGCTGCGTATTGGCAATCGGCTACCCGCTTTCGCGACGGAAATGCTGCTGCCCATCCGGATGGATATAGCGCCATCTGTTAGTTCTGGCACCGTAGTCACCTCTTACGATACCTGATGCAGTGGACTATCCATCTCTCGTCTAAAACCTACAACAACCTATCGGACAAAAGTGATCTACTAAAAGTTTTTACTATTTCTTTACACCTCTTTCATTCGAATTAACTCCCAAAATTCCTGTTGAAAGCACGAGACCAAGTCAAGCTGACTGTCACGACTAAAACCCTTAACCTCACATACAAAATTACACATAACCTTCCGTTAGTGATGCTATCAGTCTCTATCCGAGTCATCGTTCTGGTTCGTCTACATTCATTAATCTTACACCAGTCCATTGCCAATTAGTGCTCAAAGTAATCTGATCCATTTTACAATGTTCCTCGTCTTGTTCAATTTCTTCCTTACAAATTGCATTGCGAGCGAAATATTGGTTTATACTTTTTATATAAGAAAGGCAAGCGTAGTATCCGGAACATTGGAGTACTCTTGAAATTAAAGTATTAAAAGTATTTCTGCCTATACATATAATCCACACTATTATTATAAAAATTAAAGATTTGTATGTGTGTAACGAATAAACTCAAAAACGATATGACCGACTTCTAAAATTCTTTTATCATTTATCATTACAGCTATTCGAAGTCGGCTGCTGGATAAAGGCCTCCTCAAGAAAGGGGATACTTTTTCCATAATTGCCGCTCTGGGCAAGCGTGATGCTCTTCTGAAGCGGGATCCTGCATATATTTGAGCTTCGCTGTTTCGGATGGATTTACCGTCATCTGTCCTGTTCCGTACTGAAGAGTGAGAGAGGCAATGAATTTACTGGGTAATGTAGCATAATATCCTTAGGTCATAAGGTTGGCAACGCGTTAGGCTGCAGTAACGTTTACTATCACGCTGACTGCATACTTGTTTGTCAACCAGATCCAATAAAAAAAAGCTTTTGTTACAGATATCTATATATATATATATATAGATATATATATATATATATATATGTATATGTATTTAACGTCTAGAAAGAGAACAAAAATAAAGACAGAATGAAACTTCAAATAAATAAAGCATCAAGCTTAAATGCAAATGTTTCCGAGATATCTCCTCAATGGATCCTAATAGAGGATGACAGTTCCCGATTTTCGTCTCACATACACTAGAGTACAAGAGCAGCCAGCCTATCAGGCCGGCGGTATCGCTCAACGAACAATCAATTCTAGTGTCCGCGTCCACCGTCCATTTTCGCTTGCGATTGCCACCAAACAAAACACTATCGGTCATCACAACTCAACCCATTAATTGGTAGGGCCGGAGATTTCCCGCGTGCCCTTTTAAAGGCAGGTAGCATTATGGTATCGTACGTAGTTGTAGACGTCAGCGCTGCGCCCGCGGCCGTGTGTAATTGGTCGGCCGTCGCTCCTCCGTTGACATTTACACGCGAACCAAAATGGCGGACTTATCGGATATGCGACGAGTAATTGACAAATTCGCCATTTCGCTCTCCTTAGAATAATTGGGATCGCATGCCGGCGGGCGCTGCTACGTTTCGCTGTTAGGCCGAGTACAGGTTAGTGGCAATTAGCTGTTATTTGCATACAACGAATGTTCACGCTTTGATGACGTGGAGCTATGTAGAAAATGGCCAATGTTATACTGACTTAATTGGGACATTATAATTTTTCGCCCTTTGTTCCATTTTAAGTGTAGCGTTGCAAATATCTTAAGAGATATCTGTAATATAATACTTACCATATGTTATCTCTTTAAAATACAATTAAGTATACAATTAGCAGGAAACTAAAAAGGATTCTATTATTTATGATCCACAGATAAAACAATTATAATTTCAACTTTGTGTATAAAAAAGGAATATGAAAGAAGTTACAATTAAAAGTGCACCTTTCCTACAAACTAAGTCATCATTCGTAACATCAGTTCAACAGCCTTCGGCTTATTTATTTGATTTTAATAGCTGGCTGGAACGATTACGATTACGACTTACACCGTTCATGCTTGAACACATCACTTAATTATTATGGGCTCTATGTACCTTTATATAATATATATATATATACATTTTTTTCTACACATCCACATATTGTAAACAAATACTAAACATACGATTTTCACAATACGATCTAACATTTATGCGGCCCCTACTCGTAATGAATTTACCTTTTTTTTAAATTACTTTCTTAACGACTTTAAATAAGGTTTCATTTACCTTGTTATTTTTTTTTTTGTTTGACGATAATGGAACTTACATTTCAATTAACATCAATAATAAAATTATAATTGCGAGTTTGTCTGTCTGTAGAAAGTTTGTAGCGTTTTCATAGTTTAACCGATAAATTAATTCATATGATATTTGGCATGTGCATAGCATAACCCTAGGGATGCACATAGAAGACTATCCCGAAAAAATCCTGTGGGACACGACAACAAATTAATTATAGCAACGAAAGGTAGTTATTCAAAAAACTTAATGGACAGAGGTACCAAACTGCGACTTCATACATTTCCAGATAACGAAAATCGGTAGTCCCCACAAAGATATCGACCCACGCAAGCGCATCCGTGGCAGATCGTCAGTACATAAATACAGTACACATCCGCCAATATGGCCGCTGAGGCAAGCACGTGACATTCTCAAACGACCACACCTCCTCACCTCAAAAATGCCCCCCTAATTTCCCGCTAAAAGGGTTATGATCGATCAAGTCGTCAGCGGCGACGGATCCGCCGACACAATCGATACATCAATCACCGCGTGTGTCCCGGCCTTAAGCGGCTGGGAGTGAATGGCGTAAGCGACTTGGCGATGGCAGACCAATGGTGCGTGCTTTTGGCGAGACGGTTTTCTGATGTGTCTTGTAATAACTTTTGTATGCATTCAACTCTTAAATCGAAAACGAATGAGAACTCTAACTTACTTGTAATAAAGTATATTTTTGAATTTCATTAGTAGTTTTTTTATAGCTAGTGGCCCGGTGGTCCGAATTCGATCATAATTCATTATATTTTGTAGGACCTCTACGATGTCGAGACATGGACGAGTCTTCAAAGTTCTCAATTTTCTTTTAAAAGTCAGTCAGTCATTAATAATAATAATAATAAAGTGACACAACATCTCATATATCGACCTGACGAAGATATAAAACGCATAAAGCATTTGTGTTACGGACAACAAAAAAGCAATCACAAATATAATACTTGAATACTTATTTAAAAGCTAGACACAGAACAAACGAACCCACGAAATTCAGCGAACAAGATAGAATTGCTATTCTCCGCTATCCGGTCCGTCAAATATGTCTTCCAAAACCAGGTTTAAAAAACCTTCCATAAGGTTATGAAACTAAATTGTTTAGATAATTTTGACTTTTGGAATTTATTTGGCATAGGTATATATAGATAATTCATTTGGAATGATTAAATCGCTGCGAGGTACCGGACAAGTAGTCCCTTTGTACCAAGTGTCGTAAGAGGCGACTAAGGAATCAGAACCGACAGATGGCGGTATATCAATTCGAAACAGTGTTTCTCAAATGCAGAGGATGGGGATGGGCAGCAGCATCCCCGTCGCAAAAGCTGCGCTTGCCCAGCGCGGCAATTATTGGCAAAATTCCCCCTTTCTTCGGGAAGCCTATGTCCAGCAGTGGTCATCCAACGGCTGTAACGATAATAACTCGGTCCGAACATTAAATATAAATAAAAATCAAGGACAATGATAATCAAGTTGACATTAAAGGGAACGTCTTAAAAAGATTCAGTACTTCACATTGAATGGATATAGTAAATGTCAATTAGTAGAAATAAGGCTTTGCTGTGTGATTTTGTGTGATTATAGCAACCCTTGGGAAAGGTTTCTGAAGCCTTAATGTTGGTAGCAAAGAGCCCGTTGAATATTTAACATTTCTTTTAGCGTTTACCCAACTTGTACCACGGATCCACCGGTGTCAATGGACGAACACCATATGTATAAAACTGTAATTACCTGTAACAAAGAAAAGCAATGGTTATTATATAAAATATATTACAAGGTTTTTAAATATTCTGATGTTTTCATCGCGGTTTGTCTAAATTCGCCGTCGCCACGACTGTAGTACTTACGCCTACTGCTGGAGGTTTCTCCAAGTGATTAGGATAAATGATGCCATTTCAAGCTTCTAGACAAATAACAACAGTATAACATACTGCTAACAAATTACAAATATGTAACAAGTAGAGCCCCGCGTTTTGTCCTGCGTTAAATTGTAGAATTTTCATACTAAATTAAAAAATCCCTTAAGGAATAATTTCCAAAAAGAAATCACACTTGATAACCTTCGATTTACAAAGATATTTATATTGAATTTCATTAAAAATAGTAAAGTTATATACTAGCTTTACACTTAACCCTTTCTTAATGCTCCCTAACGCTTTAAAAGGAGCCTCCGTAAAAATTATAAGATTATATAATCTCTGACCTTTAGAGTAGACTAGACTAGAGTAGTAAATTAGACTCTGCGTTAATATCAGTCAGTCAGTCAAGCAGTCATTCATCAGTTGCAAGAATAAATTGAGTTATAAACTATCCTATCTCTCAAGTTGGATTAAAAATTTTAAATTCGGTTCAACATTAGAAGTTCATCCCGGACAAACACCATGATACGTATTTTTTATACATTAAGATCATAAAATAAAACACTACAAACAACGATATATTTCTCTAAAGACATGTTCAACATTTTTGTGATAAACAATAAAAAATGTTATATGCGTTCGTTAATATTTAAAATAAAGCCTCTACATAATTGTAAGAAAATAATAACAGAACTATTCAAAACAAATTGTTTTACTCACGATTAAAAGAATCTATAACGCACCCGACAAAGAAAAAGGTTAGAACGATTATACACCAAACAGCAATTTCTGTAATTCTGTATTCAACCATTTGTTCCCGCGCTACACAACAGTCCAACAACACAGTCAATATTCAAACACACTTTGCGAGAGATAAGTATAAAATGAACAGTCGTATAAAAACCCTTCAAGTAACAAAACATTATTGAATAAATAACACCGAACACAACACACGGACAGACACCCAGAAAGATTTACTAACTAAGTACGTAAAGGATCAAATTGACCATTTGTAGGGTGTCCATAATAAAACTGTCAAACGGAGACAGTACGATACCGACGTCCGACTTATCAAGTATATAATGTCCTCAATTTTACGACAACCTTGCTCTGCGCGCGCGCATAAATTTAAACAAATGTCAAGCCGGGAGATTTTATTTTACGGATCAAGGAAATTGTAACGATATTTCAGCGATAATGTTATTGTGCTGTGGATACGATGTTTTTATGGGTACGCGTCGTGGTTTGTCCCGCGATGGTAGGTGTTGAGATAAAGCGCCGATACGAGAATAATCTGTGTATCGAGTGTTGGATAGGCGCTCTGGGACGAAAGCTTCCTTATGCGACTGTTTGCAAATGATATTGGAGGTCCAAGGCAGAGCAACTGCAGCGAGGTACGAGGAGAGTAACAGGATTCCTCTGCACCAGGTGTATGCTCGGGTATGAAATCTTCTCCATCATCATCATCACATGAACCGAAGAATAAACACTGCTGGATACAGGTCTCGCAAGAAAGAAGAAATAAGCTCATAAGTGCGCCATCCAAAACATTTCAGTTTTAGGTGTTTATGCTGCCATCTGTCGGTTCTGGTCCCGAAATTGCCTCTATTGCCGAGCTCGAGTTAATTCGGTTTGTCTAGAGACATACACCAAAAAATATTTAATTATTACTAAGCCTCGGCCATAGAAATATCGTTAAAATTTCGTGTCCCTTATTAACTTCACGGGCCATGTTGTTTAAGAGTCAATTTATATAAATAATAAGTTTTGCAATTTCAGTAAAAGAAGGTATGAGACAATAATACGTATACTTTAAATTCGTTATTGGTGCAATTTATTTTATTATGCTTTAAAGTTGTTCAACGTAACGTACACTTGCATTCGTTGCTTGCTTGCAATACTTACTTTTACTGCATTTTGATTTCTGTCGAGGCCCTAACGATCCTCGCTGTCTTTTTTGGGATTAGGGCTTTTAAAGGAAATTGAAATGAGGAAGATTATAAGAGTTAATATATTTAATTATAACAATTTTTATATCGAGATTGTTATATAGAGAGCGTTACGAGTATTTCCACCCGAAACAGCTTAGCATAAGTGCGACTGTTAGACATAGGCCTCTCCAAAAAAAGGAGGTATTTTACCCATAAATGCCGCGCTGTGCAAGCGTATTGGCAATCACCTGTTGCTCAATCAATTCCTGCTGCTGTTTATGGCGGAAGACCTGTGAATTTGAACTGTTTCAAATGCATATACCGCCATATATCAGTTCTGTTACCTCTGTCCCCATTTATGATACCTGATACAAGAGGCAAGGTACTATTCTTCTTTTCCACTAACTTACGGTAAATATACAAATATGCCACAGAGCATCGACAGCAGCATTCTTGTCACGAGGCTTGACTCTGCATTTGCTACCACGCCCTTCTTCACGCCTGAAATTTTCTTAAAGGGAGATCTATCTAGGCCGGCAGTGGGCGTTTTGATGATGATGGTGGTACAGAGACGGTAACGCGCGTCTCGGTAACTCGTTGTGGTACCTTTTGGGTTGTAGGCTTCATTAGATAACCGATTACCATCAGGAAGGCGGATTACCAGAAGGAATTAAAATATTTGGCAAAAATAAGACGTTTAAAAGTTTAAAATTTACCAATTAAAACATTTAGTCAAATTTTATCTTAAATGAGTAAACAAAACTCGTAAAGTTCATTAGAAAATGGCAGTGCAAGTAATATTCGTAATTCTCAAAGGAAAAGACCAAAATAAAACAAAGACAATAAAAGCCAATCTCAGACTAGATAGTCATTAAGAGTAGCACAGAACAACCGGTCGCCTAATTAGGCAACCCCTTAGTAATGCCGTGTCGCAATCTGATCTTGTGAACAGCGTGTCGCGGCAACGTCGCGCGACATGCGACTGTTTGTCACCCTAGCTCACGCACCCCGGATTTGTTCGCTCGCTTAATGCCGGTCCCGATTGCGGGCCGAGATAGCGCCTTTTTATGGTGTTACTAGTTTTGCACCCGGCTTGACCTGCGTTGTTTTGCCCGTTGTTATACTTTCTCGGGAGTCAGATAGCCTTAGTAACGTGTTTAATATGTAAATAAACAACTGCTAGACTAGCTGCATGTAAAGATATATACATTCGTATTCATAGTGTGTGTAACGACAATAAAATGGTATATACATATACGAGATTAATTTATTCCACTAAAACGGAAAACGTGCCTAAAATTCACGTGATAGTAATCATAATGATATCAACAGCGCGTCGCCATCTCTGTGATCTACAAATAAATTGCCACAACATCTCATACATTGATCTGACTTCGTGTTAAGTCGCTGAAAGCACTTGCTTTGCGGCCGCCAGACAACGGAATAATCACAAATATACTTCTTAAATATATATATTTAACACCCAGATACAGAACAAACAAAAATAATAAACATATGCAATGGGTAAGAATAATCGAACCCACGACCCTTGTCGCAGAAGATAGGATCACTACCATCTGCGCCATCGGGCCTGTCATAATAGAAATGATGTCACATTGCCCAGTAATTCAATTGCCTCTCCCAAAATCGGAACACCGCAATGCCAGCACTTCTATTTGACGATAGGAATAGGTGAAAATAATCAATGCAGATAAAGGTGTAAGGTAAAAATCTATGAAACTAGAATTTATAGACTAGACCCCATGTCACAATACATAAAGTAAGCATTAATATATCTTCTTAAAAACAATAAGGACACTACACGGTCATTGGCGACACAAAAATAAGTCGTAAAATTGCAACGTTATTTCCGTTGACATCATACAAACTTAAATCACGTTTAAAACTGTGAAATAAGACAATAATAAACTGCACTTTAATATCAAACGTCCACAAAACAATCAGTCAAAGTCGCACGAAGGTTTTAATGCGAAAACCGGTTGTGTAGTGATGGCTGCCTCGCCTCGGTATGAACTTATCAATCAGAGACGCTCAGACTAACAGACAGACAGTCTTGGGATAGCTTATGTACCAAAGTCAGACAGTATGATGAATGTCCCTCTCTAGACGATGGGTCCTTTAATGTATTTATGGTCGCCCAACATTAATTAGAATTAAATACTAGTGTCAGACCTCTTAGAAAGGTCGTCTGCTTTGGTACCTCACTTTCAACAATTTCTACCGCCAGGTAGCAATATTTGCATTGCTGTGTTCTGGCTTGATAGGTAAAAGAGGTAGTGCTATTACAGGGTAAATGTGAGAAAGATACAAAATTCATTCACAGATAGATTGCTGTTTAATTAAGATCAATAATAAAATAACATTAAAAATAAAATAACAGACAACTTGTTTTGTGAGTTATATTTCTCGAATCGAAAGTTTCCAAACTTAAATGCTTTAATATGTAATGCACTTAACGCATTCCTTATGTCTCACCCGGATTTTGATGTATTTGTCGACAAACGTCGAATCATTAATAATTAGGTCGATGTAGATTAATTTTATTTTTGTTATAACTTGTGTTATAACTAATGTTAATAATAAATAAATAAATAATTTCTGTACAAATAAAGTTACTTTATAATTTAAAAAAATATTTAATACCAATAATTTAGATCGATTATTCTTATTATAAATTTACATAACACATATTTACACAAAATTAACATTGCAGAAACCACCTCAAAGTATTAAAACAAATTAATTCTGTTATGATATGTCAAACAGAGAACAACACGCAACCAACATGTCTGAGCGCGCTCTCGCGACCGCTCGTTGTTAATTCGCACCGAACCACCGTTTAATCGGCTTCATCTATTAGTTCGGACATTCCGAACATAATTCATTGGTCTGAGCGTCAAAGAGTACAAAAAAAAACAAAACAGACGGTGCAACAAACACGGAGAAACACTTAGGCTTATTGATGGAAACGATCTGACGCGTTTAGATACCGGCGTGGCAGTGACACATTATTATTGTCTTGACGTGGGAATCGGTTGGAGGCGAAAAATATATGTAATAAATTAAGGGTTTCAGTTAGACTGCGCGACAGCTGGCTGACTGGTGACAATTTGAGACCGGACGGACAGACTAGTGTATTTGCATTTGTATAAACAAAAAAAGGAGTTTTTGTCAAATAATTCGCTTGAGAGGATATTTTTCTGAGATAATATATGGTTATATATTTATTTTTCTCTGTACAAAATGTGACATAGATTCAGTTCTTGGACGCGATGAGTACAGAACATAGGCAGATCTTTCTTTTATGCGCTTCATTTAATTTCAACATATCTTATATTAGAATCATGATTGGAAGTCCACTGCTGGCCATAAGCCTCTTCAAGAAAGCAGGTTCTTTGCCCATAATTGCCGCGCTGGGCAAGCGTGTTGGCAATCGCAGAGCGCAGTATCGCGACAGGTATGCTGCCTATCCCCGCCCTGTGCATTTGAGCTGCACTTTTTCGGTTGGATATACCGCCATCTGTCGGTTCTGGTACCTTAGTCTCTTACGACACCAGGTGCAGTGGGAGATACTATTCTTTCCTATCATTATAATTATCTACAAAAAGTTAAATTTTAAAGTGTAAATGTTTATGACACATTTATATAAAATAGGTTAGTGTTAGATTTATGATTTTGTGTATTTCCTAAAAACATGATAATTGACTGAGGACGGGGTTCTTTTGAACAGAAAATCGAAAATCACTCTAACATAATTAATAAAGCTTTCCCGAAAATTCATAAGTATACTAGTCCAAGAACATCTCGACAAATTTTATTTGCTGGCCTTTATATAACCAAAATCCTAACCCTTAATCCACCCGCTCGCACGATCGAAAACACTGCATGGCCTTTTGAAGTCCACAGGCATATCATTCTCGCCGTCTCCCCATTGATGGTGAATTACGAATGCCATTTAGATAGCGACTGACGCTGAGGCATTATTATGTGGCAGCAAGTGCAAGTCGTGGGAACCCGGGACGTATTAAGGGGAAACAACGGACGCGCTAACAGGAAACTGTGGGAGTCAGCCTTTTAATGTAGTTATATATACTAAGCAAATAAGATATTTTGCGATAAAATTCAAGGAGAATTTAGTGTTGCATATGTATGTTTAAAAGTCGAAGGATAGTATTAGAGGGAGCCGATAGGGCACTTAATACAAAATCGGGCTTACTTACAATCTGCATGCAACGGTTGTCAGTACGAATACAAAATTGATACGTAAGTACGAGTCTCAAAGTATCCAAACACGATAAAGAATCAACTCTAAACTTTTTCTCGCCTAAATTTGTGAGTCCAGAAATACTCAAAACTTATATAAAACTCACACTTTCTTTTTGATAGATCAAACAACAAAATAACAATCAGTCAACGAATCGAATTTAGTGACGCAACTAATTAGCAGACGACGTATTTTTTGTTCAACAAAACAACACTTTTTTTACAGTAAAAAGAAATAACCGTCCATGCACAAAATAATTAATTTTAAGTTACATCAACATTTTTCTCCTCATTTAAACTTTCCGTGCGCTATAAAATTATCCGAACTGGTTGAGTTTTGCACATAGCAACTGAATTTTTTATTTAAGATTAAAGACTATAGGGTTATTATCACTGGAGGCCAGCGAACTTCAAAGCGAAGCAAAGTAAATGTAACATGTTCGTCACAATGATTGCTAAAGGTACTGCAATGCAGACGTAGTAATCTTAAGCTAGACCGAAGGTTCGCCTAGATAACTCGGTGATTGACCTTTGTACAAACATTAAATGTTGATTTATCACTCCTCACTGATAAGCTGTATGAGCCTAATTTAATAACGATTACATTTAATTGTTGCTTATAAAAATGTCGCACAAATGTAATTTTCCATTGATAATATGTCATCATCATTATATCAGCCATACAAGTGATCTCCAACAGGACCCGGTTGTATGCGACCCGTGTCCAGCGTGGTCCTGCGGTTTTAGTCAGATCGTCTGTCCATCTTGCGGGTGGACTGTTACAGGCGGAGGTACTACTCTGCCGGTACCTTACGGCACAATTAATCGCAATAATGCGATTTAAATCAAATAAAAAACAGTTAATCAAATAAACATAACAATATAAAAAAAATAAAAAAAACCGTCTGTCCGTCCTAACCGCGGCCATTTCCAATGTTCGCCCGTAAATTATGCAGCTCCGGATTGACGCGGGCGCCGATAAAATACGTCAAAATACGATCTGTTAAATGTGCAAGAACAACCTATAAATATATCTGGGTGTTTACGGGTCTCCTTAAACCGGCCGGTTTATACGTGTGGGAACATGGCCCGCTGAGTCCGCGAATTGTTCAGATTACGATACCGATTCCAGGTGCTGGATCAATTTATTATCAACGAAAGGTTAGAAATTTGAATACCCTTGATGGATACTTATTTGATTTTTCTAAAAAATTTAAGCTATCCTCATCCATTCAAGCTCCGGTATCTTGGATCTTTTATTATTTATATAAGTTAGTCGATAAACAAGCATACCGTCCCCGCATCTCAAGGATATCTAGCGACTACCTTGTAACTTGAAGATATCACATTACCAAGTAATGTCACTGTCTATCTCACTCTTGAAACCGAAACAAAGCAATGCGTACACTGATGTTTCGCGATAGAAATAGGTATGAGTGAGGTCCCAATGCAGAGGTTTTTTTTTACGAGGTCTATCTTTAGCAAAATGAGCATGCTGTCATAATAATAATATACTCTTTATTGAACACCAATAAAAATAACACAAGAACATCACAAAAACATGGAATAGTAGGTACAAGAGGCGGCCTTATCGCTAAATGCAGTTTCTGCATCCTTTGGATATAAATAATGTTAAAACTAGTAAAGTTTGAGGTGAATTTAGTACAACAAACAAACATACATACAAACATTTAAACATACGAGTATATATAAATATCAAAACATATGATGTATATATATATATAGGAATTAGAGAAATACATTTCTGCTCTGCAGTTTCTAGTTCTCTCTAATTGAAACTTTTTGTGATACTACTAGATTGTTTTTTCCAATCCAACACGATCGCGAGATTGTAATCTATGTTACCGGAACGATATCACTCCAATATCAATATTCTTAGATCTCAAGGACCTCTCTTCAAACAGATAAACACAGTATGAATTAAGGCTTTACCGCTATCAAAACATGAAACTTCATACTTGTGTCTTTTACTGTAGTTATAACTACACAACATCTCATACCTTGGCCTTACGCCCGGATAGGTAGCTTAAAGCATTATTGTTAGGGATATCAACAGAGGAATTCCAAATATAATATATACATACATTTAACACTTAGTCATTGAACGGTCCTGGGCAGCGAACCCACAACCATTGGTGCGTAAGATAAGGTCTCTACCGATTCGGTACCTCGATAATAATAATCCCGAAATAAAATGAGCCTTATGAATCAACCTTTGACGCCAAGACTCAGTTTCGAGACACGTCTAGCTGCCATCTAGTCTAGACCTAATACCAGGCGTCTCATGCTGCAAATAGGCCTCCTCAAGAGAGGAGGATTTTTTACCTCAACCGCCGCGCTGTGATGCTGCACCACCCTGTGGGCATTTTTACTTGGCCTTATACAGCTCCTAGTATAGATGAAGGTACTATTCTACTTTGCCAGTATCTCACGGCTAACTTATTCAAATTACTTATGAAATCAGCAAACATGCATACGATCCGCTTGATTGTAATCGCGACCGCGGCCTATGAATGCTCGTTCCAACACAAAGATATCACTAGCGTGTCGCCTACCCTGTGAACTCCACTGCCTCACCCTTCAAACCGGATCACAGCAATGCGAACGCTGCTATTTGGCGGTAGAATTAGGTAAGAGTGAGGTATCAATGCAGGCTACCTTTATAAGAAGTCTTTGTGCATGTACTTCCTATACGTGGGAACTTTTCACAGGCAATATAAGAGGTGTTGCTTGCTTGTAAACGACTATCTATATATCAAAGCGGAGCCTGTTATGTACTGGTAATGCAACGCCAACCAAGATAGTGCATTTGTAACAATGAAAATTAATCTCCAGTTGTAAACATAAAATATTGTAGGCATATAAAAATCATTGGTAATCGTTAAAAAGACAAACTATATCCGATTTCGAATCGTAAAAATACTATTAAATCTTTTGACGGAGTTTTAATGCCTCCTAAACACTGACCTATAAACCATGCGAGACATCGATACAACTCTTCTGATGTAAATACATTCGAATGTCCGCATATAACACCCTTTAAAAAGCACATAAAAACCAGCTTTTTATCTGTTCTTAAACAATGCTAGATAATTAAGAATCGTGGTGATGTCATAACTTTATGTTTTATTGGAATGCTTTATCTGCTAAAGTGGCATATTATTACACTGTTATTTCTTTTTGATGTTATTTTAATCTTGTATTAGACTACTACATCGGAATAGCATACATATTTATTGTTACTATTATTGTTTGTGTATACTGTATATACACGGTATAACTTCATATTCTGTGTATTTATGTAATGTGTGCGTAAATAATGTGTTGTATTAACAAACCTTGTATTACATTAGACCATATACACACACATCCACACTTACATGCACACTACAGAGCATAGATGCCTATAAGAACAGACTAGACCTAGTTTAGGTACCTAAGTATCAAAATGTATTTTAGTTTAAGTTTCTTTTTGTTGTCGAAAAAAGTTATTATTATTATTATTTATGTTTATGGACGTTACAAGATGTTTCTCATCATAGACACTTCTAGACATAGGTTTCTTATACAGATTTAAAAAGGACCAGTTTAGATCTGATTCAGTTTATCTTTATATTTTTTGCTTGAGGATTTTTGCTTGCAATTGCTTCGCTGGGCAGGCATAATAACAATTGCAGAGTGTAGGTGCCTGGTTAGATTTGATTTAGGCTTTTAGGGATGGAAATAACGCGATATGTCTGAACCAGTATTTTGGATCAGATTGATTGGAGAGGCACTATTGCCACCCTGCGCTCCTTTTAATTTATTTTGTAAAAATGTGCTATAATAATAAGTAAGGGAATTAAAAAAAACTATCCAATTAAATCTGGAAATATAATCAAATAAATGATTGTAACCGGAAGTCCAAACGCCGCTACTCCATCTCAACGGCACAAACGACCCAGTTAAAAAAATATGGCGCCGGTTCACAAAAACTCTTTCATCTCGAAAATGATATATTAGTTTCAAACGATATATGTGTTGTAGATTCTGAGATGGCGTAGAAACAGACAAAAAATACGCCGTGACGGATCAATCAAATGTTGTGAAAGGGATTTTAGTGCGGTGAAATAAATATATTTCGAATTTTTATTTCGGGATGATTACGGGATGACGGTTTGGTCCGTAGTGTAAGGATGTAACGAGGCATAAAAATAAATAAATAGATTGTTCAAGAATTAAAGACAGATTGTGATGCAGCAGAGTTGTTTTAAACTGGATTTCTGATTATAACGTTTCTCTCCTAACTTTGCCTAGAGAATAGTACTTACCTCCCTTAGTACCAGGTACTAAAAGAGGTGATTCAGGTACCGGAACCGACAGATGACGGTATCACCACACATAACAAAAGAGGTCAAATTCTCGTCACATTCTCGTCGCTCAGCGATTTGTACATTTACTCCCATTGTGATAAATGTTATTGTCACATTAGTGATATCCTTGGGATGTCACTCGCGTTCTAGTATACTGTGATCGTATAAGCTTTTCGTTAGTGAAAGATTTCTTGAAATCGATTCAGTGATTTTTGAATTTATTTGTTACAAACGCACAAAAATTGAAATATTTTTTGATTACATGTTATATATAGGTACCTATATTTAATGGCACTCGGTGAAGACGTAGCTTTCTAGATAAATATTTTTTTTATAGTCAGTTAACCGTGAGGTACCGGCTGAGTAGAATAATACCAATCCCAGTACCAAAGGCCGGAACCGACAGATGGCGGCATCCATCCGGCAGCACAACTACCCGTCTGGAAAGCTTCGTAATACAATTGCCAACACGCTTGCCCAGCAGGCGTTTTAATCTTGGGCGAATTATGGTCAAAATTCCTCCTTCTCTTAGGTAAGCTTATGTCCAGCAGTAAACTTCTAATGGCTGATATGATGATGGTGATGAATCAAAAGTCAAATATGTCTTTCTAATATTCTCTTTATAATATTGGATGTGACAACAACACTCATAAAGTTTCTTTTAAAAAAGTGTACATCTCTCATATCTTTTTCCAGCCATCAATCACAGGCGAGCCGCTCCCGTTCATTAATCCGGCGTTGACAAATTTATTAGGACGGCCATTGTTTCTTTTTATTTTTCTAAAACGATTCGGTTCCCGGACGCGGCGATTAAGTCAGTCGTTCGACTCTATTTTTAAGCAATCAACTTCGTTAGACACAAAGAGGTCAGTCCACTTAGTGGGTTCTTTTATTTTTTATTTATTTATAAGGAACAATATTGAGTAATGTCAAAATAATTATTTGATGCGATGCCCGATGGTGCAGTTGGTAGTGGTCCTATCTTGTGCGTCAAGAGTCGTGGGTTCGACTCCCACCCACATATTTGTATGATGATATTTGTTTTTGTTCTGTGTCTGGGTGTTTAATATATGTATTTAAGTAGTATATTTGTGATTTCTCTGTTGTCTGGCGGAGTCAGATATGAGATGTTGTGGGAATTTATTATTATTAATAATATAATAAAGTACAATTGTTTTTCTGAAAGTACATAGTAATGTGCCGCGGGGTACCGGCAGAGTAGTACAGTACCTCCCATGAACCAGGTGTAAAGTGAAACGACTGAGATACCGTGACCGACCGATACAGTGTAGCTTAAATGCACAGGGCGGAGATGGGCAGCAGCATCCCAATCGCAAAAGCTGCGCTCTGCAATTGTCAACACACTTGCCCAGGGCGGCAATTATAACCAAATTTACCCCTAACTAGTGAAAACTATGTCCAACAGTGGACCCCCAATGACCGATATGATGATGACGATGAAGCCCGCGTTTAAAGAGTGAACAATTAAATTAATAATAATAAAAAAATATTAATTTCTCTCCTGGATTCTTCACGTTATCTATACATCGCATAAGGTAGCTCCAAGTGTTATCCATCCACAGTTGTAAATATCATAGGTCCACAGAGGCAAGTCGCTGACAGAAGCCACTTCTACCGACCATACCTTAAATTAACTGCAGAAGGAAACTCAATAAGCCTGCAGACCAGCGCGGACATGGCCAACCACATAAAAGTTTCGTCTTTCGCAATTCCACATCATCGTGTATTATCAAACTATATATGGAACTTATGCATTCATATGATATTTACTGCCTTTATATCACAATCCATCGCGGGCGCAGGGCGGCGCATCGCAAACGAAACCTTATTTTGTGATGCGTGTAGGCGATTTTACAATATAGTTGTTTGAGCGTGGACGCCGTAAAAACAGTATTTTACATCTGAGCCCGGTGTAAATTTATGTTTAATAAGTTCTAATATCTTGAGGGTTAAGTGATAAGCGTGAGCGATTGACGACTAGGTCGACAAACAAGCCGTGTAAGCGTCACAGCAGCCTATAGACGCTCGTAATATTCAACAAGGATATAACATAAAAGAAAAGTAACACAAAAGATAAATTAAGAATATAATTTTCAATTACCAAAGTTTTTTTTAATATGAGATATTTCAGATATTCGCAATTAAATACCATAGATTTTTATTTGACCAGGTCGGCAAACAAGCATACAGCCTGCCAGATAGTAAGCGTCAACGTAGCCTATAGACGCTCGTCATATCACAACAATATGACTAGCGTATTGCCAACCTTGTGGCTTGAAGATATTATGTAACATTATCCAGTAATTACACTGCCTCTCTCACCCAAACCAGTAGGCCCACAGTGAGGTACCAATGCAGACGACGTTTCTTATGAGGTCTACCTAATGTGAGGTCTAGTAGTTACTGCGACGAACCGTCTAAGGCTATTCAAATTTAAGACGTTTACAAGTTAAAAGGAATCGGTATTACGGTTACAATCTACCGTATAGGATAAGGTAGTTGGTTCGAGTCCCGCGTAACAACTGAGACAAGTTGAATTATTTTTGGTATTGACTAGCCCATTGGCGCAAATAGTACCTAGTGATCATTTCTTGTGGGCCAAGGCCTTGTAGGAAAGAATCAATTATTTTATATCTATACAAAAAATGCTAGTTGTCAGAATAAAAAAAACAAGAATTACGAGAATTTTTGATACTAAAATGCTAGATTAATTTAAAAGAAAATTAAAAGAGTTCGTGTGATGTCTAACTTGTTAGTAATACCATTAAATTTGAAAATGTGAAAAACATTGTTCGCGCATGAGGCACTATACGGATGACACTTACATGTACTATTTGTTAATAACCTTATAACCTGTATTGACCATAAAGATTTGATTGAAAATTTATTATAAGTACATGAAATTAACCGCGCCGTGAGGTACCGGCAGAGTAGAATAGTACCTCCCCCAGGTGTCGTAAGAGGCGACCGAGGAACCAGAACCGACAAATGGCGGTATATCCATCCGTAACTCAAGTGTACCTCAAATGCACAGGATGGAGATAGGATATTATAGGCGAAGATACCCTCTGCAATTACCAATATTGGACAAAATTGACCGTTTCTTGGGGAGGCCTATGTCCAAAAGTGTACTCCAATGACTGAAATGATGAACTGAACACACAATTTATTATGACTCCATTTCGTTTCAGTAATCGCTAAATCCTGTCGCCTGGACCGATTTTCATGTTTTTCATACAGTTATAGTTTTATTACTTATGCATATATAATTAATTACGTTGCAATATTTATCGTGTGTTTCGTGCCGTAGTTGATTTTAAGGTTTCTTTATTGGTGTCTTAGTGACACATTTAATGGATTGACGCTGTTGTCTTTAATGGATACCTGTATTAATCTGATAGGCTACTTTATTTCGCTCGCAACTAGTTTGTAGTATTGACTATGTTGGTATGAAGGTATCATAATTTTTATCTATTTTGATACAGTATACCGGCAGCCGTGAGGTACCATAGTAGAACAGTACATCCCCCTGTACTAGGTATCGTAAGTACGCAGTAAGCAAAAATATATTAAAATCAGTTCAGTAGTTTAGAAATTCATCGTGGACAAACACCGTGACACGAAATCTTTTTTTTATACTAACTGACCGACAAACTGACTGACATAGCAATACAAGGGCTAAATGAAATTCAGCAAACGGGTTCCTTTTATAACGTAAGGGAGCACTATGAAAGATTTTTGAACATTCAGTCCCTAAAGGGGTGAAATGGGGGTGCGAAGTTAATGTGAAATCACGCGGTTAAAACAGCAGAGCGCTGCTAGTATTTGTACAAAATTATAGCAAGGTAACCTGAATGTCGAACTATAAATGAAAAAAAAACGTGGAGACATAAATAGTATATAGTAATTCTATTATGTAGCATGAACGCAAAAATAAAAAAAATGTTACAAAATCAAATGAAACATCCTGTTTAATAAGTGAAATAGTACTTTATTTCGGTACCTACATATTGAAGTTCAGCCAACGATCGGATCCGGTTCCTCTATTGCCTCTTTATGTCAGTTGGTAAGAGTTCTCTACCCTACCGATACCTATTTTCGATGGGCCGAGGGCGCAAATGGTAGTGATTTTATTTTATACGCCAAGGCTCGTGGGTTCGATCCCCACTCAGGACAAATATTTATATGATGATATTTGTGTTAGTTCTGTGTCTGGGTGTTAAAAGACATATATATTTAAGTATTATATATTACATTCATGATTTCTCTGTTATCTGATGTCCGTAACACAAGTAGTTTAAACGACTTATTTCGGAGTTAGGTCAATGTATGAGATGTTGTGGTAATATATATAAAAAACTTCTGACTACATAACTCTATATGGGTATATACATATCTTGGGGAGGCATATATCCAGCAGTGGCCCGCCAATGGCTGATATGATGATGATGATGACATAAATGTATACAAATGTTCCACTTGGTATTTCTTTGATATATAAACATATCACTGGTCATTTAGAAAATGGCTATATAAACCTTATCAAAGTTTGCAAACTATCGAAAGCAATTCGGGCTTCAAAACTGTGAAGCTAATGAAAGGTTTTGACGCTCGTCTTGGTAGAGTCTCGGTGTAATTGTTAATCAGTATGCAGGGTGCGTCGCGGGACGGCCTAATGCGGGGGACAGGTTAGAAAGGGGAGGGGTGGGTGAGATATGGTCTGCTTGTGACGCGGCGGTCAAGGGACTCGGGCTCGTGGGACAACTGGCCTTTGCCTCTGTCACTTGATTAGTCAATAACCACCATATCATAGTTTATCAATACACTATCCTCTACCCGCGGTTTTGGTCGCGATGCAGTATTTTTCTAAAAAAAAAAGTTAGTTTATATCTTTGCCTGTAATATAGACTATATGTGGTAAAAATTTCACGATGTTGTGTCCAGTGGTTACAGCGTGATAGCGTTACAAACAAACTCATTTTCGCTCTATTAAACGTCTGCACCAAGATGGACGATGGTTTTTTCTGTTGCGATTGCAATTGCCAGAATCATATTTGCACGGAATAAGAAGGAGCAGGAAGTTAGTACGGAAACACCAACTGCTTGAAACAATAATAAATATTTTTTGTATGCAATTGAATAGTTAATAGGTTGGAGACCCAAACACAGGAATAAAGCTGTCACTGCAACAGGATCACCTGGACGAAGTCGGGGTGGGCAGCTAGCTTGTTATATCACTAAGGATAATTTCAATATAGTTTCATACGCGCAATGCAGCAGTTCTAGTCAGATTGTCTGTCCATCTGTGGGTGGACGTCCTACGCTGAGAATATTCTATACAACTATCCCGGCAAATATTAAAGAATTAATAATACTTATAGCTTGATTACGATGACAGCTGTCAAACTAACGTTTACTCTTTTAATAATGAAATGGTATTTGGCCTTAATTTTAGTTCGATTTTTATTAATACGGTTTATATGTGAATTATTTTTAATGTTAACATATTGTGATGCCAAATGGCGAGCCCGATCGCGCAGATGGTAGTGATCCTATATTGTGCGACAAAAGTAGTGGGTTCGATTCCCAACTAGGACAAATATTTATATGATGAAGCACAAACACAAATATGTGTTTGTGCTGTCTGGGTGTTAAATATGTATATTTTGTGTGTTTTTATTCTTTAAAGGTAGACTTCATTGGTACCTCACTCTCAGCTATTTCTACTGCCAAACAGCAGTATTCGAAAAGGTGTTCCCGTTTGAAGGGTGAGAGAGGCAGAGAAATGACTGGATAATATGACATAATATCTTCAAGTCTCAAGGTTGGCAACGCGCTAGTGGTATGATTGAGATAATACCAGTGTCTATTAGCTGCAGTGACGTTTACTATCACGCGGTCAATATGCTGGTCAGTCGACTACTGAAATTCGTCAATCATTCAAGCTAAATTAAAAAGAAAAAAACCTCCACCAACCGCTCCAACATCAATAACGTAATACCACTTAAAAACCTATTCAGATGCAATCACAGCATAAACTTTCACATGGCTAATAAATTATTCAATATAGTATTAACTGACCTACCACAACGTGCCCTAAGGGCGGCCGGGCGCGCTCATCTAGCCGGGGACTTTTTCCCGATTACCATATCGGGGCGCGGGCATCGGCAGCGCGGGCCTACAAATTGGCTATCTGCTGCATGCATCTCTTATGAACCGACGGTAAGCAGGGCTTAGCACTGATCGCTGCAGCTCCCGGCGCACACCGACTTTGTATGTCTCGCCCATTTTTATTTCAGCCATGTACACGTAAAATCGGGATGATCCTGATCGATTGAGCTGCCACCATTTTGTGAAATATTATCAAATTCACACAAAATGTCATACAGACTCCGCGATGAGAACCTCAAAGCACTTGTATTACGGATAACAAAGAACAGAAGTATTAAAATTATAATGCTTAATGTTTATCAGCTTAGTATTTGTGCTACATGGAAATCGAACCAGCAACCCTTGGCGAAAAAGAAAGGGACACAACCGAATTCTGATTAAGCAAATTATTTGATCTAATATTTATAGGTGTAATATTTTCTAACTCTTAAGCGTTTACTACAGAAAAAAGCAATTAAAAACACATTTTTAATTGCTTCAAAACTCCTGATTAGTTGCTACAAGGTAAATGAAACATATAGCATAGTATATAAAATGTAAATAAACCTCGATTAAAAGTCATTAAAAGTGTAGTTTTATAATCATAAATTAGGTTTATTTTGTATAAATACATGGCGAATGATGTAGGTGGATTCAGTTTAAATATATGCAATACTCATAATATTTACTAACATCTCACTACTCCTAATAACGGTTACCGTTCTCGTAATTCTTAAGGCTACAAACAAAACGTCGTCGGCAAAAAACTGCGTTTTAGAGCCGTTAAAAAGTAGTTTTGTTATTCATATTCATATTAATAGATAAAAGAGAGATCATGAGGCATAGACTAGAGAGTTCTTAAAACGTTATTTAGAGCATTATGGGACTAAAAACTGCAAACTTATATTATACAATCTAATGCAAATCTATTTGTTTTAATTGATATTCTACCAATATTCCTGATGACCTGATTAAATTAGCTAGTTCGCAAACTAATCAACAAGCAATCTACGGCACCACAAATAAACAATGGAAACTAATAAATCTATATAGATTCTTATATATATATATAAACTTTGACATTGACTTTGAAACTACAATAAAAACTGGCGATAGAGATTCCATCAATATTCCCCACTATTGAGATCAAGGATTGATGTCAATTTTCCTAAAAACCAAAATATATAATATGAAAGTCAATTCATACATGTAAAAATGTTATGTCTGTTTGTTATATCAAAATAATGACAGCCTTTTAAAATAGGCATATGTACGAATGTACGATAGTAATGAAAAAAATTGCTTGGGAACGGCTGGATCGATTTCAACTTTCACTGACAGATAGTTGTTATTATATAATGTAACTATACCTATCATTCTAGACGGGAACAGCTAGTCTAAATATAAAATGACTAGAAATACTCCAGAACATCTATCATTTCCCTGTCCCGTCCGATCTCCAAACAATGGTAAGTGTACATGGCACGCTCACTAGCTCTCCAAGGCGCGGCACTCGAGCGCTACCTGCATATTGTGTAGTCGGGTGTCAACCCTGCGCGCGCGCATCGACGTGGATTTATACAAGATCGTGCCCGGTCCGATCGGCAGCCGGTGCGCGGTGACCCTTATTTAGGCGGTTTGTCATGTCGCCCGATCTTTACTGCCTTTATCTATAAAGAGAGTTGATCTCGAACGTTCTTTAAATATAGCTGCAGGTTTTTATTATATTGAAATTAAATGACGTCGGGTTCTGTGTATTTTATTAGCAGGTATATTGTAGAACAAATCTAGTATCAGAAAAGTTTGATACTAACTTTGCAACCCCATTTTATCTGATTGTTTTCAAGAATCTCAATGAAGGAATTTCATACTCAAAATTAATTCTAATAACTTTTGACAACATTGCTACACCGTTTTACCTCCTCAGGAAGAGGATTTTTAAAAACCCTTTCATAGTGCTTTCCTACGTTACCTCAGAGGAAAACCTCACATTTCTAACCTTTGTAGTTTAGGCCCTCAAATTACTAAAATTCAGTAAATAGCACAGTTAGTGTGAGATTTGCTGTTTTTGAAGCAATTCGAATGATATTCAGTACTACACAGAATTTTCTTTCAGAGGGTAAAATGGGGGTATAAAGTTGGTATAAAAGTTTTACAACTTAACGCAAGTGAAACTGTAGGGCACTACTTGTAAAGAAATACGGCGGATTATATACAAGTCACTGAGACAAAAAGAAGCATGAGTGGATGCAATGCAATGTAAAAAACGTACGAAGAAGGCTTTATTCCTGCCCCAGCTCAGAGCGTCTGCAGAAATTAAACAATCCAAGTGATTTTTTTTCCTAGTTCCCTCTAACAACCTTATGCAAATTAAACAGGTAGAGATGGTCCGCTCCATACTACTCCGTTGATTGGTGCACACATAAATATAGGGACAGGGTCATCTATGTTTTTCGAATGTTAAAAATGAAACAAAGGAAGCTCCATTTTACGTGATAAAAAATAATACTTAAGGTTATTAATATCATCTTTATATATAAAAATATATAAAGATGATAAGACGACCTGTTAAACATCAGAGGTCTTTAAATCCTAAACTATTGAACCGATTGTAATTAAGTTTCGGTTTCTATGTATTCCAATTTATATTCGCAATATTTTTTTCATGATAAAAATATATAGCTGAAATTGTGTTTTGAGTTAGCTAGTTAGTTATATATAAAAAACAGTTAGCTGGTATATCTGAATGCGACAAACTGAGAAACTACCGAACGTATTTCAAACCCGCAATAGTTTAATTAGGTGACAGATATCTAACTAGATACATACTTTAAAGAGATTCTACATATAAATGGACATTCGGTTCTTCGATATATCCGCACGAGTCAGTTGCAGAAAACTGGTTAATGAAGACAATGTGATAGAACATCTTTTAAGACTTATCTGGGAATTGATTCAATGGTTTCGTTCGTCTAAGACGACTTTTTGCCACGTGCCGTGGTAACGTAGAATAGTACCTCCCCCTGTACCAGGTGTCGTTAGAGGAGATTGTATTATCGGAATTGACAGATGGCGGTTTATCTATCCGAAACAGCACATCTCAAACAGGGGATACAGCAGGGATGAGCAGGAGCATTCCTGTCGCGGAGTTACGCCTGCTTAGTGCTGTAATTATGGACAATAATCTCTTCTTCTTTTGGTCTACTAGTGTATGAACAATGGCTGCTACAATGACACAACGCTAACAAAGACGCCTAAAGAGCAACTATAGCTCTTAGATCTACAATTACATCTGATACTGCAATGTCAGCATAGACAATGAAAATAGACAAACAACAAGTTAATCAGACCTGAATTCGCTGAAAGAATATAGAAGATAAAAAAAAACTAGCCTGTAGCGAAATTTGCACAAAATTGCGCATTCCTTCACAACACAATTGCAACCCACGAGCAGGGCCTCATCAAAAGAAATCCAAACAGCACCAGGAGACAGTTCGTCCCCTGAATATAAAGAGGGGGTGTAAGGCACCCCCCGGGGTGCAGGGGGTGCAAAAAACATTCGCTTCCACTAACGAAACAATCGCAGGCATAATTGATTTTAACGTGGATCCACTGCGAATGAAGTCAAGCAGTACGCGTAGGGTTGCCACTGCTCTAACATAGCACAAGTTTATTTTTTAATTACATTTTCAACAATGCAAGTACATCTCATACATAGAGCTGACTAAGAGATAAATCACTTTTCAAATACGTTAAACCAAACATTAAATTTAAAAACTACCATAATAACTTCAACTCAACTCCCCGATAAAAAAAAACGTCCTTCACCATGACACGTAAATACAAACAATATTTAGGGAAAATACGTTAGTAAATTTGTCAAAGAATCAATGTTAGTTGTGAGGTACCGGCAAAGAAGAATAGTACTTCCCACTGTACCAGGTGTCGTAAAAGGCGATTATGATATCCAAATCTATGGCTATACCGCCATCGATTTTGGTCATCCGAAACAGCTCAAATGCACAGGGCGGGGTGGGCAGCAGCATTCCCGTTGTGAAGTTGCGCTCTGCGATTGCCAACATGCATGCATTGCGCGGCAACAATGGGAAAAAACTTCTTTCTTGAAGAGACCGATGTATGCGAGCAGTGGCCTTCCAATATCTAGTATAATGATGGATGTAAGCTGAATGAACTAGTTTTAATTCATGTACAACAATATTTAGCATTGAAAAGGCATGATACAAATGCAAATAAGGAGTGTTCAAAAATGTCGGCAACCCTACGAAATAGGGGGAAGGTGAACTTTTACGTCTTGCAGGGTGATTGGGTATGTATGATAGGAATTAGAGATTCGTACCAGACACAATGTCCCATACTGATTAATAAGTTAATAATTGAGTGGACATTACTGGACGTCGACGCCGTAGACCCGTAACGGTGATTCGTCGCTAACAGACAGAGAGTCGTGTAAACGTGAATTCAATGTTTGATTGAAACAACGGTCTGACTTTAACGTGGTTAATACCTAGTTTGATATTGACGGGTTTATTATTATTTCACGCCCTAGTCGAGTGTTTCATTTGTCATTTCAATGGGATTCTGTTCTTTGAGTGCTGATAGTAAAAAAATTGACTAATGGAACTTTACGTTTAGTGAATATTATTAAATTGATTAAGAAAATGGTTTTAATAGACAATACATATTGAGTACGTACTCTTGTTTATAAGCACGATATCAAAATATTTAGTTAAGTTGTATTCTTTCCAAGTCGTGTTGTGCTTTCCGTCGTGAATCGTGATCGTTGTGGGAAATGAAACACACGACGATCTCTCTATGGGTTTTTTACAACTTACCAATTACTTGCATACAAGTTGAGTATCGTATTTAATGCTAACCGTTGGCCGCGGCTTCGCTCGCGTAGACTCGAAGAGTGAAGTTCGCATTCTTACATAATTTTTTTAATAATATTTGAATATGCCATTCCGTATGTTCATCGATATAAATACACCTTTTTTAAGTAGCTACCTACATGTTGAAGATTAGATTATAATATTAATTTAAATGAGATGAAAATTTTACCGTAAGGTACGGACAGAGTAGAATAGTACCTCCCACTGCACCAGGTGTCGTAAAAAGCGACTAAGGTACCAGACCTATACAGATAGCGGTATTTTCATCCGAAATAGTGCAGCTCAAATGCAAAGGATGAGTAGCAGCATCTCCTTCATGAAAGTTGCACTCTGCGTTTACCAACACGCCTACTCAACGTGGCAATTATGGGCAAAAAAGCTCCTTTCTTGGAGAGAATGTCTAACAGCGGACTTCCAATAGCAGATATAATGATTATGATGATTAGATGAAAATTCAAAATAAAGGTACTCAAGATCTTTGCAGACAGTACTTTCACGGGATTACTTCTAAAAATGTCGTAATCGCTCCTATTTACATTAATTACAATACAAGTATCAAATTACCGTGCAATATGTAACTTTCAAAGCCAGCCGTCAAGATCCAATTTGCCTCGGCTCTACTGCAATTGTCATTGTATATTTTTTTTATTTCTCCTTATAAGGGCGAGCGCACACTATAGTCGTCCGCCAATGTCCAATATCTGCACATTAATTATGCAAACGATTCTTTCTCGGGTTTAAATGCTGATTTTTTTTTCTCGTGCCTCGCTTAATGTGACATGGTCGTACGTGTTATTGGGGACCATCGGGACGTGAGAGAAATTAGAACCCTGTGTTATTTGGTATTACGAGAAACTGCGCGTTAATTGTGCGTATATACGCGCGATGGCTAATGAGGTTTTATTCGAGCAGTAACCTTACACTTTGTTGCCTGCTTAGAGTTTATGTGTTGTAATGATCTCGTGTCGCAGAGTATCGGCAGAGTAGAATAGTAAAATAATCCATTGCTGGACATAGGCCTCCCCAAAGAAAGGGGGAATTTTGACTATAATTATCACGCTGGGCAAGCGTAGTGGCAATCACAGAGCGTAGCTTCGCGGCTGGAATGTTGTTGCTCGTACCCGCCCTGTTAAATTTGAGGTTTACGCTTTGGATATACCGCCATCTGTCGGTTCTGGTAGCTTAGTCGCCACTTACGACACCTGGTTCAGGGGGAGGTACTATTCTGCTCTGCCGGTACCATACGGTGAGTATAACGTATATATAAATAGAAATAATTATTAATAATCAGTCTTACTTTTCTTACTGGTAAACACCGAACACTCAACACACCAGCTTACCTGAAAAGAAAACAGCCCTCATTAAACTCATGTTAATTACTCCGTCCCTTGCCCTAACGGCAGCCATAAAACGCGACATGGCTTACGCAACTGAGACCTTCCCTAATCCATTTACGATATAAAGAGTTATAAATCAAACTTAATATGGCATACATGTGTTGATAAAGACCGGGCACAGCGCTAGTGAAATATGCTCCAACAAATATCTGCCACTCTGTGTGTTAGGGAGGGGGGGGGGGGGGGATAAGGGCAGGATTCGAATATTCGTATCGCGTCACAATAATAATCGTAAATAATAATTATTAATAATAAAACGCAAGTGTGCGCGCTGCCTAATCGAATGGGATGGACGAAATTAAGATATTAGACCATGTTATGATTTGGTGTAATCAAATTACAATATTTATTGAGTCGTTACATTCGCTAACATTTAATAGGCAAAGCTAGTTTTGTTAGTTTGTTGTTATTTAAATACTACATTTTATTTAATTATCGTATGTCTGGTTTTGTGTTGTAAGTTTGTAAGACTTATTTGTTTTGAATATAAATGAGAATTTTGCGTTTGTTTGTAACGCTTTTACGGAGAAACCGGAGAATCGATTTTGATGAAATTTCGCATAGGTATATCTCGAACCGTAAGTAAGGTCTATCCTTGCGGTTCGAAAGACTATTTTTTTTGCGAATAAAGTCCTATTAAATGAAAAGTCTTTGCAGGCAAAGTCACGGGCAGAAAGCTAACTTGTATACAAGCTAACTTCTAGAAACAAGTCCAGTATACAAAATAATTCAATACCAGAAAATTCCGCAATCAATATCGCAATATAATTTCAAATAAACAAACTCGTTGTAATAAAAAAATAAATTGTTAAATAACGTCATAATGATTTAACTGGCAACATATTCATAAGCAAGATAACCTAAATACCATAATTATCCACAACACAAATGTATGCATTGGTGTCGGTCCGTCGGCCAACAACACTGTAGTATGCAAATGCGAGGCGTTTATCATCATTTCTATTAAAGACTACACTAGTAATAAAAGTCTAGATAGCCTAGCTGGGTAAGCTGAAACGCTAATGTCATTGACCTTTGACAAGTTCATTTTATTACTAGTATTCCACCCTGGAGTCTCACGTTCAGAGACTCTTAGATGTTGAACTAAGAATAATTATCATATGTCTTAGTAATATATAATATTCATTGTTTATATACAAGAAAACTGTATGGAAATACATTTAGTAGTTTTTAACCTTATTGTGTTTGTACAGACAGACGCCGTATATAAGGACTTATATATGCAATTAATATTTAAGTATAAATTTAGTAATGATTGAGTACTCAAAGTTATCAAAAGGAAGTAAGTTTACCTTCCTATAATCAAATAAAATGAAAGACATTTTAGCTTGTTGTAATAAAACTTATTGGAAAAATATAATGCCGAATGCATTCTTTAAACTCTTCGTACAACCAAAAATCTTCTATTTTTTAAATTGGGAGCTTTTCGTTTATTTTTCCCTTAACTCAACGAAACATCAATGTCTGTCCCAATTTTTATTCCATTTTTATGCAGGTACAATAATTTCCTCAACAAACAATACGAAGGTTATTTTATCGTTTTTGTGTAAACAAATACAACCCTTACCCCTCAGGCTTTCAATTGAAAATAGTTTAAAACAATACAACTACGAACAACCCATAATTCAAGTCCATAACAATTCCTTTTTATGTCCAATCTATTAAGTGAACTTAATTCTGTTTTACCCGTCGATTCTGCACACACATCGCAACACGTGTGTACGGCTCCACAGATAGAGCGCGAATGTGTGCAAGGTGGCATGAAAATGGAATTAGGGAGGGGGGAATGCAAAGGAATCAGAGAGGGGGGTAAAGTGTCCCAGACCGGACACTTTGAACGAATTATGACGGTCATTATTAGAACGTGGACAGAATTAAATTGCCCCCCTCCCACCTCACCGGCCTCACCCCCCCTTCCGGCTAAGTATGCCGCATAATGATACCTGTCCAATACTTGCACTATCTGAGAGGATGGGTGTTTTAGATTTTTGCGTGTGTGAGGGTGTATCATGGGTCGGTGTACAAAGCTCGCTGGACCTGGTTTTTGAGATGTAATATAGATAGGATTGGGCGAGAGGGCGCAATGTATTTTAAACATGCGAAACACACACATCTATATTATTGTCATAGTTTATTTCTTTATCGTAGTTTGGAAATGCTATATAACAATTTTTTCAATTCGGTAATGAACGTGATTTTATTTTGAAAACTATTAAAATACTTTCAAATAATTGCAGAAATTTTAAAATATGTCCACAAAAACACATTTAACAGGTATCTGACAAAAATATTTACCGTTTTACCTCCAAAATATTAATTCGTTTCCACGAACGTGAAAAAACTACAAAGGATTGTAACTTTTTTATATAAAAACTGCAACGATTTAAAAAGTTACATTTATTAACCATTTTATTTATAAATATATCAGAATTCAAACAACACTAATAATTATAGATATGACTTGACATGTCGACGGTCAGAAATGACTTTTGTTAATAGATTCAAGTAAAAGAGGGTTCAATTTCAATTATATTTGTCAAAAACAACTCAAACAAAATTAAAAATATAGATTTTCCAGTAATAAATTTATAACTAATTAATTGTTTTTATTTTCTTTTTTGTTCTTCTTTACCTGCATATTGTCAATATTGACAATTGAACTTATGACCGCCGCAATCTAAATACATACGTTTATCTTTTACAACATTTTAATTTAAAACATATTGATGTTTGCATTAAACTTCTATTAATCCATTTATTTAGCACGCCCCAAGAACTCCCATTCACCTGAGATCCAAGTAGCCTATAGGTTTCAAACTATCTGTATACCAAATTTCATAAAAATCTGCTCAGCGATCGAATTACTTATTACAACTTCCAGATTTACCCTTCATCATAGTGTAGATCATACATGAATATTAAAAATTAATATTCAAGTTATCAATAGTGAGTCAAAGATGTACTTCCCAGTGTTCGATTACACCACTAATATCTAACATACATTTATTAAGCTTATCCAAACGAAAACTCAACCAAAGGATATATCAGTGGAAAATTAATACAGTTTACACAACAAACATCTCACTAACCCAACTCGCATCTGCACAGACTAAATCTAAGATTCAATATCAAACAGGGTAAAGTATATTTGTCCGTTTAAGCACACGAGATTGCCTTCACTAAACGAGCGAGTGTTTAAACTCGCCAACACCTCAAACAAGGCGGGATCCCGCTTGAACAATCAACGATCAACTTATCTAATTTACTCGGCGCGCGCTCCGCAAAGATTTGTGCAATCGCACTAAACCCTCCGAGTGATACCGGAGAGCGGAGGTAAATTTACAAAAACAAAGGCCAAGCAACCAATAGATTAGGGACGTTACGATACCGAGTTAATACCAGAATCAATGTTGGCCAGGGCTGCCTGTATCGTTCAAACGAATTAATCAAATAAATAAATGATTAGGACAACTTCGCATTATTTGTTTCGGACTCATTTCATGTTAATACAATACACACATTAATCGTTAGTTTTATAGTGATATCTATAAAACCAACGATGACGAGCCCGATGGCGCAGATGGTAGCTTCTCATATGTGCCCAAGGTCGTGGTTTCAATCCCTGTGAAAAAATGAGATATGTTGTGAATATATTTTTGACGTGACAACGTCTTATAAATTAGTTTGCCGGGTGACACTTCAAGAAACTGCGATACGCTCCGCTCACGTTATGCGCTCACAATGATAGCGAGTGAGAGGCACGCGTCCCTCTCACTCGCTCTCATTGTGACGTGTGTTACGCAAATGTATTGCAAGTTATTGTATGTATATTTGTATATAAATACGTATGTATGTGTAAAGTTAAAAATAAAATTTTGTTAATATGAAAATCAGTGCGAGATTCTTTGTATAAATTAATGTTTTAAATATAATTCTTTGTATAAATAAATGTTTTAAATTGTTACTATTATTTTATCCTTATTCCTACTATACGAATGAATATTCACATTAAAATTATTTTACTACTCAAAGTCGTTGTCACGTAAAACTTTCGCCCGTATACCGACTTTACAGGCAACCAATTTTTATTAATCACAATGCTAATAACAAACATCCTACGCAGATACATTTTACCATGAGAGTTAAATACTACCTCCCCACTTTATCAGATGTCGTAAAAGGCGACTAAAATACCAGAACCAATAGATGGCTGTATAATTATCCATCCAGAACAGTGTAGCTCAAATGCACAGGGCGAGGATAGGCAACAGCATCCTCGTCGGGAAAGCGATTGTCAACTTGGGGGGGGCCTTATGATGATGATGATAAAAATAGAACAGTAAAACAAAACATACATATTGTAAATATATTAAAAGACTATGATATTGTATTATGAGTTAATTTCCGGCAGCCCTGACGTCGAGTAATCTTCGCGAACGCACAGTGGTCCTGCACGCCGCTGGTGATAAACCCGCCGCCTTTATGGCCACACACGGCGATAAGGGCGGTGACGTCACTGGACGCGGTACATTGAAACACTTTTATATGAATTACTTTTGAATTGCTAATGGACAGTCAATGTACTGCGTTGTGGGATTATTATTTATTGATATATATTTCTTAATGTAGGTTTAAATTTAGTTGGTGGTTGTAATTTGTTTATTCATTAAAAAAATAAATAAAATTTTAAAAAATGAACGCTACAAAAATATAAAATATTTATTGGTTTAATTGATTCAACTGATTTTGTATCAAATTAATTCATTGAAAACACGAGAAATTAATAATTCAGAGAGTAGCATCTTAATTGATTAATAACTTCACTATCATAATTCAATCTTGTTAGATTTTAAAGATAAATTTGGAGGACAAATTTAAATAAATTACGAAGTCAAAGAGATTTTATCGTTTCGTTTGCGACGTGTCGCATTTTCAGCTCATATTTGGTGCCCATTAGTGATTATATGTATGTTTAAATTTTATTTCGCAATAGTGTGAGTTTATTTAATAAATAACAAAACAAGCCTTACTCTTTTTAACATCAACCATTTGACAAAAAAGTCCCATTAAAATCTGTCCAGCCGTTTTAGACTTCGACCGTATGTTTAGACAGATAGACAAAAAGTAACGAATTTTTTTTTATGTACTTTCTATGGAACCGGCAAAGTAGAATAGTACCTCCTCCTCTACCAGGTGTCGTAAGAGGCGATTAAGGTACCAGAACTGACAGCTGGCGAAATATCCATGCAAAAAAGTCAGCTCAAATGTACAGGGCGGGAATGGGCATCAACTTCCCCATCGGGAAAGCTGCGCTCTGCGATTGCGAACACGATTGTTCAGCGCGGCAATTATGGGCAACATACTCCCTTTCTTGGGAAGGCCTATGTCCAACAGTGGACTTTTAATGACTGGTATGATGATATAAGTAGTAAACTAGCTGATGCATGTGACTTCGCTTAGAAATATACAATAACATGATATTAAAGAATACAGAATTTTTATAGTTCATAGTTTGACGGGCCCGATGGCGCAGATGGTAGTGATAATTTCTTGTGCACCAAAAGTCGTGGGTTCCATTTCCACCACAAAACAAGTAGTTACTTTAAGCGACTTATCTCTTAGGATAAGGGATATCTCTTGGGATAATGTAAGTGTGTGAAAATGACATTCACTAAATTAAAAATACATACATGTATAAAGACTGTCAAATGAAACGGAAGACCCATAAGCTGTCGTGTTTATGGATCCACGTAAAAACCCCTTTTGTTAAAACAACGCTAACTAAACAATAACCATTAATTAAACCCTTTATAATTCAGGAACAAAACAAACACATTTGCATTAAAACCATAACATTAAATAACAAGATAAGAATGAACATAACATAACATAACCAGACCAACTAACACCTCGTAACCGTAACGCAGAATGTAATCCGACAACGACGGATCCACCATCCGTTGGAGCCTCACTAATTCTTGTACACAGCAATAAACATTAACAAACAAAACATATCCAGGCCAAAACATCAAGAACAACATCGATCCATAACACACGCGTGCATACATCGACGCATTTGCATAATACGTTGTAAGCCACCGCGTTGGAAACGAGCAGTGGTCGCGCAACAAAGGATAATGCACGGTCCTGGGGTGGGGTTATTACAATATTTGCTAGGATCTCGTTATTTTTAAGTATCTGCCGAGCAGCGGCTCTCAATCTTTCGGGTTATATTGGCCGGAAGGCTTTATGGTGACGGTACGGGTACAATTGTAAAATTGGTTCGCCGCTGAGTGTTTTATTAGTGAATTTTATTACAAACTTCCCTGAATTGCATATATGCTTGTAATTTGTTGAAATACTATATTGTCGTGAGGTACCGCCTGAGTAGAATAGTACCTCCCACCAGGCCAGGAGCTCCGAACTGCACCAAGTGTCGTAAAAGGTGACTAGAGTATCAGAACCGACAGATGGTGTTACATTCATCCGAATCAAAACAGCTCAAATGCACAGGGCGGGGATGGGCAGCAGCATCAGTGCGATTGCCAACATGCTAGCCCAGCGCGGCAATTATGGGTAAAAATGAGATGAAGAATGAGATCTTGTATTATGATGGTATTGATGAAGAAAATATTACAGTAGTAAATGCCATTATCATATATATGCCGTAGGATGTCCACTGCTGGACAACGCTTGAGCCTGACTGTTGATCAGATTCCTGGAGGTAAACCTCATTCAAAGGTCGTCTGCATTGGTACCTCACCCTCGCCTATTTCTACCACCAAATAGCAGTGTTCGTATTGTTGTATTCCAGTTGGAAGAGTGAGAGAGGCAGTGAAATTACTGGGTAAATGTGACAGTGTATTCAGTTCACAATGTTATTGATATGCTAGTGACATCATTGTGATGACACGAGTGTCTATAAGCTGCGGTCACGTTTTCCACCAAGAGGACAGTATACTTGTTTGTTGTATAATAATAATAAATAAAAAATAGTGCCATAGACAAAAGTTTTAGATTTTTTTTTGTTTAGTTAGTTGATCAAAAAGCATATATCCTATTTGATGCACCAGATAAGTACTTATACGATGAAAAATTGACAGTATTTGATCTGTGTCTGGGTGTTTTATGCGTATTTAAATAACTTTATATATATTGGTTTTATGTATGTATTTTATTATTATATTTAACGTATATTATGGTAAGGTGTGATATAAAATAATAAAACTATGCAGAACTGCATTTGTATAGGTAAACAATTTTGAATATCTATTTGAGGAAACATGTAATTACATACATTTTCTTATTTGGGTAACATCAAAAGGCAGCAGTCTCATGTATGATTATTTTAAAAGTACTTATGTAATGAAATGTGATTTACCTGTACTAATCTCCTTAAAATAGTTGCCTTAAAACAAAATTCAAAAAAGGTTCCAGATTTATGAGCTATTTTCAGAAAATCTCTTAAGGGTGGTGGTTGGTTAAGGTGGTTGAATAAGTAAAAATAGAGTTGAATACAGAAAGCAAAATGTCTTCGTGTAAGAACTAATCGGAAAAACAATCCGGCTTAAAGCAATTTCAAAACAATGTCGCATGTTTATCAACGAGGATAATGCATTGTACGACCATTAACAATTGCTATACAAAATAAGCAACACTACTTGCAGTTTTTACTCTCATCCCCAGTCCTAAGTAGGGCGAGAGTCGAAAAACAAACCGTCAAACCTTAACTCCAACTCAGATAACCAAACTCAGATACACGTGTCACCACGTCGCCCGTCTGCATCGGCCCGAAATATGATTTTTAACGAGACATCCCAAGTATGTAATTGTGGGTGAATGCGTTTCGTAACGATTATTTATGTCGCCCCCGGAAAAGGGGTGCTGGGGGGGGGGGGGGAGGGTTTGAGGGAAATTATTTTTTATTGTTTCCATAGCCCGTTGCGAGCTATTTGGTTAGGCTAATATTAGATAAACCTTCACGATATTAATGTCCGTTTTATCTTTATGATATCATGGACGGATTTGGTTAATGAGATACGAGTTATGGCTTATTTTTCGCTCCGAATAAGCCGTGCTTGTTAATTTAATTTTGTATTTGGTTCGTTCCGTGTTTACGGCTGCAAGTAATGGAACATCCTGAAGAATTACTAATTTTTACTTGATATTTTTTATCATCCAAAAAGAGACTTTAAGTGATAGGAGTACGAGTCATATTTATTAGTGTTATATTATTTGGCGTCAGAATTATTATTTGTATTAGCCGTGAGGTACCAGCAAAGTAGAATAATACCTCCCCATGTACCGTGTCATAAGAGCTGCCTGAAGTACCGGTACCAATAGATGGCGGTATATCCATCCGCAACAGTGTAACTCAAAAGCAACTCGTCTCAAAGCTACACGCTGCGATGGCCCAACACGGCAATTATGGGCAACAGCCCCCTTTTTTGGGGAGGCCTATATGCAGCAGAGGACTTTCTTCCGATACTGCCTTCCGTCGATTCTCTAAAGACACTTGGTGCAAACTAGAGTACTATTCTATTCTCCCGGTACTTAAACACCTATTTTAGGTAAATATAAGTATTGAGACATTTTAGGAGAACCACCAATGAATGCAATAATTACCAGCCAATCCGGATTTCGGTAATGAACACGTACCGCCGCGACGGCCGGGCAGAGCGGGCGCGGTTTGGCGCCGGCGGCGCGTTGGCGCGCGTCAATCACGAGTTATAACTCCATGCGGCCCGCGGTTTGTGCAGCTGAGCTTATATTTACGTACTCCATTAATAAAAACATGCATTTTTCGGTAAAATAAGCAGTGTTGTAGGGATTATTTACAACTTGCTGTGCCCGTGACTTCGCCCGCGTGGTAATGTGACTTTGTAACATATCTCTACTCGAAACATATATTTTTCACCCGTTTTCACCACATTTTTGATTGATGCCACACTTTTAATATGCGTAGCGTGATATTATATAGTTTCAGTTACTCCTTATTACATAAGCTATCTGCCAGTAAAATTCCCGTCCAAATCGGTCCAACCGTTCTAGAGACTAGCCGGAACAAAAAACAGACAGATGAAAATTGTTAAAAAACGTCTATATTCATATGCATGTAATAGAAGGCAGTTTCAATATTACAAACAGACACTCCAATTTTATTTATATGATTAGATGTAGTGAAGCGGCTCGGCGCTCACTCCAGAGTGTAGTGGGAAAGGTTTATACGAAAAAGTCTAGATTCTACCAAACAGGTCATGGTGTAAAAATTAGTATTTAGGAACTTAATGAAAATATACTGGAAACCCTATAAAGCCAATCAAAACTTCCACGAATAATCAGTACAAATCTCTCATCATTAAAAGTCAACAGCTTACACGTCAGCTATTACTGCAAACCGCCTAAAAACGTTTAAAGAAAACAAAGCCGGCACAATGACATAAAAGGAGTATATTAAACACGCGTATTACATGGGAACGCAGCGATCGGGCGGGCGGGGCGAAATTAAAAACGCGCTAAAACCACGACAAAAAGCCGCGTAGATTTATAAACTGGACCGACGCTAACACACTTTCACGTGTCAATGGATCCAACGTAAAAGCCCAAAAAGCCGAACAAAAAAAAGAGAAGAGAGAAAACAGTTGGGACAACATGCATGCATCTTTTTCACAGACTGACAAATGGGTGTAGAGTCTACACGGGACGAAAAATCATTCACAAATTCTGACGGCGGCCGCTTAGCCAGCCGCGCGGGCCGACTTTTTATCTGCCATCAATAAAAAGCCAAAAAGCGGGGGGGAAAAAAAACAAAAAGTGTGACGTCACGGGTACGTTTTCGCCGGCGCCGGGCGCGGATAAATCAGCGGCCGCTAGCGTGGAGGCGGCTTCCGATTGTGGCGTTTATGGGTGTTTGATTTACACGGGCGCGTTGACGCGCGTCGATGCCAGTTTGTTGTTTCAGCATGCATCAAATTGTTGTCGTGTTGTGGGCGCAGGTTTCCAGTTCGACTGGTATTTTTTTTATGAGCTGCACAAGCATTTTCAATGTAGCGCTATTCCGTTGACAAGATTAAGTAAACGATTAATGTATCATCATCATCATACTAGCCATTGGAAGTCCACTGCTGGATATTAGCCTCTCCAAGAAAGAAGGTTTTGTGCTTATAAATTCCGCGCTGAGCAAGCGTGTTGGCAATCGCGACGGGGATGCTGCTGCCCACCCCGCCCTGTGCATTTGAGCTGCACTGTTTCACATGGATATACCGCCATCTGTCGGTTCTGATAACTTAATAACCTCTAAGGATACCTGGTACAGTGGGATGGTGATGTGTATTATGTGCAAATTTTCTGAAGCTTTCTTGTTTCATCATCTTGATAGCAGTTCTACTGCAGGACGAGGATCTCATAAAGAGATTTCCAGGGGAACTGGTTGTATGTGGCCTACATCCCACGCTATTCTGCGGTTCTGTATTGCCATAAAAAGATGCAGTCGATTAGTATTTTTCACAGTGTTTCACAATACTTGGCGTGTTGCAAAAAGGCGTTATTGTATTGGAACCGATTGATGACACGGACTACGGATTGGACGGGCAGAAGAAATGTTGTCACGAACCTTGACCACGCCTGAGCAGCATGTCAATAATACATACTAATATGACGTTGTATGTACTATAGAATACTTATCTATGCCAAAGACGACTCCTTGAAAGACTAATGTCATCACAAATCATTCGATGAGAACATCGCGAGGCTTCGCATCGTTTGAAAACATGTGACAGTCAATAATATTGAAATAGCCCATAAATATAACATGAAACGCAGATATATTAAATACACGTGCAAAGGAACTAATATTATCATCACTTAACCTAATTCCATCAACTCATCCAAACACTCATACACACTTCATACAAACTCCAAACTGTCAATATTGCCCACGCCGCGGTACGCGTTTGCCAATTCGAATCGCACAAACTTGTCGTCGGTGTGTCGTGATACAAACGTTTTAGGTCTGTGGTAATTGACTGACTACATAAAATACTAACTCCACAATTATGGGACAGAAACAAAACTAGCATATGATATAAATATTCAGAGTTTAACTTTATAGTATAAGGGTATCAGAAACGATAGATGGCGGTATATCCATCCGAGACAGTTTAGCTCAAATGCACAGGGCGGGGGTGGGCAGCAACATCCCCATTGCAAAGCTAGCTCTCTGAAGTAATTATAGAGAAAATCCCCCCTTTTCGAGGATACAAAATAAATTACAAATCATTTAATTCTAGAGTTTCTGTATAGTTTACGGTAAGTAACCAAAATAAATGCCCTGAAGTACCCGCTGTAGAACAGTGCTTCCTTCTGTACTAGGTGTCGTAAGAGGTGACTGTGGTACCGGAGCCGACAGATGGCGGTATACCCATCCGAAATAGCGCTATGGATAAAAGTCTTTTTACGATTTTAAATTCCCACACCATCGCATACATTTCCCTGATTCCGTGATGAGTCGCTTAAAGCACTTGTGTTACGAGCATCAGACAACAGTGGAATCACAAATATACTACTTAAATACAGAACAAACACAAATATGATCATATAAATATTTGTCCTGGGTGGAGATCAAAACCACAACTTTGATTTACAAGCCAGGATCTCTACCAATTGCGCCGTCGAGCCTGTCAGATAATGAACTTAAATAACGGCCAAATATCGCCCTGCTGCATAATATCACTAATTTTTGTAACATATGTCATCATTAATAACATGACATTTAGCTGTCTATTTTTTAATGACAACAAATGTGACCCCAAACGGATATATATAAGACAGATGTTCAGTTGCTAAGGAACATCTGAGAATATGTTAAGAATTATTCACAAAGCCTTTTCTTTGTAAATAATTCTTGTAAAACAAGATGTGTTTTTGTGTCATAAAAATGTGTGTTTGGCATTAAAATTTACTATGAATTGGTAAAAATAAAGAAACTTATTCGCTTATTTGCATAGTTGCGTCATCGTTTTCAACGAATTTTGATTTGGTAATCGTAAATTTAAAATTGTATTTTATCTATACTAAATATTAATATGCTAAAGAGTTTGTTTGTTTGAACGCGCTTATCTCAGGAACCGCTATTTGGATTTGAAAAACTATTTTATTGATCGTTAGTCCATTTATCAAGGAAAGCTATACCCTAAATGTGAATATTCCACGCGGACAAAGTCGCCGGCATTGCTAGTTATTAGTAATCGCCGCTAGTGAAGTCAGATCATCCGTCTTGTACTAGTGATATCAAAGTAATAATAGACAAAAAACATATGTTTTATTGAACATTAGCCTTATGAGTGATAAAGAAATGAAGAAAATGCATATATTTAAAGTGAGCATATAATAGAGATATAAATAAAAGTACTTTTTTAAAGACTGTAAAAAGAGGTTTATATTTTTTTACATTTATTCTTCGACCTTTCGGATACCACAACTGATCAGAAGATTGTCAAAAGTACTTCTGATAATTTTGTTCAAAATGCCATAAAAATAGTAAACGCGTAAATTTTAAAAAATACTTGTAGAGAAAATATTTATACACTAATAAAAGAAGTTTCTATGTAAATAAAGTTGCACAGTCTACGAGTACAAGTATTAAAATAACGCGAAATCATGAGTCAAGCCACATCTAAAAAGAGAATCAATCCCGCCTAAAAGCAAAATAATTGAACGAACAAGATAAGACAAGCCTACTCCTCCCTTATCTGGCTGACTTTGACAGACACCGAGCATCAGCGATCAACTGGTGTCCCGCGCCCTCCAGTCATTCACTCACTCACTCACTCATTCAGTCGCTCATTCATCTGCTCACTCCGGCGTCGGTTTCGAGTGATGTCTGATCAACTTACGCGATTGTTTTTTTTCTCGCTGATGGCAAAAGGATGGTTCTTTTTCGGATTAATGGAGCGAATTTCAAGTTTGTGTTTCACAGTTTTTTTTTTTGTGTTTTTAGTGGAATAAGCTGTATTGAGTTACAAGTTTGTGAAATAAAGACTGGTAATAAATATGGTTTAACAATTTTATAGTTATTCTATATATGTGCATCTCGACTCGTTAGAAGATAAGTTCTTATCATCATTCTCATACCAGCCATTTAAAGTCTACAGCTGGACATAGGCCTCTCCAAGAGGGGGAATTTTGCCCATAATTGCCGCCCTGGGCAGGCGTGTTGGCCGTTTTGAATGGATATATCGCCATCTGTCTATTCTGATACCTCAGTCGCCTCTTACGACACCTGTTACAGGTGGAGGTACTATTCTACTCTGCCGGTACCTCACTGCGTATTATCTTCAACTATGTACGTCATCCTGTCATGTATACAAACCTATGTTTATCATGAAAAAAAATTGCGCATTTAAATTGAGATATAAACTATTCTATCTCTCAAGTTAGATCAAACCCGACACAGCAAGCAAAAAAAATTAAAATAGGTTTAGTATTCAGGAAAAACACGTAATTTATATACCGTAATTGGAAATCAAATCAACAATTTGTATTTATAAATATAAATAATATTAATAATAATAAAATGCGACAAAAGAAACCTACAACATATTTTGATGCTTAAGTACCTAAACTAGGTCTAGCCTGTTCTTATAGGCACTTATGTTTTGTGTGCACGTAGGAGTTAATGGATGTGTGTGAATGTATAATCCATATTATTTACGTATATTTTATATAAATAAATATACCTATCTATTGTTTTGACAGGCCTGGTGGCTCGGATGGTAGTGATTTTATCTTATGCGCCAGGGGTCGTTGGTTTTATCCCCACCCAGGACAAATATTTAAATGATGATTTTTGTATTTGTTCGGTGCCTGGGTGTTAGATGTATGTATTTAAGTTTTATATTTGTGATTCTTCTGTTGTCTGTTGGCGGTAACACAAGCGCTTATATAAAGCTACGGTATATAAAGCGTAGTGCAAAGAAAAGCCTTAATAACAAACAGAGTGTATCTCATGCCAATTTATTTAATTAACTATAGGTGCACGTTTGCCTCGTGTCTGGGTATCAATGACATATTTGTACACAAATAATTTAATCAATGATGTATCGAGTAATCCGCAGACATAACAAGAGCACGCGTCAACCTTCAACCCCTCGTGAAGGGTTAATGGTCTGCGCATAATCAAAGGGCTGTCACATCCACGATTTTTTAAATGAGAATCGGCCATTGTTTACTCTTTCTGTACTAGCCTATGCACTCCACTTCGGCTGCCGGTAAAAAGTATTTTTACTGTCATCTGATTTCCAAATTGAACTTGGTCTATCGAACGAAATAGTTTGCAAAGGCATTTAGTAATTTTACTTGCGCTTAAAATTCTGTTAATTTAAAGCCTATTTTATTATAAAGAATGACGGGCCCGTTGGCGCAGGTGGAAGTAATCCTAACTTATGTGTCAAGGGTCGTGGTCCCCATCCAGGACAAATACTTGTATGATGATATTTATATTGATTCTGTGTGTGGGTGTAAAAATATGTATTTAAGTATTATATTATATACCCTTAGACCTTACTGGATTTTTCTGCTAAAGCCAATGCAAGAGAAGGAACAATGTAATGAGCGACCATCGGCAACAACAATAAAGATCGAATGATCTGAATGAGATTGACGGCGATCAATCAAAGGTGCTAAGGCACGGACTACTCGAGAGGCCGTTAAGGCGGATTGAATTTCAGGCGGAACCTGAGTCTACATGCACTTGTTGGCAAGAGCATTTCTTTAGTTAATTTGTGTGTGTGTGTGCATGTATGTGCGATGGAGGAACTCAATCAATAACATTAACTAGAAAAACTTCAACTTGTCTCAGGTATCAGGCGGGAGTCGAACCTGAATCTTTCCATTTTCATAAGATGCAGGTTACAATCCCAACTGACACCTGAGACAGATTGAATGATTTCTAGTAAATCTTATATTTAATATAGAATCAAAATTTTCACAATTCATAATACCAATAAAAATAACTAACTTGTCACCATATTTAAATACGGCCTAATTATGGTGGAATGATAATTTTGCCATTGCCACCGCATACCATCGCTAACGAATCGGATTTGTTGTTTTCTTAGTCAAACGCTAGATGTCTGTGTAGCCAAATTTATATTTTATGTTACCTCATAAAGTCACAGCGGGACGTCGCCGGTTGTGAATTAACTTAAATGTTACCAAATAAAATATATTTAAAACACGCTCCATGTGCCGATAGGTACCGGCAGAGGAAAATAGTAACTCCCTCTTCACCAGATGTCGTAAGAGGCGACTGCGGTACAGAAACAGAACGATGGCGGTGGGAATTGGCGGTAGTATCTACGTCACAAAAGCTTCGCTCTGCAATTGCCAATACGCTTGCCCAGCGCACAATTCCCACTTTCTTGGGGAGCCCTTTATCTAGCAGTGGACTCCCAATGGCTGGTATGATGAAATCACGCTCCATTAACGTACAATAGCTCGTCACTGTCGTGACGCGGCGTCAGATCGTTCACGCTAGAGCGCGCGTTAACATCAAATTAATAAATTAATAAACAACAAAGTGTTATTAAATTCCGCATCGACTATCGAGAACGCATGCTGTCGATAAATCACGCGCATGTCAAAGATCACTGCATAATATTATAAGTATTACTGAGCACGATTCGCGGGTGTATGCTAAAGTAGACAAATGTCAAATGGACATACATACATACAAATATACATACATATGCGGAATAAATAAATGAGTGATTTTAATTATTCGAGTTGATCGTTTGTAATTTAATAATAGGTAGCCGTGAGGAACCGGCATAGCCGTGAGAATAGTAGAATAGTACCTCCTACTGCACCAGTAGTCGTAAGAGGTGACTAAGATACCAAAACCACAGATGGCGGTATATCCATCCAGAACATTGCAGCTCAAATGCACCGGGCGGGGATCGGCAGCAGCATGCTCGTCGCGAAAGCCGCGCTCTGCGAGAGTCATCACGCTTGCCCAGCGCGGCAATTATAGGCAAAAGACCTCCTTTCTTGGAGAGGCCTATGTCCAGCAGTGGCCCTTCAGTTGCTGGTTTGATGATGGTGATGATTCTTCTAACCGCTCAATCACAATAGAATTAATGTATTTATTATAGTTGATTTTGTTTGATATCAGCAATAGACAAATAAAGCCAAATAAATGTGGCTAACTCAAAAGGCTTAAGTGTCAGAAAGGCAGTAAAAGATTAACCTGACCCCAAGAACAAGTCATTCCGTCTCACGACGACGCACCAGTTGAAGGAAATGGCGTGCGAATTTGACATTATTCCCATACGAAATTATTCAAATTTTGTAATGACTTTCCGCCATAAGAAAAACCATAAATTGCCACTAATAATATATTGCAAATGTCGCAGACATGATTTGTTGAATTAATTAATACACGAGACTCTCAATGTGACTTTAACCATTTCGTTAGGTTTACTTTTTGTTAATTTTTATTTGTATATATTTATAATCAATAATGTCACGATCCTGATATAATAATTAAACACTGTCTGTATGACTTGATTTTGTTTATTTGTGCCATTAATTTATTTTTGGTAGTTTAATAAAGTAGGGGGGAGGGGGGAAGTGGCAGGAGGCTGGAATGGAAAACTTGACAAGTCGCTTAAAGCACCTGTTTTACGAACTTTCATCTTACGCGAACTGAACCAAATGGCCACGTACAATTGCTACTACAACAAAGATTAATAACAACATAAGAACATATCCAAAATTTTATCTATATAGAAAATCTATGATAAACCAACACAAAACAAAACGTTTAGAAAACCATAATAATCGCGAACTTATCCTCAATAAAAAAAAACCATCTTACTCGACCATGCCGATCACGTCGACGCGAACTGATTGACGCGAGACGTCCGCTGGCCCCCACTGACCCCCAGCCCCCGGGCCCAGACACCGACCCCACCCTCTTGACCCCACCCAAGGAACATGTGAAAAATGTCATTAATGCACCATAGGGCGGCCCCGATCGACGTGTGCATTAAATTTTATTGATATAGTTCTGTGTACCGGGGAATTCTGGATGACAGGAATTTCAGAGGTATACCTAAGCATTGTTAAGGTTCAACTACACAAATATAATATAGTGAAAAGATACGTATGTTTGCTTGTTTGTAGCCAATAGACGCAAAAACTACTTGACCGTTTATGAAAATTTCTTAACATTAGAAATTTTAATTATTCATAGGCTATATTATATTTAAAAAAATAGAGGTCATTAAAATGGAAATATATAATGAGGATTTGTATTTTTGTACATTTGTAACAAATAAACTCATAAACTACTCGACCGATTTCAAAAATACTTTCACTAATAAACAGTTAAATTATCACCAAGTAACCGCATTTATATTTGATTCTGATATTCTTATGGAAAAGGAAAAAAACACGGGTAAAACCATGGAGCACTTGTAGTATTATTATAAATTCCATCAACCAAAATCCTTAGCCTGACATACCACTATATATCTCGCAATTCGTGGTATTTATTTGTTTGGTTATACCATTTAAATAAAGCAAGTTAAGTTTGTAGAATGAGTTTTATCATCATATGTTGGTTTGTCATCTATTTTCTATATACATAAATTTAAGATAGTAGTAGCAATTGCCCGTGGTCTTTTGGTTCGATTCGCGTAAGATGAATGATATAAATGAATGAATGATGAGGAAAAACAATTGAGATGTAGATATTATATATGTAGATGATGTAGACGCGGACGGTTTTGTCTTGTCCTGTCTTGTAAGCCAAAGATCGTATGTACAATGTTTTTTCAGTGTCTGTGTGTTAATTATAGGTATTTAGGTAGTATATTTGTGATTCCTCTATTGTTACGGAAGTACTTTAAGCGACTTATTGTTGAATCAGGCCAATGTATGAGATCTCGAAATTTATTTATGTCATCGTCGTACATGACATATCTACAATCAGAGAAGGGGCTACTAGAAGAGGAAACGGCTAATTGTTATTTTAAAATATGTCGCCGCCCTAAAGAACGAAGTCATCGAAAATCCAGGGTCGAATCAAGGGCTAATTTCAGCGACCGGCGCCCGAATGCGACCCTGGCGGGACGCGCGAGATTGTATAGCGAGCAGTTTAGAATAAATAGCCAGCGACTGTCGCTAAACGCTGCTTGTGCCCAAAAAAGTTGTTAACTAAATTGTTTTGTCCGTTTTTTTATGTCCCAACGCTGACAGATTGTGCTCCCAAATATTTGTGATTTGTTACCACATTTGAGCAACTTGAAATATGTCTGATCTCATTGGCACGTATTCAACATTACACGAGGTTTATCTCTTACAATAGGTCACCTGGTACCTCATTTACACAAATTTCTACCGCTAAATAGCAGTGTTCGCAATGCTGTGTTCCCCGGTCACAAGAGCGAGAGAATCAGTAACTAAGTAATGTGGCATGATATCCTTAAGCCACAAGATTGACAACGTGTTAGTGATATCATTGTGATATCACCTATAGATATAGTCTGCAGTGACGCTTACTATCACGCGGTCTGTATGCTTGTTTGTCGACTTGGTTTAATAAATGAAGGTCTTGGCCCTGTTGTAGAAGTAAAAGTAGAAATTAAAATGGAAAAAAATATACCTCCCGACGAAATATGAGCCTCTAAGTGACAATTTCAAACGTTACGTCAGGACCGTCCCGTATATTGAACTAGGCAGACTAATCCAATAATTCCGAACCAGAGCGAAGGGTGGATCGCCAATACAGACGTAATAACGCAAAAACTCTGAACAATAGACATTAATAAGACAGCGGGTATAATGGTCAGGATGCGCTTATTAAAACATTTCACCAGGCAATATCAGGCGCTCACAATATGTGCCGCAAACTCGGTCCGCATGTGACGACCTGTGGGAATCGCGTCGAGAAAACTTCATTAACTCCAACGACTCGGCCCCGCCCCTCCCCCCCCCCCCCCACCCCCCCGCCTCCCCCGTCCCCGCCGCCCGCCACCGCCCCCGTGACGGACGCGACGGGGACGGCTTATTACGTCGCGGACGTGCCGCGAAATCGAAGAAATGTGACGTAAATACGCGAGCGTTCGAAAAGAATCGTCCCACTGATTGGCCGGCTTTGTGTTCGGCTGACCGTTAATTCGATCTGCGGGCTCAGACTACGGGAAGTCGGCTTTGACGGGCCCAGAGAAGGTGTCTAAGCTTGTTGAAATTATGTGCTGCAAATTGTCTAAAAAAGATTGCTTTGGCTAGGTCTTACATTAGAGCCGTGAGGTACCGGCAGAGCAGAAACAGTACCTCTGCACCAGGTGTCGTAAAAGGCGACTTGTGTACCAGAACCGACAGGTGGCGGTATATCCATTTGAGACAATGTAGCTTAATTGCATAGGGTGGGGATGGACAGCAGCATCCCCGTCGCGATAGCTGCGCTCTACGATTGCCAACACGCTTGCCCAGCGCGGCAATTATGGGTAAAATTACCCCTTTCTTACGGAAGTCTATTTCCAGGAGTGGACTTCCAATGGCTTTAATGATAATGATGATTTCTTATATCTGTATTTTCTTGGTCAATATAAAAAAAGAACATCAACATTAAGAACAGCTTAAAGGAGTTTTCGTATGCAGTTAATTAAATATCCAATTATTTTGCACGAGTAAGCCAAAAACAAATGTTTCAGTAAATTCGGTAAAATCAGTGGGTAAACTTAGCAAGACAAAATATCGTCCATTAGATGATCACGATGGCACAACTGGTAGTGATCCTATCTATTGCGCAAAGGATCGTAGGTTCGATCCCCACCCAGGACAAACATTTATATGATGAATATTTAAGTTTGTTCTTCGTGTCTAGTTTGCGTAACGCAAGTGATTTAAGCGACTTATTTCGGGGTTGGAATGGGATGTTGTGTGAATTGTGGCTCCGAGCCCCCTATCAGCCAATACGCAAGATAACATAGCTACCGTGCACATAATTGTCCTCTCTCCTCACCTCAATCCCATTCCCTCCCAGGGATGATTGTCTGGATCTGTAATAACGTGCAGTGAGAAATACAAACCGTTTGATTCCGATAGTCTGAGTGTGTATCTAGTTCCTCGTTTTATTATCGACATTTCTGTGATCGCCGAAACTGAGGCTGATGTGTGATAGGAGCGGGCCCATTCTCCTCTATACGATTACCATTTACTTTATGACATCTTCGCTGAACGATACATCGTGCGTGAAATACACTTACCCTCTGACGATTTTCGTAGAAATTTCTACTACCTTTAATGTATACTAATGTTAGAGTTAGCCGTGGGGTATCGAACGAGTCACACAGTACCTTCCCCGGTAATGGGTGTCATAAACGACGACTGAGGTACCGTAACGGGCAAATGCAACAGGGATGGCGAGCAGCTTTCCCCTCATGAAAGCTACGCTCTCCCACCACCGCTGCCCAGCGCGGCAAATAAGGCCATCATTTCCATTTATGGGAATGCATATAGCAGTGAACGTCATATGACTGCTATGATAATGATGGGGCAAAGTTCCATGAGATGAGACTGAGGTACCGGAATAGACAGATATTAAACCGCGGTATATCCATCTGGCAGCGAAATAAATCAAATGCATAAGGAGACGATTTCACCTACTCAATTATGCGCGATACCACTCAATGATCATATTGGAGTTCTATTAGAGACAATACAGATTTATCCTGAAACGCTGTCTCCTATATATATTCATATACAAACATGTATTTATTGCGTTCATTTATACAAATATGTATGCCACGTTTGTCTATTTTGTATATATATTGCCTGCACCATTATATATATATATATATATATTTATTTTTTTCTGTTTTGTGTAATGGTTGATTGGAAGATAATGCCATCTGCCATTTAGCATCCGCCTCCGCATCTGGCATCCGCCATTCGTACATCTTGTAACATTTTGTGCAATAAAGTTAAAAAAATAATAAAAAAATACAGAAAGACTTGTTTATTTATGCACTGAGAAAAAATACAACCTAGGAAAACGAATAAGTGGTGCCACTCAGGCAGGAAGTTCTCTTACAATATTTGAACAGATATGTGCATACATACATACATTACGCCTGTGTCCAATTGAGGTAGGCAGAGTCTATGGATCTTCACATACCTCTTCTACCTCGTAAATATATGTTCTATATATTTCTGCTGGCATTCCACTTTCATCCATCCTTTCTACAAGTCCAAACCGTCTCAACGTTCCTTCATATATTGTTGTCACAACATCAACTTTATACTACATCGATCTTTTATCACATTATTGATACACAAGATAGACTTTTTCTTTTCTTTGCGATAATACGAAAAATGTATGTCTCACATATGACTGACGTTTACTTATAGTATCTTTAAGAATTGGAAACTTGATATTTTGTACATGGCTTTTATTTTACAGCGTAGGGAAAAAGAAAGATTTTTTGCAAATTCACTCCCTAAGGGGTAAATCGGGGGTTCAAAATTAGTATAAAACTTTGCTCTTTTTGAAGTTATTTCAATAAAATTCAGTAAAAAAGTTTTTAATGATAGTCAAGAAATATGTGTAAAATATGCAAAGTTATCAAATCAAACGCGGGTGAAATCTCGGGGCTGTCTATATACACTGCAAAATGATATATATGTCAAAATACAAGCACCAGATACAAAGGCATACCTGCATGTGATTTAGTTAACGTCTCAGACAATAATGGTCCCGAATTCGCTTGCCGGCAAGAACATACCTACAAGTGTAGGAAAGTTTTCTAAACGTTTCACGCTTGGGAAGCAAACTTGTCTTCGTAGATCAAAGATTGCTAGTACGTGATAAAAATAGCTGATCCTTGTGAAAGTACATTATCGAATTATCTTAGGAATTTAAATAAAATCGACAAAATATTAGTTTACGCTCGAAAATTTTAGCGAATTGTATATGATTTGATATATTCAGTTGTAATTATAGTTTTGTTATCATAAGTCGTAATTCTATCCTATCATGTGCGCCAGGACCGTGGGTTCGATTCGCAGCCAGAGCAAAAATTTTAATGATGACATTTGTGTTTGTTCTGTGTCTGAGTGTTAAATATTTGCATTTAAGTAGTATATTTGTAATTTCTCTGTTGTCCGGTGTCCGTAACACAAGTGCTTTAAGCGATTACCACGGAGTACGGTCGATGAATGAGATGTTGTGGGAATTTATTATTATTATTTATAGTTATAGACAAAAAATTTAGGGCACACACAGACATTATTTTTTTCGACAAATCAAACAATGACACTACAGAAAATAAAACAAAATTGGTAAATAGAATCGTCATAGTAATTATTTGTCAGTGTTCTTTTTTCAAAGTTGGAAAATATTATTCACGAGGCAGAGAACTCGTACAATGATCTTCTGCATTATTTGTGCAGCCAAATGGCAGTGTTCGCATTGCTGTGTGACATTACTGGGTAATGTGACATAATACCTTCACGTCACTAGGTTACCACCGCGCGAGTGATATCCTTGTGATATTACAAGCGCGACTATCACGGGGCAAAAAAGATTGATGTCGTTATTCTTTAAAAGAGAAAATATATATTGATGTTGGTGATCCTATCTTGTACGCTAAAGGTCGCGGTGTTGGGTTCGATTCCCACCCAGGGCATGTAAGCGATGTCAGAATATTTCGCGTGGGCACAACCATATTTGATTGCTGTCAAAAATAAAAACACTAAAAACAACTAAGGAATTATCAGGGACTAATAAAGATTGTACACTGCGGATCCTTCGATAATATCTCACAAATAGATAATGACATTGACGCGCAATCGACTTCTATTGCTTTCACATATATTCAACAATTTGAAAATAATCAATCAATTATGACCTCAACATCCATGGGATAGAGTTCACTTTTGATGTTACATTTTGAAGGACTGCTCTATCTAGAGCTGAAGCCGCGTGCTGTATGGACTTTAAATAGCGATCATTTATAAATGAAGATATATAATTGACGTGGACATCACCTAAATAAACGTTATCATGTCATAAGGATTATGAAGATTTACGTGATAATTATTGGCTGTCTGTTATATTTGTCAATTTTTAAGTTGGTCGTTTATTGCGTTCACACGTCGGTGTAATATAAGAATCTGTACAAATCCGAGAAAATTGGTATGCCCAATTCATTATTAATATACAAATAAATGCACACAACATCTCTTATCACTTGTGTTATGGACATCAGATAACAAAGGAATCTTTATCATCATCATACCAGTCATTAAAAGTCCATTACTGGACATAGGCCTTCCTAAAAATGGAGGAATTTTGCCCATAATTGCTACGCTGGGCAAGCGTGGTGAGAATCGTAGAGTGTAGCTTCGCGACGGGGATGCTACGTGCATTCAAACTACACTGTTCCGAATGGATATACCGCCATCTGTCGGTTCCAGTACCTTAGTCGCCTCTCACAACATCTGGTACAGGGGGAGGTACTATTTTACTCTGCCGGTACCTCACGCCTCACAATTATATTATACGTAAATACATATTTAACAGCCAAACACAGAATAAACGCAAATGTTCAATATATAATGTTTGGCTTTAGCGAGGATCGACCCATGACATAAAAGATGGGAACATGAATGAATATGCTCTGACGTCTGAGAGATAAAAAAAAAGTCTCGCTGATGAGGTTATTACCACAAAGATTAAAGGACCGTAACTGCGTCTGCGCATATTTACTACCACCATAAGTGGTAGATGCGTCTAATCGCCTATAAAATTCGTCAATCAACAAGGTATCATACATACATATAAAAAAATACGGCAGACCCATCACGAAGTCACACGCAACATAACCAAACATTTGTAAGATCACCGGGTGATTTAACTTTCTTAGGCCACAAGGCTGGCGACGCGTTAGTGATACCGTAACACTTGCTAACATTTTTGCTATCAAAGCTCCGCGGTTTTATATTCAAATTCAATTTCCGATACCATGAGAATAAAAAAAGTAGCCAAAATTACTCCTAACATTAGCTATCTGCACCTTAAACTCCCATGAAAATCGATCCAGCCGTTTCAAAGATTAGTCGAAACAAAAACACAGACAGACATTTTATAATGCAAGCTGTTTTTTTGCAATTACAAACATGTATTGATGTTTTTTTTATGTCTGCAGATAAAATATAAATAAAACAAATTCCTAACTCCGTGGTAAGTCACTTAAAGCTCTTGGGTTGTGTTGCCAGACAACAGAGGATTCACAAATGTACTACTTAACTACATATATTTACCACCCAGACTCAGGACAAACACAATTATTATTATTTTTATATTTGTTTTTATTATTAATTTATCATATAAATATTTGTCCTAGGTGGGAATCGAACCGCATTGGTGTATTCTAAGATGCGCTCACCAATAAAATCTTCTGAATTAGTATCTATTTCTAACGACAGTGAAGTTTGATGGCGGCTCGCGTGTGGTCTACGACTCGTTTCATTTTTTATAACTGGTGTAACCTTTTAATTATACAAGTGTTGATTACAACGCCACGAACGATTTGATCATTATCTCACTTTATTATTTTAGATGATTCGAAAGATATGAAAATGTTTATCATATTTGTATTTATACACAATATTGCTTTTTGGAATTGTTATTATTTTTTAATATTAACATATACGTTCTCAAATGGAGACCACGTACCGGCAAGCGCAGCGTAAAACGCCCACCCACAAGGTGGACAGACGATCTGACTAAAACCGCAGGGTCGCGTTGGACGCGGGCCGCATACAACCGGCCTTATTGAATCACTTGGGGAGCTGTGGACGTCCAACGGTAATCATATTGAATGAATGAGTCGATTAATTATGAGTTAACAATTTATTTTTATCATCTGTGACATTAAAATTGTTGCCATTATACAAGAAAATGACAACAGTAAACAACATTTTAAGAGTCACCTCTTGGCCCATCACTCGATTGTAACGTTCGGAAACCAATCCGACATTTTCAAATTTCGAACATCGACGAGTTGTTCGAATTTTTAAAAAAAGGTACGCGTTTAGGGTTGTCGCGTTCTCGGAAGCGGACCACACGCGCGCGTTGACGTACGGCCGCGGTAATTGCCGGTACACTCGCGCGCGGAGTGCTAACGACGACCGGAATAGAAACGACACTGACCTACCGTCTTGTAGGTTACTGTTATAAAAAAGGTTATCAGACACCAAGAGTAGAGCGTTAGTCAATTGACCACACAGTAGGACATGCTTAAGAACATTTATGAGTATACCCTGTAATGATATTTACTTCTATGCTTCGTGAAATAATTCGTATTTTACACGCTAATATACATATGCGATATAATATACTAAGTTATATTTTTCATCGGAAAGACTAATTTTATGAAAACGAGCTCATCAATTACTACGCGTCAAATCTTTGCCTCGTCTTCAAAATCACCTGTCTTAACGTCAGGTGTAAATATCTAGCACGTCGTTTGCGACCACACATCACGACCGCGACGCGGCAGGTGCTGATGTGTGAACGTCTCGAGAATAGATGACTGACAGTTCTGTGAGCGACAGTACTAGATTTTTCTAAGATTTTAACATGGAAAACGTAAATGCAGGTCGGTTCACATGTACACTGATGTACATACTTATTAAGCTAATTTATGACCTCGTATAACAGAGGCGTGCTTTTTCCAATTAATTATGGAGTAACAAGTACAAATATTTACCGTGGGGTACCGGCAGGGTAGAATAGTACCTCACCTGAACCAGATATCGTAAGAGGCGACTGAGGTACCAGGACCCCGTCATAAAAGCTGCGCTCTGTGATTGCCCACACGCTTGACCAGCGCGGCAATTATGGGCAAATCCCCTTTTTTGGGGAAGCCTACATTCAGCTGTGGATTTACAATGGTTGGTATGATGAAGTACAAGTATGGTGCTACTTGCCTAAGATTTTTAGCAGGATAACTTTAACATTACTTGTGTAAAGGATACAACGATGTGGTTATTTCTTTAATGGAGACGATCTTGCTTAGAGAAGACTCTACTGAATATCAATTAGGTTATTCATTAATGGTACACCTAGGTGGATTAAGTTAGGCTGCGCAAAGCCTCACGATTACCCTTATTAGCTTATTATTTTAGTAATGTAAGAGGCACAAACTGTTGTAATGAACATGAAAAACTAATACATATATACATACATTTATTACAATTGCATTTATTACGTATACAGCTTTATTTACTGTTTGCACTCATATGTATATAAGGCGAGCCATTGCAGCGAGGTGAGGACGTCTCGGCGGCCGACGATTGACAGCCCTAGCATTCCAGACGGTTGCCAAAACGGTACACCGATCAATCAATATCGCGTCTACGCGCCTCGGCCGGCAGACGGTTGAGACAATTTTAAGTATATTTTTTTCCGACGGTGGAATAATGACCTTGACAAGGATTTATTAATATTATATAATTGAAAAACATGTTGTCATAGGCAATACCTGTTGTAGGATATGGAATAATAACAGATACATTAGCAAAAATCAACTTACCGGCCAACTATTGTTCTTTTTTTATGGTACTGTCTTCTTATTACAGATAATCTAAAAACTGAATGCAATATATAATTTCTGAATACAGCAGATAATTTTGCATTATCTACAGATAATTGTCAAAATTAACTAAAAGATAAATGATATGCAATCATTCATTCGATTGAACATACTTCAATGTAATCTGCCATAGCAACGTGCAATGAGTTTTGTTTTTAAAATTCTGAGTCACCGAGTCACATGTCGTAGCAATCGATCATTATTTTAATTACCAGCAATCAATCAACATTCAGCTGAGTTTATTAGTTGACGTCAGAATCAGAATGTCTTTTGTCAGTGACCAAGGTCCAAGGTCGTTGCCAACGGGAAAGGTTAAAACAACTTTTATTTAAAATCAAATTTGAAATAAGAATACGACTTTCGATATTTAAATTCCATCGAAGCGAAATTATATTCTTCGTTTATCCTTTATCAATTCGAATTTTAAAAAGTGAAACACGTTCTAAATTCAAATCCGGCCGAATCAATTAATGCGACAACAAAAACAAGCTCAACCCTTCACGTCGAGATGACGCGCTTCACCGGGACAGTCGCGTCCGTCAATCATGCGTCAGCGGGATTTCTGTCCGTCCGTCTGTCTTGAGACGCGTAACCTGACTCCCAGAATCCACTTAATCTTTATTGACGTCGCGTCGCTTTATTGTATTTGTAACTAACAATTTTGCACCGTATTCTCATGAGGATAAAGACTGCAGATCTCGTTTTTAGACATTTGTGTTTGCATGTCCAATGCTGCCTTCATTAGTAGCCCGTTTTCTTCTTAAGTAGACAACGTCTGTTATTTTGATTTTTATTGATGGGTTCTTTGTATTTTTTCTTTAGTTTGTCTTTTAATATTAATATTAAGATTGAATTGCTAGTTAATTGTAATAAAGCAATCATATCTATTTTTATTTTAAACATTTATATATATATATATATATATATTAATTAATGAGCAATGAACTTTTAAAAAGTATATAATCATTACCATCGCAAAAGAGATGCTAAGTACAAAAGTTCGCGTCGTATCGCGCACACGGAGATGCAAATAGGTGCACTTCTTCGGCTCGTCGTTACGGGACGCCCGGGAAGACCGGGACACAGGCTTACCGGGACATGTTTAGTGCCTCGCCCTATCCCCTCTTTGTCTACCGCTAAGCCTCCCCAACTCTTTCGGAATTGACTATCAGTGGGCGCATTTGAATGCATTTGCGAGAAATTTCTTGTGGCTAGTATGTGGATTGTTTTAAAACCAGTAATCTCTCTGTGATGAAGTAAAAAAGATGCAAGTAGAAAATTATTTCTTGAGATACGAGCAATATTACAGAGATAGATCAAGGGACCAAGGATCAATCAACAGGGATTGATTTTCAATTATTTTTTATGCATACATTTTATATTATGAACATGCTCATAACTTTTTTTTAACATGTTAAATCAAGAACATGGGCTTTACATGTTATTGTGATTTAATTGGTGAATTATTATTAGCACTCGATACATGTATAAAAAATCATTTCAAATATACTGTTAAATGCACGTAAAGTCAAGTATCACTAAATAACTGAGTGTTATATATATAAATATATACCGAATTATAACAATATGGACAATATTTTTATAGATATCCATGAAAAGAACTGGTTGCTATATACTATCATTATTATGTTTGTAAATTGTTGTTTAAACAGGGTTGGTAAACTCTAATAATAATTATAATAAAAAAAAACATTTATTTAAACTTATAAAAGGTTACAACAAACATCATATATAATTAACATCGATAAAATTACTTAAATAATTGAATTTAATTTATAATTGACTGGCAATACAACAAGGTGCTTCCTCGCCACTCAACACATTTTAATAGTTTGTTTGTTTGAACGCGTTAATCTCAGGATGCATAGGTCCGCTTTTAAAACTCATTCAGTACTGGATAGGCCATTAATTGAAAAAGACTATTATAACCTCCAAAGTAACTATTCATTATAGACAAAGTCACAGGCACTGCTAGTGTTATATAATCTAAGATATATTTCTGTAAAGTTCAATTCCATTCGTCACCAGTTTAAAAATGAAAGAAAAAGAAGTAAACGTTCCAAATTCAAAAACTCGTCAAAGGCACGTAAAGTCGGACAGCCGTTGGAGTCATTAGCTCACCTCAGTCCTCACCTGACGGAGGCTCCAGATGAACAAACAACGCCCGTCCGTGCCCGCGTTTCAACGGATCATTCTTAGATAAACACTAGTTTTTTCTGCGGCCGCATCCGTTCGTTGGAATGTAATGGATGAGGCGCGTCATCTCTGGTCTCATAAAAAAAAACCATGCGGGTTTTTATCGTAATTATCGCAATTGGTTTGCGTTAAATTGCAGCTCACGTGTTAATGTGGGAACGCGTCAGAATTATAACTTCTTCATACCAGCCATTGAAAGTCCTTTGCTGGACTCAGGTATCTCCAAGAATGGCGGTTTTTATCCCATAATTGCCAAGCGATCTTTGCTCTCTAAACGCAATACACATTTCTTTTCAATGAAGCAAACAAAATTATAATTTTTCGTGAGGTACCAGCAGAGTAGCATAGTACCTCCCAGTGTACCAGGTACCAGAACTGACAGACTACTCGGCGGTATCCGAAACAGAGTAGCTCAAACACTCAGGGCGGGGATGGGCAACAGCTTCCCCGTCGCTATATGCCCAGCGCGGCAATTAAGCGCGGGTTTCTTGGGGAGCCCCATGCCGTGCAATGGACTTCTAATGGCTGATATGATGGTGATAATGATAGACAGTTGGGATAGGAGTTAAGAAGAAATATACTACATGTACAAATCCGGCGCAGACATCTAGTCCTGAAAGATCGGTCGATATTATTCGGGGCCCACGCCGCATCCATCCAATTCTTGCGGAGTGTGCGAGCGATTGATTGATTCAAGTTTTCACAGCAAGCAACAGCGGCCCTTGCTGCCTTAACGATATTAAGACGTGTGGCGATCCGCGTAATTATAATGTTATTCATCAAAAAACTCGGCCCTCCATACCTGGTCAACCGCCACTCTTGACTGATTGTTCAGGTTCTGACAGCCGATTCCGCTATTAATTAATTTGGATTGATGGTTTGGGCGGCGGTGGTTTTTTGTTGGCGAAGCCACCAATTATCAATTGGTGAACGATTATACTTAATAGTTCAGGTATCACGCGTATCGACTGAGTTATCGGTTCGTTTTTTCTTTTGTCCAATAAATCGTTTCAATAAATCAGACAAGAAAGAACAAAAGACTTAGAATATACCATATATATATATATATATATGGTAGATACTGTTGTGCACCAGTACAATAAATACAAGTAACTCTGTAAATTTTGCAAGGGAAATGGGATATTTGATAATGGGAATGCGATTCTTCTGAAACACTGATGTGGAGAAAGATAGTGTAGAACACACCCCCTAAAAACGGGAAAGAATGTCCGTAATACTGCAATAAGCACTAAGAGACAACACTCGTAGTTTATTTTGATGGCTAATGGGTAGTGTACATATCTTGTACGCTGAAGATCGTGAGTTTGATCCCCACGCAGGACAAATATTTTTATTAGATGAATATTTATTTTCGTTCTATTTCTGTTAAATATGTATTTAAGAATTATATTTTTGAAAATTCTGTTATCTGATAACATAACACAAGATCATAGATTAAATTGACGTAAAAGGCACTGCAGGTTTACAGGAAAAACAAAAAAGAAAATAAAAACAATTCAATCGCTATAATTTTATAATTTGAAAAGCTATTTTTAATTATGTTTAAGCGTTTTTTTAACAAATATTATTAAAATTGAATCCTATTTTACATATAACTATTAACAAAAGTCAGAAATAAATAAATACAAATAAAAAATTGCCTTACGCCAATTGAGTTTCTGACCGCCGAAGTGCTTAAGCAACTTATCTCAGAGTCTGCTCTATGCATGGTATGTTGTGTAAATTTAATTCGTTTTATACGTATATCGCAAACAGTAAGAAACAACCCCATACCGGCATTAAAGGAAACATAATAGCTTAATAAATTTTACAGTTCAAGAGGAAAACTCAAGATTATATAGGAAATTTAAGAATGCCATTTATCCGATAAGCGGCGAGATACTGCACTAAACATGTCCCAGTAAGTCGGGACGTCCCACACGGGCCGGGGCTGCGGACCAAGACTGCACTCATTTACATGTGCGATGCACTTGGCGCGCGATACTGCACCCTTTCTTTCAGGAACAGTGCTTCTCAGTTGGGATAATCGTGGTACTTGTAGCCATGACTTCACTCACTATAGTAAGTGGAAAGACACATCACGCCTGTCCCATCGGGTAAGCAGACATTATGGATTTTCATTTTCTTCTCTCTTAGCATACCTCTCTTGCTTCCTTTACTCGCATTAGTATTTTCATACCAGCCATTTAATGTTCCCTACTAGATATAGGACTCATGTATTGAATTAGGTATTTTGCCCAAAATTGCCGCGCTGAGTAAGCGTGTTGGAAATCGCTTTCGCGACGAGGATGCTGCTGTCTATCCCCACCCTATGCATTTGAGCTTTACTCTCCTGGATAGATACACCGCCATCTATCGGTTTTGGTACCTTAGTCGCCTCTTACGACACCTGGCACAGGGTACTACTCTACTGTGCCAGTAGCTCACGGTTTATGGTCACCATCGTAAGTAAAATTCTCATTTGGCGATGCGTATGTCCAGCAGTGACAATCTCTCACTGTTGCGGTGGTGATGAACTTCAGGTGAAATGGAAACATCAAAACTCTTTTGTTTAATTTTCTGTATATAAAATATTTGGTAAGTAAAATCCATTCAAGTAACTACCAGCGCAGTTGAAAGAAAATTTAAAACGCAATATTAGGAAACTGTTTGATAAGAGCCTCCTAAACATGCCTCCTAAAGCCGGGAAGATGTCCCGGGCGACCCATAAAAATGAACTCACTCTAAAGGACTGCACTCATTTGCATTGCGCCGTTCCCCAGCATAGACCTCTCGCGCGGTATATGTGTTACCTAGGTACAACTTGAATTGACTATTGAGAAACTAGACATATACAAAAACGGGAACATTCTAAATACACTTCAACTTTATTTAAGCATGTTTGAATCGCCACTGAACATTATATTTACAATCAGAAGCTACGTTCTCTATTCGCTATTCATTAAACTAAATTAGATATAATATAATAATATAGACATATATATATATGTCTGGAAATCTAGTTTCTAGGATACGGTGGTCAAATTTATGATGTCTTTAGAAAAAGTTAGAAGCATCACCTTCAACAACTAAACGTGCAAAAGATCAGTGAAAGAAGACCTGTAAGACAGAATTAAAACAGTATTAATTTAGAATATAACAATAATGTAAATTCGCACAACATCTCATGAATTGACCTGATTCCGATATAAGTCGCTTTAAGCACTTGTGTTCCGGACATCAGGCAGAAATGATTTCTCTATATGATGTCCATGATATCTAAATATTAAAACTGAAAGACAACGTGTGGTACAGGCTGAGTTATTTAATACCTTCCCCTGTAACATGTGTCTAAGACGCGACTAAATTTCCGGAACCGGCAGATGGGTGGATGGATGGTATACCCATCCGCAACAGTGTAGCGCAAATGCACAGAGCGAGGATAGGCTAAAGCATCCCCGTCGCGAACACTGCGGCAATTATAGACAAAGTTTCTCCTTTCTTAGAGAGATAGATCTATTTCCGGCAGTGGACTTCCTGTCGCACAAATATTAATCATATAAATGTTTGTCCTGGGTGAGGATCTTTCTCTCTCACTCACAACTCTTGGCGCTCAAGATGAAAACACTACCGACTGCGCCATCGAGATTTGCCATTGGTAATCAGTAAAATAAAGTTTCGTTATTCCAAAGATATGATGTTGATTAAAAATCAAGTAAAAATAAAACTTGGACTAATTCTGAAAGCACAAATGTTTCTGATGTAATAAACATTTGCAGTTATTTATAATAGCGCTTCAGAGCCGACATCAAATTCAAAATAAACAAACGATACACCTTCAACTGTAAAACCGATCTAACAACAAAAGACTCCAATATCTCGATCGAGTCACGAATGACAATTAGACAGACACAGTCGTTTTATATCGATACGAAATTGTTTCGTTTCATCATAAACCTAACAATAGCCGTTGTCCGATTGACAGACTTATCGATTTATCGTCGATGTCGCGGTAAAAAGACGTCCGCGCCTGTCGGCCCGTCGACGACTGACGACTGTCGACTGACGACCGACGGGGACCGGCGCGGTGTCGACTGACGTCACGGAACGTCTTGATAGAGACGAACTAATCGCGAGACGGGCTCGGAATTTGAAATTTCCTTTGCAGTGCACGATTGAATGGCGTTGTCTTTTTGCATCCCCTGTTTTCCAATTAAATGTTCGTTTTATGTTCGAAATGTTGATTGAATGAGATGTCTATAGCATAAGTCCATCTCCAGACATTTATGTCTTTGTAATTTTATATTGCTTAAGCTTAAAGTGCAAACTATTCGATTGTGTTTTATAGAGTTTGTAAGAGCGGAAGTGAATGGTAGAGTCAGTAGGCGATCCTACCTTAACTAGGTAGGAGAGGTATTAAAGAAGGGCCGATATGTTATAAGCCTTATTGCGAAAGTCGAGATATTTATTAATTTCAATGCAAATATATCTATGCCAATACCATGTCGGATCTAAAGTCGTCACAGAATATTATCGCACTGCGTAATATAGTGATTAAGGGTTTTCCAAATCACTTAAATAATGGGAAGTGTTATTATAAACAAAACGATCCGTCAAAGTCGATCGACGGATTTAAAAGATAGAAATGTTTACGCTACGCCAGAACTGGAGGCCTTGAACATGCGGCGTCACACCAACATGCTTAAGGAGTGACGTGACGAACTCTTACTCTCATTTCTGTGCCAAGATTTGGCTATGGACTGGTAGGGATTGAAGATCCTTTAAGACCCAACAACCTGTCAGTACTCTGAATCCAACTGAATCCATCCTGGACCTGCTTCTTTATGTCTTCATAATCATCATCCTTTATATTTACCTACCTCATTCTCTACCTACGGTACTTTCGGTACCTCTTAATAATGTGTCTGTCTGTGATTGTTTGCGGCTTAACTAGAAAATCTGTTTTGATGGCATCTGTCTTGAAATTCAAGCACAAAGTCTAAATCGGGATATGATATATACCATTAGGTGTTATTGGAACCCATATCACCGTCAGTTTTTCTTACAGGTTCTTTTCTGGTGGCTCGCGTATGAACCTGCTATAAACTTGGTTAAAAGACCCGTCTGGTGCCGGCAGGCTAGTATTAAAGCAGGACACTCAATGACCTATTTGTTTAAGTATCATGTCATATATGTTTTTTTAAATGAGGATAAATTTGGTTTGTCTTGACTTTGATAATAATACATCGGGATATAACGGAGACTTCGGACAACTATGAGGAAAATAATAATCTTAAATTTGGTAGCTATTGTCTTTTTTAAGTGCCGAGTTGGTGTTCATCCAAACAAGCTGACACTAATCGCATCGGTTTCGCATATTTTAACGCATTCAAAATTCTTTCAGGTATAAAACCTTTTCACATGTTTCATACATCAAATGAAACAAAACCTTTTTAAAGTATTTAAAGCTAAGAGGTATGCCAAGCGGAAGAAGAATGCCAAGATCGTAACAAGTGGACATCCATTGTTTCTGTCTACTCCGATGGGACACAGGCGTGATGTATGTGTGCATGTATGTAAATCTAAAATATAGTTCCATTATCCTCTTAATGTCAGCAGTATAATAAAAAATATATTTTATTTAAAATTATTCAATAGGCAATATTAAATTAATAATTTAATAATAATGTCCGTATAAAAGAGGAATTGTTTCACAAATAAAGCTTTCAGCCCACAGACGAGCTGCTGTAATTTGTTTGTATGAACGCGCTAATTTCGAAAACTGCTGGTTCGATTTGAAGAATTCCTTCAGTGCCGGTTAGTCAATTCATAGCAAAAATCAGAAATTATTATATATTAAAAAATAACAGAGATCCGTTTCAAAATGAATAAATAAATCCTGAAACCCACTATAAAGAATATTCCACGCGGACGAAGTCGCGGGCATTGCTAGTGTTATATAAATTTATAGCAAATCGTCATAATATGATTATTTGCTATAGTATGTATTATATAGAACGACATAATATGTCGTTCTATTAGTTCGTAAACACGCGTAAAAGAAAACTAGCCCTTACTTTTTTACAATTAACTATAGCAATAACAATTTAATCACAATGTATCTAATCTTTATATATATAACTAAATAACTATCACCATCAAGATCATCATATCAGCAGCGGAACGTCCTCTGCTGCGCAATCTGATGATTCAGTCACTCTGACTACCGCCAATTGGTAAACCCCTTGGGGAAGTATATAGCTTAGAATATCATCGTATAGCCTCGCTTTCACTGTCCACATTCCTGCCCCAAGACGGTGCGCATAGCCAATGCAGCCATCAATCAACGGCTCCAGCCCGGGGCGCGGGTTCGACTCTCGCGCCGTGCAGCATGAACGCCTCCGTGCGAGATGCGATTATTAATACGTGCACAATTATCCGCGGTTTGCGATAGAGGCCATTGTTATTCGACCGGTCAGCGGTGAGGAGGTATGTTTGACTAATTTTATAGCTTCAGGCTTCGAAATGTGCATCCCGAAAGCTGTATGACTCTAAGAGTTACTCTTCTGTGGGTTGGATGTGAATATTAAAATGAGGCCAAAGAAAATTTAAGGCTTATTAAAAGTTAAAATTATAAAGAAATGTTGAGTATTATTTACTTCTAATATTTCTACCGCCAAATAGCAGTGTTCGCTTAGCTGTGTTCCGGTCTGAAGGGTGCGAGAGTGAATTTACCGGGTGATGTAGCATTATATCCTCAAGTCACAAGGTTGGCAACGCGTTAGTGATAGCCTTGTGATATTACGAGCGTCTAAAGGTTGCAGTGACGCGGACTGTTTGCTTGTTTGTCGACCTGGTCTAATAAAAAAAACGTATTCTATATTATTTTTTGTATTTATTAGAATTCTATATTGTTTATTGTATTAAAGAATAAAGTGTATTTATAATGATGTCCAATAACTTTATGAAATATATGAATAATTCCGAGAACATGACATAGTTTTGTGACAACAATTAAAGGTTTTTCTTATGATACGGAATTTTGCAATAAAGAAGATAAATAAACAAAAAATCTGTCGTTCCTTTAACCATACCGCTTAAATTCAATAACATCATATCAGTTATTCAAGTCCACTACGGGCTGTAGGCTTTCCCAAGAACGGGGGGAGTTTTGCTCATTATTGCCGCGCTGGGCAAGCGTGGTGGCTGCTGCTGCCCATCCCCCAACTGTGCAATTGAGTACCTAGTGAGCATTACCGCTAAAATAACTATGGTTAAAATATATAATACTTTCTAGCATTTACGTTTTAATTAATCATAATAAAAATACTTTTTTTAAGTTGAACTTAGTATGTAAAACATTAAATGGAATGAAATTAAATGAAAAATTCTGATAGGAACTCTACAATCTTGAACAGAAACTTGACGGATCCGATGGCGTAGATGGTAAGGATCCTATTTGTAGCGCTAAAGGTCGAGGGTTTGATCCCCACCCGGGACAAATTTACGATGATATTTGTATTTTTCTGTGTTTGGGTATTTTTAGGTAACCTCTGTTGTCAGATGTACATAATTGCTTTATGCGACTCATCTCGTGGTCAGACCGATGGGTGAATTAAAAATATGTAGCGTCATCTCCTAGTAATATCATTGTAGAGGTTTAATAATGTTTTAATATTCCTACGATGACGGGTTTGATTACGCAGATAGCAGTGGTCCTATCTTATACGCCAAGGGCCGAGAGTTCGATTCCTACCCACTACAGATATTTGTATGATGATATTTGTGTTGGTTGTGTGTCTGGGTGTTAAATGTATGTATTTAAGTAATAAATTTGTGGTTACTCTGTGGTCTGGCGTCCGTAACATAAGTGCTTTATGCGACTTACCACGGAGTCAGGATAATGTAGGAAAAGTCGGATAAAAAAAGGAAGCAATGTACGTCTACGAATTCTACGTATCACTATATCACGCCACCGGAAAAGGGAAAACTTGACATAAAACCAAGTCCACACAGTGTCAAGAGAAACTAAATTATTAGTATTTCAACTAGCAGTCTCAGCTTTGTGTCGCGTCAACGTCACCGTCCGCGATCAAGATCTACACAGCCAGCTGTCAGCGACGCCCGCCTGACGTTTGTCCCCCGGACCGACCGGAGGCCACCGGGGGTGAGGCACGAGGGGGTGCCGGGGGTTAACATCTTAGCTTGCTTCGTTTGTACCAGTTGATTTGAGATGTCAACGGTGCGATGCTTTGTGTGCCAATGTCTATTTCTACCAGCGACCCGCCTTAGCTGTTCTTGGGGTAGAGTACCTATATACAGGTATATATATATATATATGTATGTAAGTACTTAAACTAGTTTACTTTTGAACCTTGTTATATTAACGTCTACCATTAGTCGCAGTACTCAAGGAATGTCATGTTCCTATGACATGGTCCTAAAGTGCATATGTATTTTTATTAATTAATGAAATGAATTAGTATTTGATAGCATAAGGACGAGCTTAATATTAATAAATTCGCACAACAACTTATACATTGACCTGACTACGTGGTAGGTCGCTTAAAGCACGCGTGTTACGGACGACAGACAACATAGAAATCACAAATTTACTACTTAAATACATATATTTAACACCCAGACACGAAACAAACATAATATCATCATATAAATATTTACTCTGGGTGAGAGTCGAACCCACGACACCTGGCGCACAAGATAGGATCACTACCATCTGCGCCTGGCGCCATCGGGCCCGTGGAACTTAAGCTATTACTAATAGATTTATTATTATATGAGCGTTTCATCCCAAAACGTCGTTAATTTAAAACAAATCCCGGATACCTCTTTGTGTTGTGCGTGATTCGAACATACCTGTAACAAACAAAGATATAAATAATTAGTTTATTGCATTGAAACTCGACATTCCTCAGGCATCTTGAAATAATTATGTAATTTTGATGTATTTGCTTATTTTTGTAATGTTTCATTGATAGCTATGCAAATTCTGCGTAACGTATACAAACAATTAGCATTGTTTTTTCCATCACCAAGATAAAGCTTCATTACGTTTTAATAGAAATAATACCGTGAGGTACCGGCAGAGTAGAATAGTACCACTTAATGCACCTGGTGTCGTAAGAGGCGAATATGGTACTGAAACCGACAGGTGGCGGGATACACATCCAAAACAGTGTAACTCAAATGGACAGGGCGGTTATGGGCAGCAGCATCCTCGTCGCGAAAGCTGCGTTCTGCGATTGCCAACACGCTTGACCAGTGCGGCAATTATGGGCAAGAAACCTCCTTTTTTGGAGAGGCCTGTGAACATCAGTGGACCTCCAATGGCTGCTATGTTGATGAATAATAAAAATAAATTCTCACAACATATACATTGACCTGTCCCTGTGGTAATTCGCTTTAAAAACATGTGTTATGGACGCCAGAGGCATAGAACAAACACAAATATCATCATATAAATCTTAGCCCTTGGTGGAAACAAACCCACGACCCTCGGCGCACAAGATAGGGTGACTACCATCTGCGCCGACCGGCCCGTCGAAACATTTATTGTTTTATTTGCAAAGAACTAACTTTCTAAAAATAAATTAGACAATATACATTTAAATGGCGTTTGTCGAGAAATATTTACTTTTATGTGAATACTTTGATTATTAAAAAATATACCAGGTGTCGTAAGAGGCGACTGAGGTACCAGAATCGACAGATGGCGGTATCCATCCAAAGCGGTGTAGCTCGAAGACAACAGGGCGGTTATAAGCAGCAGCTTTCTCGTCGCGAAGAATCGCTCTGCGATTGCCACCACGCTTGCCCAGCGCGGCAACTATGGGCAAAGTTCCCCCTATCTTGGGGAGGCCTATGTCCAGCAGTGGACTTCCAAAGGCTGTAATGACGATGATATTCCCTAGATCACGACATCACGCGTGATTCTGTTACGCTTATTCTTCTCTTGGTGTGAATTGTTACATACATACATCTCGCCTGTGTCCCATCGAGGTAGACAGACACTATGGATCACCGCTTTTTACAATCTTGGCATACCTCTCTAGTTTCCCTTGCTCGCATTAGTCCTTTCATACAGCCTCGTTTATTCCTGAATATTATTGTTATCGCTAGGAAAAAGAAAGACGCGGGTAATAAGAATACTTAAGGATCATTATTTTCTGATGTGATGGCACCTGGCACAACTGTCAGTCGTTTGACAGTTGACGCCAGCGACAGAGAGTGCATCGATTGCATTTTTTTATTTTATTTCAGGCATTATGACAGGACAATGTCTGTCGAGTCAGTTAGCTTTTTTATATCAAGTCTAAATGTACGTTTAAAAACGCGTTTTTAGAAAGGAAATTTTTTGCTGTGTGTAAATTGATCCTACTTAAAAGATACGAAAAACTATTCAACCCTCAATTTATAGTAGCAAATTGTTTTTTCATGGTAAAAATAGGTAACTAGTTAAGCTAGGACAACATTTGTCGGGCCAGCAATTTTTTTTCTTATATATAGTCTGAATGAATGTTATCAAACGCATACTATGAATGTAGCAAAATGATAGTATTTTAAATTATAATAGCATCGGTTATAAAAATAATTTTTATTTAACAGTCCGATTGTGCGAGAAGGCCGATGTGGTTGACAGTAACCCTCTAAATAAACTGTCAATCAGCATTGATGGAAGCATTGATTGAATTAGACTCGAGAGGTCGATGTGCACATGTCATACGATTTGATTGAAGAGCTCGGTTTGGTATTAACTAGTTGGATTTTATTGGAATCAAATGCTTTTATTAGCTTATAATATTTCGGATGCAACTGGAAACTGACTATTTCGGCCCGGTGGGTCGGACTCGCAAGTCGCAAACAACCGGTCCTATTGGAAATCACTTGGGGAGGCCTACGGCCAGCAAAGTAGGTGTAAAATTAAAACTATATAGAATGCTATCATACAGTTCCTATTATTTTCTGGATTATCATCAAAGTCAAATATATCTTTATTTAAATAGGCAATATCATAGGCACTTTTATTCGTCAAAAAAACAAAGGAAACCCATGCTAATTACAATTTAACTCAACTGACCGATGACCTTGACAACCAGTGTTATAAGTCATTTAAACAAATAAGTCATTGAGTTTCCTACTTTAATACTAGTCTGCCGGCACCAGACGAGCCTTATAACTAATATATAGCAGATTCATTACGTTCAGAAAATAAATCTACAAGAAAAACTGATGGTGATATGGGTTTCAATAACAACTAATGGTAGGTATTATTGGATCCCATACCGGCGTTGGCGCTAACAAATTATTGCCTTAAAATCTGTTGGCATCCGTTATCATCATCATCATATCAGCCGTAGAACATCCACTGCTGGACACGGGCATCACAAAGAATGGGAAGAATTTTGCCCAGAATTGCTGCGCTAGGCAGGCAATCGCAGAGCATAAAGTCACGACGGGCATGCTGCTGTCACATCTTTTTGCAATTGAGCTATACTTCGTCGGATGTATATACCGCAATGTGTTGGTTCTGCAACCGGTACGTACCTCAGTCGCGTCTTAAAACACCTGATACGGGGTAGGTACTATTCTACTCTGACATCTCGGTTTATACTTTAATAATTTGTTAGGAAAAATCAATGGACATTCATGAAGGCAGTAAGTTCTATCGAACGTCTCGACCTGGCAAAATGACGGACATTAGCGCGTCCGCCATCTTCCGAGAGAAGCAGCGTATCAAATACGATATTCATAGATCGGGATGCGTCGGCCCGTCGTGTTGTGACGGCTGCTAACTTCCTGATCTATCCTGCAGGTGGGCCGTTGCACTTAGACGTGCCTTTGGGTAGTAAGCTGAGAGGTGGCGGTAGCGGAACTTCTGTTTTATTTTAAGAAAGTTTATCGGTGTAGTCCTTTTAGTTCTATCCAGTAACTAGGCACCCAAAACTTCTAACTAACTGTTATAAGTTTGGCGAGTCTGTTTATTTAGTATATATACAACCAAATATAGGCGTTTATGCATAGAAAATTTCTTGGGAATGTATTAAAAAAAATTAAAGAAAACATTTTTAAGCCTTCAAATGGGAACCAAGCCGCACCCTTTCTTTTAGTTTACAGAGCTTTAGTATTATTCAGTGTTGCTAATTATTATTTTTAACACTCGTATTTTAAATTTACATGTGTGAAGTAATCGATAATAGTACCTCAAACCTGTAAGAGATATAGACGACGAAGCCTCAAAGCCGACAGATGGTGGTATATCCATTCGAAACTGCTACAGAGTAGAAATGTCTCCGTTCTCATCGCGTTGCTTCTTTGCACGTTTCATCGTGTCTGCCAAAGGCTATAATAAGTCCAACAGTGGGCATCATACATGTTTATGCAGTTCTTGTTAGAAATAAGTATCCGCCAGTTTCACCAGCGCGCCATAGCCGGGCCAAGTCATGCGCAGCATAATCTGATGAGGCGGCGTCCGCGCAGGCTGATTAAACGCGTCGACGCATGCGCGTGGAAGGTGAGCAGGGAGTATTAGATTCTCCCGGGGGCTTTTTATGTGCGAACTCGTTGTTTTGGACGATTGTGAAGTCAGTTGAATTGTTTTGATAGAGTGTACAGGCATTTTTTTTTAATTCATGCGTTATTCGAAGAAAGACAATATATATATAATATTGTCTATCGTTGGCGATAATCATTTTTTTTCTTATATTTACATAGTCACTACTTATTATAGCAGAATTTAATAGATTTATTTTAACTAAACTTTTGTCATTCGAAATTACAAATAACACCTTGTTAAAATCAAACGTAGAGTCATTGGTGAATCTACTTTCTATATTTTCCATTTTTTTGGTTTTTTTTAATTTAAGATTCCGTATTTTTATATAAATCTTATTACGTGTTACAAAATAGAAGATAGCATCTTCCTTGTCCTTAGATAACATTCAGAGTATAGACAAGACTTCCTCGTAACAAGACATTGTAAGAATTACACTTGATTCCACAGCCTCCTAGAGTAAAGCAGCAAACACCCCCGGCCTGAGCTAGAACGGACGTGCGAGTGACTCAAATCTCGCCGGACACAATCGGATCCGCCTGTCCGGTCCGGCCAGCTTTGTTACGTTTATTTAGTGAAAGACAAATGCTGGCTGATGTGAATACACACCGTTTTACGATCAAAATATTTGTCTCTATTTAGCAAATTTCTTTTAGATATTACGACATAAATATAGAGTCGCTGACGCGAACATAACCACAAATAAAAGCCAATAAACATGGACAGTACAAACCTAATTCTAGATAAATATTCTCATAGGTATTTGATTACTAATCAAAATTCCATAGTAAGAGCACATTTTACTGCAACTTGGTGCCTAGATAGTAAATTAAATGGGTATTTTATCGGAATTTACATCTTTGGGTTGACGCGGGCACCAGGATCACATAAGGCATTAAGAGATTGCAAATTATCCGACGACAGGACCTACCGCATCTTTGCACTCCAACCCACGCTGGTCCAAAGAAAACAGAGTTCAAAATCGCGTATCTTATATCTTAGTAAGTTTGCGAGGCGTAGGTGTTTAACACGATGATCGGTCGACAATTCCAATCGAAATATATCGCCTCGGTGCGGTTGTAAACAAGTGTTGTAGGAGGTTGAGGGTTCGATTCCCGCGAAAGTTCTCGATGTGTGGCTCAATAAAGTTAAAGTCGATGTGTATCGACAGATCGCATCGTCGATTGGAGATTTAATCCCGTCGATCGTGAGTTAGTCTGCGCCTACGCAGGTTTGCTTAGGAAATGTTTCACGGCCCCCACTAAATATTCTATGATATAGTTAAATCTACAGTTTTATAGTAACACACAGCCACAAACAAAACATAACCATGGGTACCGGCAGAATATATAGTACCTTTTAGGTACCGGAACCGACACATGGTGGTATGTCTATCCGATAGCTCAAATGCAACAACATTCCCATCACAAAATTACACTTAGCGATTTCGGGCCCCCTCCTTCCTCACCTGCCCACTCAGGCAATTATGGGTATTTTTTGAGAAGTATGTCCATAAGTTGACTTTTTACGGCTGCTTTGATGGTCATAATGATAATCAAAACAATGCTACGCTTATCTGTAAGAGTCCTAGAAATCTCTTAAATGCCATTACTACAATGGCATTCAATGGCCTTCCATAATTAATTCCTTCCTTAGAAGCAATGGCCAAAGTACCTACCAAAGAATGGTGGAGCTAGAGATAAGCAATTTTGGGTCACTCATCCGAATAACCACCGTCACAAGCAATGTTGTAGCCCTTTTCCGTTTAAAAATGGTGATAAAAATAGCTTTTCTTACTCGCTGATAATAGAGCTTTATGTTAGTGAAAGAGTTTTTAAAATTGGTATTGTAGTTTTTTAACTTAATCATCATATCAGCCATTGGAAGTCTACTGCTAGACCAGAAAGATGGAATTTCGCCCATAATTGCCGCGCTGGGCAAGCGTGTTGGCAATCGCGGAACGCAGCTTTCGTGACAGGGATGCTGCTGCCAATTCCTGCCCTATACATAAGAGCTACACTGTTCTATCTGTCTGTTCTCGTCATTTAGTCGCCTCTTACGATATCTGAGGGAGGTACTATTCTTCACTGCCGGTACCTCACGGCTCAAATATGGGGATAGAAATAGGTTAAATATTACTTGCTGTAAGTGTGTTTTGATTATTCAAAGAGGTATTGAATCGGTCCAGTTGTGTTTTAATTTAATCAATACATGTAAAAGACAGATGGAATACGTACAGATACTAAAGATATGTATAAATTAATATAAGGATAAGTGAACAAAATATCTGCAATCTCTCAACCCCGGACTCATTCCTCGGGGCACACGATATTTATCGTTGTCTACTAACAAACTCCCTCTTGCTAGGGGTTCGTCTGTCCGCACGCGAGCCGACTGGCACACAATCAGCTGGTCTGTCCGTCCGTCTGTCAAGACGGACACCGTGTAATCATAATACCTGGGAACCGTACCGAGAATTGCACACGCCATTTTTGCTTCATAGACTAAAGAGGAAGGTTATTCTCGACTCTTAAGTTATGCTACGATTTCTTGGAACTTAACAATTTTCTCTAATAGTCGTTCGTCAATACTAAAATTGTTGGAACATTTGATTTTTAGAGGTAGACTTTATACAAAATGTCATCTGCGTGGGTCCCTCACTCTTACTTAGCCAATATTAGTTTTCCAATTTAAAGAGTAAGAGGCAGTGAAATTATTTAGTAATGTGATATATCTATAAGTAAGCAACGCGCTAGTCATATATAATCGTGAAAGGCAATTAAGGTACCAGAACAGTGTACCAATGGAACAGTGTAGCTCATTTGCACTGGGCGGAGATGGGCAGCAGTGACCCCTTTGCAAAAGCTGAGCTTTGCGATTGCAAACAAGCTTGCAATTGTTGGGCGATGAAGGGTTAAATTCGCCATTTCTTGGGGAGATTTTCATAAGATGTTATTTGATTTGTTATTATTGTACTTACCAATTTAACATGGACCAATAAATAAATATTTTATTGATAATATTCCCACAACATCTCATACATTGAGCTGACTCCGTGGTAAGTCATTTAGAGCACGTGTGTTATGAACATCAAACAACAGAGGAATCACAAATATATCAGTTAATTACATATTTTTTACACCAAACACAGCACAAACACAAATATCACATAAATATTTGTCCTGGGTGGGATCGTACCCAAGACCCTTGGCGCATAAGACAGGATTACTACCACCGGCAAATTATCTTCGAAACAACCATAATAGGTTGTTATAACATCCATCAGTCGAATGGCGTGCTAATTATATCGCATTGCAACAGAACCCAGCAACATGCGCAAGGGCTGGCGAGGATTAAGTTAACATCCAGGGAAGGTATTAAAAACGATGCACATTTTAATTCATAATAACGTCGCGGTACTCTTATTAAAGTGCACGTGAATTTGACCCTTTTACCAAGAGGAAGTAGGTCAAGTATCGCTTACTGCGTCTTTTTGCCACAGACTAGCCGGTATCGCAATGGATGCACTTTATTTATCAAACAATATTTTTTCGTATCAAACCGTGTCTCTATTCCTAATTGCTAAACAAAAAAAGTAATGCCCGGAGAATTTGAAACAGATGATCTAAAACGGAATATTTGGTTCTAAACGGTTCTGTTCTGAACCACGAAACAAAAATTGTAAAAAGTAAATAAACCGCATTTTAATCAGTTAAAAAAGTAATTTAATTATGAGAGCAAACGCGTAAATATTAGAATAATAATAATAATAATAATATATTATTAAATAAGGGAATACTAAGCAAAGGGTTCAAATAAGGTTCTTGGATGGATACCGGCAAGCACCGGCAAGCGTATCGCAGGATCTAGGTCTAGGATCGTGTAACACACACAGACCGCATACTAGCGGTACTATCGGAACTCATTTGGGGAGGCCTATGTCCAGCAACGACATCCAGCGACTGAGATGATGATGATGCAAATTGATGACACTCTACTAGTTAAAAGTCTAACCCATAGAATAAGTATTACTTCTTTTTTCATTGTTAGACCTTTTGTTTCGGACGAATCATTGCTGGACTACTCAGACGTCAATTCCAGCGCTCTCATAGGTGAGCGGTCCGATGCCCGTATTCATTCGGCGTACTCCACGTCCGCGACCGCGCGTTTAGCGCGGTCGGCACCTGTAGAGGCTCGACCTAGGCTCGGGCTGCCGTCGTCATTGTTAGACCAGGTCGACAAACAAGCATTCAGCCCACGCAATAGTAAGCGTCACTGCAGCCTATAGACTCGTATTATCATAAGGATACTAAGGCGTTGCCAACCTTGTGACTTGAGGATATTATGCCACATTACCCAGTAAATTCCCTTTAGCACACAGCAATGCAAACACTGATTTGGCTATAGAAATAGGTAAGATTGAGGTACCAATTCAGACAATCTATTGTATGAGGTCTACCTAATATTTCAGCTGAATTGGAAAAAAATATATTCGTAAGTAATTATGTTGTAAATGCTATATATAATACGTGTCTGATAAGTCTGTGTGTTCATCTATCCAGCGCATTACGTCCAGTTTCAATCACTCAAGCTGTCCGCCCGTCACTCAGAATCAGTCATAAGCAAGCGAGCAAAGCCTCCTTTGCTTGCCACCCCGTCATGAGGGGGGAATAAATACGACATGCGTATTATAATAATATTTAGCAGTGATAAATTCCACCTGCACCTGTACTGTGTTATTGTCTAGTCACTTATACTTATTTCTTACTCTCTTAATTTTGTAGACAAATGAAACTATTAAAGGATCGAGAAAACATCCCGCATCGAGCACGCGATCGCAAACCTTTGCTGGTCTATACCATTCAAATCAACGATCAGTCCAATATCAAGCGATTTCATCACAGAATAGGTAAGGTGCTAATTCTACAGAGAAAACTTTCCTTTGTCCATTCCGACATTGAATCATTTGAATTATCCAATTAATTAGTCTGTGTCCCCGGCTTATAATGTACCTCTGTGCATTAAGTCCGTCAGTCACCATCACTCGACCTGTCTCGCGTCACTCAGAGCCAGCCCCGCGCCCCCCGCACCCCGGCGGGTGATGGGGGTCCGGGGGTCTGAGGGTGGGGGTGCGGGTGCCTCGATGCGGGCGGGATGGGGGGGGGGGGCGGTCAGCAAGACAATTTACTGAACAAGTACCGTCCGAGCGCCGATGAAATTTATTTGAAGGAACTCGCGTTAAGGGATTTCCATGGCGACTGTCTGGGAGCGCCCTGTTTTATTATGACTGCTTTTAGTTGCGAGTTGTTGCCCACTGATGTCGGCTTTGTTGGTATAATGCTGTGACCGCGAGGACAATCGAAATGTTTTCTATTGCTAAATAGGGATTCATGCTCGGAGGCTCACATAACGTCTGATAGGTATTTATATTTTTTACAATATATTTGTAAAATATACTATGAACCATAGTCAAGAACATTATGCTTAGACAAGATTCTTGCCTGTTTTTTTTTTATGAAAATTCTATATAATTTATTTTACAATACGAAAGGCATTTGAAATTATTTTCATAAAACATAGTCACTTCTTAATAACTTTATCAAGTTGCAAACCGAAACACCTTAAAATAACATCAAAATTCTTATTAATGATCCAAAAGTCCAGTCGCAATAAATTCTAAACACAGTCTTAAAAACGCACAGAGCGGGCCGTCTCAAACGGTGAGTTAACATCATTATCGGGGCGCGTGGGGGCGAGGGGGCGCGGGCGGGGGCGGCGGTGGGGGCGGGCGACACACGTCGCTCAGATGTCGCTCGCAGACGGACGTCTTTGTAGACCGCCGCTTTATTTGCTCAGGTTGCCTTGTAACCTTTGAAAGTGTAGAAGTGACATTTTTTCTCTTTAAGTGGGAATTAGGATTTAATTTTGGTTAGTTACTTAGACGGTTGATTTATGTCAGGCACATTAATTACGGAATATAATTAAAATGTTTCAACTAAAAATTGGACGAGGGCTGTGCTTAAACACTTATACATAAATTTGGAGTAGATTACAGACAGCGCGTTCAATTGAAGGACGTGTTAAGGTTATAGTTCGTTTTACTAAAATACTATGTACTAACTTAAAAATATATATGTACGTAAAGACTAGCCGTGGGGTACCTGCTCCTGCTGAGTCAAATAGTACCCCACCCCCCGATACCGGAACTAATAGATGGCAGTATTTACCCACCCGGTATTAAATTTTAGCTCTAATGCGACAAGGCTGGAATGGGCAGTAGCATTCCCATCCTAAAACTACGCACCATGCCTGCCTGGTGCACAGTTATGGGCAACTTTCCTCTTTTTTATGGGGCGGCCTATAACCAACACTTTGTTCGAGCATAGAAGTAGCAGAAAATTTGCGAATTTATAGTCGACAGATATTTTTTCAAATCAACATTAAGTCTATAAATAGATATATGCTATTTTTAATCCTGGGACTCGTTATAAAGTCTATGCAGACAATGTCAGCGGGAAAGCTAGTCACATTTTTTTAAAGGATTAAATCGTCATAAAGGAAGCCGCGTCGCTAACTTTGTGACTGAAGATACTATGTCATATCACTAGTAATTTCACTGTTGTTTGCCAAATAGGTGAGAGTGAGGCAAGTGACCAATGCAGACAACTATTGCATGAGGTATACCTATAGTATAATGTATAGCTTATACACATTATATTATTACCTTGCCGTGTCTATTGGTGCTATGGTCTACGGCAAGTTGATTCAATCAAACTTGACATCTCAAAGTCGACGTGGGTTGGACACTGCGGATCATCGATTTTTTCGCCCCGTGTTTGCTTCGCGTAATGCAGGCCACTGACGGATGGATGGACACCGCTTCCTCAACATTGTCCTTTGTATTGCTGGTGACAAAAATAATTGTAGTTTGGTAATTTCGTTTTGCGGTTCTCTGACAGTTTATATGCATTTAGATCAATTTGTACAATAGACTCCTCTTGATTATGATTTTAGTTGGTTTGGGTCGATTTTGGGCGGTAACTGAGGGATATAGTCTTCTGTAAGTTGGAATATAACGCATACATTGGAACTGACTTTGAGATAAGTCGCTTAAAGCATTTGTGTTATGGATATCAAACAACAAAGGTATTACCAATTGAAGTAATATTCAAAGACATATATATCACAACTAGCCATAGAACAAACTAAAGTACTAGAACTGACAAATCGCGGTATATCCATCCGACACAGTGTAGCTCAAATACAAGTGGTGGGAATAGGCAGCAGCATGCGCTCTGCGATTGCCAACACGCCCTCCCAGCGCGGCAAGTATGGGCAAAATTCCCCCTTTCTTGTGGAAGCCTATGTCCAGCAGTGGACTTCCAATGGATGTTATGATGGTGATGATGATAGAACAAACAGCTATCTCAGATCATATGATAGAATAAACAGCGAATCTACGAAACTTTGGCACTTAGACAGGGCATGAGGTAATGTATTTACCAACCTGAATAAATCTATATTTTTAGGACACACAAATATTGGTAACCCATCCATTCCCAACCTCAGCGTGAGTGGCTTAACATCAACAATCGAAGAGCAAACAAGACTCCGCATACAAACAAGACAAACGGAACCTATACAGCATGTCTTGAATATCTGCATCACTGCACTCAATCATACACCACCTCTAATTGACGGGCCACTCCGTCAAACTAATACCAACTTTATACCAACACAATAAGGGGCAAAAGAAAAGTGCCAACCTTTCTCGGCATTTACACTATATTCGACTTTGTGTGGACGTGATAAGGTCTAGATGTGTATCCGTTGATTGTCGGTACAGCTGTCAACACTAAACGTCAGCCGTCACTGTGACGGAGATGGCATTGTCTGCGTCTGTACCGATAGGACCCGAGAAAAATTAGGTAGCGGCTCCAGTGGGATGTGTCATTGATTTTTTGTCATCACTTCATCTTTATATATAGGTAATAATAAATTCTCGCAACATCTCATACATTGACTTGATTCTGTGGTAAGTCGCTTAAATCACATGTGTTACAGATGTCAGACAACAGAGGGATCACAAATATATTACTTAAGTACATAATCAATACACAGACTTTTTCTTTCCAACTATATTTTGGTAAAAACTAAAAGCTAAAAACACAGTAGTATTAATATGATAAATAAACTATATATTACTAGCAGACCCAAACGACATTGTCCTGTCTTTAAGTTATACCTATCTCTACCTAGCCCATTTCACACACAATTTAGATCAAGTTGTTCTCGGCAAGCAAAAAAATCTTAAATAAAATCACAAAGAAAAAGCCCTTGAAAGTCGACCTGCTTTTAAAAACACAAGCACAAGACGTCCACTGCTGAACATAGGCCTCCCCAAGTGATCTTCAATAGTAGCGGTTGCATGCGGCTTGCAACCTGCGCGATCGTTCCGTTTTAGTCACCGCGGTAGATGTCTTACGCTGCACTTGCCGATACGTGGTCTACATTCCAGAACCTCACGACTCCATCGGTCATCTGTTCTGCGTACCAAATGCCCTGTCCACTGCTACTTCAACTAAATAACTTTGGTCTGTCTATTCTGTTCTTAGACTATAAACTAGACAAAAATCCGCTTCCTCTCTACATTGTAACCGCACCCTATCTGCAATATGACGAAGCGAAGATTTTTCTCAGTAAAATAGTAAACGATGTTTGACAAATAGCGAGCAGATGTCACTAGCGAGCGCTGCCAGCCTGGTATTTTTATCTTACGAGTACTTCGCACATGCAAACGATATTTAACTTAAGTATTTATAAGATTACACATAACGATGCATATCATCTTATCAGCCATTCTAAGTCCACTGCTGGACGTGGACTTGCCCAGAAGGAGGGATTTTGCCCATAATTGCCAGACTGGGCAAGCGTGCTGGCAGTCGCAGAGCTTAGCTTTCGCGTCGATGATACCATACCTGCCATATGAATTTAGGCAGCGCTGTTTTGGGTGGATACCGACCTCTGTCAGTTCCGGTACCTCAGCCTCTTCTTACGACACCTGGTACAGGGGAGGTACTATTCTTCTCTGCCGGTACCCCGCGCTTAACGATGCAGTGATATGGACTAATTTTTTCTAACAATAACTGGCAATTATGCAGGAAGTATATAAACTCCCAACTATTATATTTATGTCTAATACTTACTGCGTATAGTTTAATTTAACTTGAGAGATAGGATAGTGTATATTTCAATTTATACTGGAAATAATATTTTATGATGAAAGCGTGCCTATTGGCAGAAATGGTAGTGAACCTATCTTATGCGCCAAGAGTCGTTGGTTCGATTCCGATCCAGTATATTAAAGGATGATATTTGTGTTTGTTCTGTGTCTGGGTGTTAAAAACATGTACTAAATATTAAAATTGTGATTCCTCTGTATTTTGATGTCCGTAACACAAGTGCTTTAAGCCAATTACCACGGAGTCAGGTCAATGTATGAGATGTTATGTAAATGTATATGAACTAATATATCATAGATTAAGACAAAACAAAGTCGGTCGGATTAGCTAATCTATAGCAATATTATAAAGCTGAAGAGTTTGTTTGTTTGAACGCACTAAATTCAGGAACCGCTGGTCCGATTACAAAAAAGTCTTTAAGCGTTTGATAGCCCATTTACCGAGGAATGCTATAGGCTGTATAATATCACGCTTAGACTAATAACAGCATAAAAATACTAGGTTTGTACTACATCTTCTCGCAGATAAAACCGCGGGACGCTTCTTTGTAGCTATAAAATACGTAAAGCTTTTGTAGCTTTTTCAATTTCCTCGTTTTTAATATTATGAGGTTCACCTAAAAAGCACACGGACCGCGTGATGGTCGCATCACACTCGTGTTACGCGACATTGTGATCAGAAAGCCTAATTACCCAGTAATGTCACCGACTCTCCCAGTACTGCAACCACTGCGGTAACGTTGGAAATCAGGTCAAAGTGAGGTGTCAATCCGACCACCGTGAGAGGTCTACATTTTCAAATGATCTCTTCTTAGTCTGCACGGTTTTATATGTATTAGGATAAGTATATGTCTCAAGCAATTCGCATTTAAAATATGATTTTGCGGGATTTGAATCCGCGTAAATATTGATATTAAGACACCGACAACGTCAGCACAATGGTAAGTCATTAACCTGATAATAAGAGGGCATCTCTTAAATTTTATTAGTGACTTGTATATAAAAAATCACTATAATATATTACTTTCAATAGATTTGAGTAAATAATTTGCCGTGTGGTACCGGCGTAGTAGAATATACCTCCCACTGCACTAAGTGTCGTAAGAGACGACTAAGGTACCACAACCGAAAGATGGCTGTATATCCATCCAGTGCAATTCAAATTCACAAGGCGGATGTGGGCAGCAGCATCCCTGTCGCGAAAGCTACGCTCTGCGATTGCCAACACGCTTGCCCAGCGCGGCAATTATGGGCAAAATACCTCCTCCATTCTTGGAGAGGCCTATGTCTAGTAGTGGACTTTCAATAGCTGGTATGATGTTGATATAATCGAGATCATAATTCCATGTTAGGGCCATTTTTAATTAATCTGGTCCCACTTTTCCCCGTCGAGCACACGAGAGCGGCGTATTAAAGCGGGACGGACCATAAATTCGAATTGAAATACGGCGCGTTGCGGAATCAATCTATCAATCAATAAATCGTGCTAAAGATTGAGATATTTCACTGGGGGGCAGCCGGAAGGGGAGGAGCCACAGTTCACAATTCGCCCAGTAACCTTGTAGTTTTGAAAGCGTATTGCTGTGGCTTCACATCCTTCTTGCGATATCGGCGTCATCATTATTACAGCCATTGGAAGTCCACTGCTGGACATAGAATACAATTGCTGCGCTGGACAAGCGTGTTGCCAAATGCAGAGCGCGACTTTCTCAACTATGCATTACTATTACTCTCTAAATATGCATTTAAATATTATGTTTGCGATACTTTTGTCATCAAATATTACAACACAAGTGCTCGAGGCGGACATCGCGGAGTCATGTAAGAGATGTTCTATGTATTTATTTATTATCTGTTTATTTCCTCAAATTGCACAGGTGATCGTTTACTTCATCGGGCTTAATCCAATCGGGAAAATGTTAAAGTTTACTTTGGATGAGGTGCGTGAATAATTTCATTATTATTATTATAATAATCTATATAATATGCAGTTCTATGTAGTAGTCCTGTACGTCTGGTAATCTGTTACTATATATTCTACACCTAAGTCGTAACATAGTAGCCATTACGTGCTCGTCATTAACTAAGAAGCAATTACGGATCGTGACGTGAGAGGCTGCAGGTCAAACCTGTTTCAACGGAATTGCAACTGATACTAATCCACCTAATTTTAATCAAGAGATAAGTCTCTTACGCACATTTCATTATGATAAATTATATTTTTATAAAGTTTGTTAGTTTTAATACAACCTGTGATAATCGATTACTTTAGCTGATAATGATTTGGGGTTGTAGGTACCGATTTTTATTCATACTAAGTCTGCATACTTGAGGTAGATCTCGTACGACAGTCGTTTGCGTTGGTACCCCACTTTCAGGGTAGCAGAGGCAGTAATCTGATGGTAATTGTCAAGTCACATGTGACATACTATCACGCGGATTGTATGCTTGTTTGTCGATTTAGTACGAAACCAAAACATACTTCGTAAATACATTTGGGAGAAAAGCGGGTATTAGCCTAATCACGAAAAAATATCGTTATAAAACTATAGAATATCACAACACACAAATATGCTGATTGACCGACATACACAGGGCCTATATATATATACGGGTTAATAAGAAAAACACTTCCTAAGCGGGTAAAAGGAGGGTGTAAAGTTAGTATGAAACTTAGCTGTTTTAAAGTCCTTCGTTGAAATTCATGAAACGCGTATAAAATTATTTTTTTGGAAAGCATTCCCTTAAGGGTTAAAAGGAGGGCGCAAAGTATGAAAGTTCCAAAACATGACAAAAGTGAAACCACGGGCCACTGCTCATCTAAAATTCTAAATTTTTGTCCTATGTAGAGATCGAACCCATAACCCTTGGCGCACAATATACGAACTATCATCTGCGCCATCTTGAAAAAAAGTGCGCACCCAAGTTACGGTGAGCGCGTGCGCTGTGGCGGGCGTGCGGACTGTTTGCGCGCGGATATATAACGCAGACAGCCGTCAATCACCCGCGATATGATGAGAATTAATATTTCACCCGACCCGACATCCTTGATACTTGCTGCTCAGGATTATAATCTACTTGTTTTCTGGAAAGATTTTCCGCAAAATCCACATCAGTTTAGACTAACGACAGATTATACACTGGATTATAAAATACGGCACAGTAGAATAGTATCTCCCCCTGTACCAGGTATCGTAAGAGGCGGCTGAGGTACCGGAACAGACATATGGCGGTGTATCCATCCGAGACAGTGTAGCTGTGTATCAAATGCACAGGGTGGGGATGCTCAGTAGCATTCTAGTCGCAGAAGCTGCGCTCTGCGATTGCCATCACGTTTGTGGTATTTACGGGTATTCGCGGTAATTACGGGCATAATTCCCCCTTTTTTGGGGAGGCCTATGTACAACAGTTGACTTTTAATCGCCGTAATGATGGTGATGATGTGCAATAAGTTTTTACAGTGACTAGGTCTTCTGACTTTGGCGGGAGAATGTTAGTTGTAATCATTTGAATTGGTATATGTTCAGTCTTTTTTCTTTACTTGCGCGCTCTCATGTTATTTCTTTAAATGTCAACTTATTAGCTATTAAGTGGATTAATGAAGCACAGGTTCACAAACTATAACGATTTTTGTATTACATCTAAGTACATATTTATGTATTATAAATATAAATATATTTTTTAAATATCTTTAGAATGTAGATTATTTATAAGCGTATAGTAAGTAAACTGTGATGTACCGGCTGAGTAGTACCTCTCTCTGTACCAGGTTTAGTTTTTTTAATATGTTAACATTATAGAACGTATTGTACAATGAAAGCAATTTAAGCAATATCGTTTTCTTCCAATATTTTAATATTTAAGAAATTAAGAATATAGCCACCGTCAACAACACCAACCCGACAAGCCATCAATTAAACCAATCCGTCAGTATAAAAAAATAAAAAAAAAAAAAATAATAATCACCAATAATCAAAACTAGTCAGTCCGCCCACACGCCAAATACGTGTAGACGTCAATGTGAAATCAATCAAGTCCGAGTCTTGCCCCCCGCCCCCCAAGGCGGGGGTGCAGGGCGGGAGGGGGTCGCGGGGGTACGGGGGGGTCTGGGGACGCGGGGGCCGGGGTGGCGGCCCTTGACCTGTCGCGTGTTTACTCTACGGCTGACGGTTGATTGATAGGTCGAGGTGGGTTTTTGTGCCAAGGACTTCTGAGGTACTAAGTGCTATATTTATGGGTGCTGTTTAGTTTTGATGTCCCAAATATTGTTAGAATTTTGTAGCAATAATTTAGTTAGTCGATATTCCCAATAAATGTCTACATCTTGAATAATCTCTCAATGTGTCACAATAAATGTCTGCTCTTTGCTAAAAAACTTAACTTAAATTACCCATTTCCGTAGCCATTATAATAAAACACTTAAAATACTATTTCATGTATGTACCAATATATTTAGCCTAAACTACTTATAAGATCATGTCTGTAAAAGTTTTATCAAAATCGGTCATCAAAACCAAACTAAGAATATAATTAAGAGGATACTTGCATTGAGTCAATACTCAACATTTTTTCATTGTAGAATCCTACACTGATATTCGTCTATCTTAAGCTATCCCAAAAAGAAATATCCTCGAATCGCGTACATAGCCGCAGGCACCGACTTATCCTCATCACTAACTAGCATAAAGACAAAAAAGGCTATAAAATTATCATTATGCATATAAACACTGCCCCCCATTAAAAATAACATTGATATCTGGTATGAAAGCGGGTCAATCCATCACGTGCGACGCCTGAGCGATCTCTTGACAATTACGTCATTATTATTATAACTCGACTCATTCAGTTGCGTCGCTATTGTTCACCTCGTATTGACAAGCTGTTACTTTGTAATAGCAACTTAAAAATTAACAATTACACTAAATAATTTAATTATAATAATAATAATAATAACTTATATTTTATATTATATTCGATTAATTTTTTTTATTTATAAACATACGTAGGTATACAATAGTGGCAAAAAATATATTGAGTGTCACTGTGTTCGGTCATTTGCAGTCGTACAAACTATTGAACAGTATATAGTATTATTATATATATTACATAATTGTATTACAAAATTACAGTGAACAGAAAATTAATAAAATGTCAAAAATTTTAAGTGTTGAAAATAAATCATGTTATTATTATTAACAGCCGATATTGTACCTAATTTGTCAATTTTAAAAGTTAAAATAATAATATAATGCAAAGTTACATATTTATTTTCAATTTTTTTTTGTCAATCTTGAGAACGGTTGCCTAAGGGTACTCGAAAAACAAACAAACATTTTAACAGTTAAATAAATCGCATTTTTATACTGTCAAAAGTAGTTACATTTAAAGAACTTATACCTATGTAGGTAAAGCATTAGTTGAAATAAAATTATATCTATTACATGCCTATATACTTATATACATTAAAAAACATACTAATATACTGCAGAATGTACCAAGATGTTTCAGTTTCTTAATAATAAACATTGAGAGTGAGGTTTATTATTTCTTTACTATATTTTCTGTGTTTATGTTTATTATTTCATAAAGCTGAATGTCTCATCGTCACAGTAATGTTTGACAGTTTAAAATAGCAAGAATGCATCACCCCCCCCCCCCCCCCCCCCCCCACTCTTCGTTTTTTGAGTAATCATTTGGAATGAGTCGACCAATACCAAGTCACCATAGCCAGTGGCACAATTAAAATATGCTATATGTCAATTAACGCTAAAACGCGCCCGTCACCCGGCTGACGGACGGACGGACAATGCGGGATTTATATATTAATCACAATTCCAATTTAATTGAAACACCTCGCCCGCTCGTACGTTGGGAAAGGTTAATGATTCTATTTTGAGATCGTGAAAGTTCACAAGGCTTGTCCGCATAGGTCACACGCTGGAGGAGTTCTGCTGGAGTTATAAACCACTTGATTAATTCGTGAAAAACACAAGCGAAACTAAAAATCGTCCCAACTCCAAAGTTTGTTTATTCTCCTTAAGTGCGATAACCTTCGATATAATATAAAAGTACCATGCTCAGCTTAATTTAGCTACACAGATTAATATATGGACATTTGATACGTTTACAGCATCAATATAAAACGCCTACTCAGACGGTAACCGTAACATAGTAATACAAATTAAAAATAAGTATAATCGTAGATTAACAGGCACACATCCACACACCCCCCACAAAAACAAACGGCGCGAATAAATCAGCGTTAATTATCCCGCACCGAAGCAGCCATAATCATAGTTCACGTGCAAGTACAATCGTAGACGGACCAACACTCGCATTACGCTAAAAAAATAACACCGCACCCCGTCGCATTGGCAACCCGAGTTATAGTACGTTCAAAATGGCCTATCTCCCGTCCCCTTCGCACTCCCCCTAAACGCCTAGAACAAAACGGGAGCACTAAAATTTTATTCGTCGCACACGTGGCCCGGCCGCTCGGCTATAATGCCATCGCCACTAACTTAACTAAAAAGAAAGATAAGTCCATATTTATACTATCCGAACGCGATATTTCGCTGCGACCGTCACACTCAAGTGTTCGATTACAATTTAAAGTCATGATGTTGGCTCTGTGTTCGAAATTTGAATTCGCAACCGCTTTTTTACTGCGTCCGAATATCAACCTTACTATGTTAACTTAAAAGGTTACTTTTGAATGTTTCCATTTGAGTTTAAGTCGTTTCATTCCGCTGCAGTGTCGAGGAGGTCGCCGTAGCAGAGCTAGTCTAAGTAGTGAGTAGAATGTGACAGAGTTTTCTCGTACGTTTATTTTTTTAATAATAAAGAAATAATTTTATCAGGCTGCGTCTCATTACGGTTGTGTGAACGCACCCTTAGGCCGTTTGCATAATAAGTTTGACCATAATCGAGCATTCCACTTTATGTGATCGATTTTATTTATTAAAATCGATTAATCAACTTCTTTTTATACTATACACATCTCTTCTATTTTTTTTAAATGTACATTTAGTTTCAATTAAAATAGAGATTAAGGTAACAATTCCAATAGAGTATTATATAAATAAAGTTGGAATGTCCTTAGACATTTTTTACAGTCAGCCCCATTATAACCGTGATATATTCTACCGTTTAAAGTATTAAGTTTTTTAATCTCCCAATAAAATATACAAATATTATTCTAATAGGTACATAAAAATCTTAGCTTTCGTCTATCCATTATTTAAATACGGTAGTTCCCAAATTAGTACGAACGCATTTATTTCTATTTGATTTAAAAGGCAAATTGACGTTTTTACGATGTAAAATATAAATTTGGCGACATAATACAGCACGAGAGAATTTTTAATAACGAATCAATAAATCAGCGGTAGATTATTAGATAATTAGGTGATACGTTAGAAAACGAATTAGTTTGCTCATAAATCAGTCGAAAATGGCTTTTCATTAAAAGAAGTCGTCTATAAAAAAAATAATTGAAAGACATTTTGATTTTTATAATCAGACAAATCTTAAGAAGTGTGACGACAATTTATTACGCAATACATTTTTGTTCGCGGGAAAACAACCAATCGCCATTCGTATAAAATACTTATTTTTTGTTATTTATATTTAGTTGGTTTCTGCCGTGAGGTACCGGCATAGTATGATAGTACACCACACCACTCGTAAGAGGCGACTAAGGTACACGAACCGACAGATGGTGGTATATCCATTCAAAACTGTGATGCTCAAATGGATAGGGCGGGGGTGGGCAGCAGCATCCCCGTCGCAAAAGCCGCGCACTGTAATCATAGGCAACATAACCCCTTTTTTGGGGAGTCCAGCAGTGGACATTCAATGGTATGATAATATTTAGTTTTGTATATTTAAGACGGAATTCTAAGAGAAATCTGACTATAACTGCTTGACAGACGTGGTGATCTCCATCTCAGAGCATAGCTTTACGACGAAAATGCTGTTGACCCCACAACGTTGCATTTGATCTCCGCCATATTGGATGGATACACCGCCATCTGTAAGTAAAGTTAGTAAAGTACTCTTTCAGTCTCCTGAAAAATGAACAAGTGCTGTTCTGAACTGATTATGAACAACAAAAAATAATAGAAAAAGAAGAAAATGATAAAAAGTAATACTTATTTTTTGCATGACGTAGACTCCATACAAAAGTTCCGCACTCTCACATATTTCTATGCTGTTCCGGTTTGCAGGGAATGGCACTGAACTTACTGGGTAATGTGTCTTAATATCTTTCGTCGATTCCAATCTCTATTTCTCTCACGAACGTAATCTCCGTTCTTCTAATACTCTCTCGCTCTTAACTCCCTCTCATCACTCTAGTTTTTTGACAAACTCTTTTACAGTGACAGCTATACGACTCTGGAACGAGCTTCCGTTGAATATTAAGCAATCCCCAAACAAATTTATCCTGAAACGCTGTCTCCGTACTTTATTTACTGATGCTGCTTCTCTAATTTTATAACCCTATTTCTGTTGTACGTTATTTTATATATATATGGATATAAATATTATATAATATGCATTTATTGCGTTTATTTATACAAGTATGTGTGTCACGTTTATCTATTTTGTATATATATATTGCCTGCACCACCATATATTTTTTTTTCTGTTTCGTGTAATGGTTGACTGGGAGATAATGCCATCTGGCATAAGTCCGCTATTTGTACATTTTGTAACATTTTGTGCAATAAAGTTAAATAAATAAAAAATAAATATCTTCAAGTCACCAGGTCGGCAATATGCTAGTGATATCCTTGTGATAAGACCCGCTTCTATAGTCTACGGTGACGCTTACTATCATGCGGTGTTTGTTTGTCGGACTGGTCTAATAAAAGAAAATCCATCTTTATGTTTCAAAATCAAGCCCAGTTGCCAAACCGCAGAACAAAAGAAACCACTATATTAACTAATCGTGAACCACCAGCGGCACACCGGCGTTCTGCCCGCTCTTACCTTCTCCAGAAGAGTTGGAGCGCTCGTCTACACCAGGTGTAAGCCACTGATATACCGCATCCGACAGATGGACGTATAACCTTTGAATTTCAACTGTTTTATGAGAGCAGCCACATTCCCGTCGTTCGTATGATTACTAACACGCCTAAAATACTTTTGGAGAGGTTTGTGTCAAATTTGATTGCGGATTTGATAGCATAAGCTTTTACTTGAACGACCTTCCTTCGGGAGCTTGCAAATTGCGTGGTGCGTCCGGCCGCACTTGTGCTGTATACCCCCGGGTACACCGCACTCACCGGCTTTATGAGTGTGTGTGTATTGTATCGTGACTGAGGACTAACTAAGAGACCGAGGGAGATTTTCAATACTCACAAAATCTCATACATTGACCTGACTCCGTGGTAAGTCACTTAAAGCACTTGAGTACATCAGACAACAGAGGAATCACAAATATAATACTTAAATACATATTTTAACACCCAGACACAGGAAAAATACAAAAATCATCTTAAAAATATTTTTCCTCGGTAGGTATCGAACCTACGACCCCTAGTGCATAACATAGGATGACTACCATCTGCGTCATCGGACCCGTCATCTTATAGAAGTGATGCAGCCTGAAAATATCATCAGAGCTACTCAGTTTCGGGAATATTACATACCGCCATTTGCCTATGTCTCCCTAATCTCTTTTTTTATAAGACCAGCTCCACAAATAAGCACACAGCCCTAGCAATAGTAAGCGTCACCGCACCCTATACAGCTTAATATCTGCTGTAATATCACAAGGACATCACTTGAGCGTTACCAACCTGGTCACTTGAGGATATTACGTCACCGCAACGGAACATAGCAATGCGAACACTGATAATTTGGCGGTAGAAATAGTACCAATGCCGATAACATTTTTACGAGGTCTTCCTCATCTTCTGATACCTGACTGTACCAGGGTTACCTCACAACACTATGTTTTCCGTTTTTTTTCTGATACTAATGTTCTGTTACTGATACTGATGATGTCATACGAGTCAAACTGGAATTAAATACTGAATTAATATATAAAAATGTATACATCGTATGTATCTAGGTAGTGTCTGTAGCTTTTTGGCAGATTTATTGTAATTTGTATGGCCGCTTTTTCGTTTTAGAGGTCGAGCCTTGACCTGAAACACTGGTTTAATTCTTAGTTTGCAAATTCTTATAATAAGTCTTTGTCCCGACTGTTTATGTATATTTTTGTATATTTAGATTCACAATATTAATATAAATTGCTTATTGTACAAATTTATGCTATTATTATCATTGTTGTGCAATAAATCAAAGCTGCTCGTAAACAAAATTTGTGGATTGTTTTACAACCAGTGTTAATTGCTATATTTATTTAATGTGTGTTTGTTAATTTTTACGCGTCACTTGGAGACGTTTTCCTCTGGATATCCTTTCTTAAGGTTCAATATATCGACATATGTTTTACAATAAGTGAACAGGTTACGCAGTGGAACAGATACAAACAGACAGACTACGGCGACTAAGCGTTATGTCGTGTCACCAGGAAAAGACGTGAGGGTTTCCTGGTTGAAAAGTAGTCTATGTCATTTTCTTTGATTAAACTATACACTGAATAAACTTGCCGAGAGGTACCGGCACAGCAGAATAGTACCTCCCACTAAGCCAGATGTCTACTTAATACCAGAACTGACAGATAGCGGTATATCCATTCGAAACAGCGCAGCTTATATTCACGGGATGGGCAGTAGCATCCCCATTGTGAAAGTTACGCCTTGCAGTGCCAACAAGCTTGCCTAGAGCGGCAATTATGGGCAAAAAACCTCCTTTCTTGGGGAGGCCCATGTCCAGCACAAGACTTCTAATGGCTAGAATAGCCGCTGAAACGCTGTCTCCGTACTTTATTTACTGAAGTTGCTTCTCTGACTTTATAATCCTATTTCTGATGTACGTTATTTTATGTATATATATGCATATATATTTTTTTTATATCATATGCATTTATTGCGTTTATTTATACAAATATGTATGCCACGTTTATTTATTTTGTATATATATTGCCTGCACCACCATATATATATATATATATATTGTGCACCAGGGGTCGTGGGTTCGATTCCCACCCAGAGCAAATATTTATATGATGATATTTGTGTTTGCTCTGTGTATGGGTGTAAAATATATGTATTTAAGTAGTATATTTGTGATTCCTCTGTTGTCTGGCGTCCGTAACACAAGTGCTTTAAGCGACTTACCACGGAGTCAGGTCAATGTATGAGATGTTGTGGAAATTAAAAGATTAATATATTTTTTCTGTTTCGTGTAAAGATAATTCCATCTGGCATTAAGTCCGCCATTTGTACATTTTGTAACATTGTGTGCGATAAAGTTAAATAAATAAAATAAATAAATAAATAAATAGCGACGATGAGGATGATAAATAAACTGCATCGAGATTAGATTAAACTGGTTTAGCCGTGATTCCGTATTAAACACACACACACAAATGCGACTATTTGTATTTTTGGTATGATAACGGAGCATGAGATGATAGCATAATATAGGTGGTAACTCTTTAAGTGTTCATTCGTAGATGACACATCATCATCGACACATCACCATGTGTGATGAAATCAGATTTATAAGGCGGTAGTTCAAAATGGCGCAAGCGACATTTCTCCTTCAATTGATGATGAATGAAGATCCGATGTCCCCTTGGCTAGATTGTTAAATGAGATGTCAATCAATAAAATCGTTCGTTAATTAATCGATAAACAAAACAGTTTATTCCCGGAATAAAGCATCCTTTCATATTAGTAAGTTGATTACTGCCGAGAGACAAACAAGAGGCAAGTTGCATCTCCATTGTGTGGAGTACTGGCAGGAATTCAATACCTCACCTTATACCAGGTGTCGTAAGAGGCGACAGAGGTACTTAATCATAAAAAAATCTAGCTGTACTCGGAACTTTGTCTGCGTGCAATAGTTTCTTTGGGTACAACACTTCTTTACCTTAACTGATATAAACTTAGAATGCCATTGAAATTTATATCGAATTAATACCCTAAAAAAAAGTTTCAAGCTGTAAAAAAATACGATACTTGCATACAAAATTTTACCCCCCTTTCGATCCCTTTCAACCCTTATGTCGAATTCAAAAGTACTCAGGTTCTAGACTACCAGTGTAGAAAATTGAATTCAAATCAGTTCAGTAGTTTAAGGCGATTTACAATATGATATATATAGTATAGCTGGTGATGTGTTAATAAGCGTCAAAACGCCGCGTTCAAACCGCCGAACTAGTACCGTACACTGGCGGCCACAGTAACATACCTACACAATAATTATGTACGGTCATATAAAATCATACGTGACACTGTCATAAAACAAGAAAAATACGCGTAACTTTTAATATTCAACGGCGGGAGCGCGTGGGCGGGCCTGGGACAATAAAACACAGATATGACGACAGATCTAACATTGTCCGGTCCGACTGTTTATTTTGCGACGATTTGTAGATTATTTTGAGAAGTAATTGCGGATGTAAGTGTGCGGCGGTTATAATGGCCCACAGTGTAAATTGGATGTTTATGTTATTTTCGTCTGCGAGTTGACGAAATTTATTGATGTTTAATTATAATTATTTGTTTTATGACTGAATTTATATCTCAGTTATTATTTTTAACTTAATGATAAGCGAATAAATATTATATTCACACAACATGTCTCTATACCAGGTGTCGTAAAAGGCGACTAAGGCACCTGAATCGACAGATGGCGGAATATCCATCCGAAAAGGTGGGCATGGGCAATATGGGCAGCAGCATCCCCGTTACGAAAGCTGCCCTCTGCGATTGCCACCACGCTTGCCCACCGCTGCAATTACAGGCAAAAATCCCTCTTTCTTAGGGGGGGCTATGTTTAGCAGTGGACTTCCAACGGCTAATATGGTGACATATTTTGTAACACCCAGACACAGAATTAACACAAATATCACAATATAAATGTTTGTTCTGGGTGCGGAACGACCTTCAGCACACAAGACAGGATCTCTACCATCTGCGCCATAGGGCCTGTTAAAATCATAATTCTAAAATAATATTTAAATAACATTTTAATATCAAACACCATGCAATTGTTCGTTATACGTGTTATGTTCTTTTTCCGGTGAATTTAATTTGATGAAATTAGGTACAGGTAGTACAGCTTAAGTTCCAAGGAATAATATGGGTTGCTTTTGATTCCAGAACAACGAAATCGTGGTTAGAAAAACATATTTTATTGTATGATAAATATTTATATATTTAAAAAATACGTCACGATGTAATCACATGTAATCCGGGATGAACTTCTAATCTACAGACCCGATTTGAATAGATAGAGATAGACTATGTTTGATCTAACTTGAGATTTGACTACAGTTTAATCCAACTTGAGAGATAGTATATATCCAATACTTTGCATACATCACGCCTGTCTTCCATCAGGGATATACTGTGGATCTCCACTTGCTACGATCTTGGCATACGTCTCTTGCTTCCCTTACTCGCATTAGTCCATTCATACACGCTTGGCCCTTGGCCCTTCTTCAATACCTCTTAACTACCTGGTTAATATATGTTCGCCTCAGTCGTCATAGGTATTAGAAACAGGATAGCGCCTATCGGGTCAGCTAGTGTTAATATAAATGTTGAATAAATTTCGCTCTTTAAGCATTTGCATTACGCGGAAAGCAGTAAGAACCTTCAAGGTATTTGAAGAATATGGATCGATATTCTCAGAAGATTTACTCTCTAATAACTAAGAAGAAGATTAAGAATTTAAGAAGATTTCATTATTATTTCCGAAAGCTCCAAATTGTTGTATTTAACCATTTTTCTCTATCAATACACACTTTAACGTTCCTCGTGAAACACTTCATTTATTCTTAAACCGTGCGATATGATCTATTCAGAAGTTTTCGATCTTATCGCGTTCAGACAGACGGTGTTATAATAAATGTCGTTTTATATAAATAAAGATGTTTATAACACTATAAAGTCGAACATGCTGTATTTTTTAAATAATAATAAAAAAAGTAGTCACACTATAGATCAATGTCGCACCTTCATAAATTCGTAGTCAGAATGTTGTCGCATAAAACAGCTTTATTTTTGGACGGACAACATTAACGGAATTAATATGAAATTCAAATTCGACCGCTGACAGATGATGATCATCAGGGATCACTAACCTACTTAGGGGAGACATTATTACGGAATATTGTGTTGATATTTTCATTTTATTCGATAGTTAAGAAGAACCTCCGTGTTCACTGATGACTAATATAATGCGAATGTGAAGAATGTCGCTTTTTCGAACAGGGTCGACTTTAAGGCCGCTGCCCCAATGGTTAAATAAAATCGATGGCGTAGAGGGTAGTGATCCTATCTAGGACAAACAATTATATATAATAAATAAATAAATAAATTCCCACAACATCTTATACATTGACTTGACTCCGTAGTAAGTCACTTAAAGCACTTGTGTTACGAACGCCAGACAACAGCGGAATCACAAATATACTACTTAAATACATATATTAAACACCCAGACACACATAAAAAAACCATTTTAATCCTATAGATATTTGCTCTGGGTGGGAATCGAACCCACGTATAATATTTGTGTTTGTTCTATGTCTGGCTATTAAATATATGTATTTAAGTATGTTTGTGATTCCTCTATTGTCTGGCGTCCGTAACACAAGTGCTTTAAGCGACTTACCACGGAGTCAGGTCAATGTATGAGATGTTGTGGGAATTTATTATATTATTAAATTACATTTACACAACATCTCATATATTGACCTGACGGTGATAAGTCGCTCAAAGAACACTACGGACATGAGTCCGTAACACGACAACAGAGGAATGAAAAATTATACTTGAATATTAAATTCCCGAGTTCTCGTTACTATCGAAATTAAGGGATAAAATATAACATCTTACTAGCCATTGAAAGTCCACTGCTGGACATAGGCCTCTCCATGAATTGAAGTTCTTTGCCCTTTGCAATCGCAGAGCGCAGCTTTCTTGACAGGGATGTTTCTACCCATCCCCACCTTGTGCATTTGAGCTGCTCTGTTCCGGATGGTTATACCGCCATCTCTCGGTTTTGGTACCTTAGCCGCCTCTAACGACACCTGGTGCAATGGGACTATTCAACTCTACCTAACGGAAAAACGACTAAATGTAATACTTATTGCATTAATAATAATTGTTTTTATATACTCATCATTAAAAAAATTTAGGCAGGTACCCATTTTAAATGTAAGTAAGAGGTCAATATGTAAAACGCAAGGTGTGCTGGTGTCTTGCATGCGATGCAAGTACTCGTCTGTCACTAATGTCAGGGGTGGCTGGCGGGGAGCCAGGGCAACACTCGCAGATGCTCACTGCTAAACTTAAGTTGTTATTCTTTATAGAAAAGCACTCACAAATATAAGTAGGTAGTTAGCAACGCTAGTTTATCACGAAAATTATTTTCCGATTAATATATATATATATATATATATACATATATATACATATATATATATGTATATTTACTAGCTGTGCCCGCGACTTCGGCCACGTGGAATAGTTTTTTTTACCTCAATTTATGTAAACTTTGAATGTCATGTTTATTTATATCGAATCAATGGCTCAATGGCTTGAAAAATAAGTTCAAGATTCTAGCTCTAAAAACAGCGATACTTCCATACAACTTTTCATCCCCTCTTTTGACCCTTTACAACCCTTATTTCTGAATTAAAAAATAGCCTATGTCCTTTTTCAAGGTCCAAAGATTGTCTATGCCAAATTTCATCAAAAACGGTTGAGAGGTTTAAATATAGTAGGGCTAAATATAGTTTAGCCCTATGTCAGTCAGTCAGTCAGTCAGCTGCTCCTAATACATAAATATACTTTTATTTTTAGTTGTGTATTAAATTTGTGATACCGGTTTGTTACTTTAGTCAATGTATGAGATGTGGTGCGAATAATTATAATACCTATTCATTTAACTATATTTTTATTCCGATGCCACATTCCATGTCCTCAGGGAGAATGCGTAAGTTCCAGGCAGAGTACACTCGATCCGTTATGGCACGTTACTGCGCGAGTGTTCAGAGCATCTGTGCTTGCTTGGCGGTCCGCCAGCGGCACCGGTGCCATGCTCAACTTGTGACACTTGGTGAGGAGTGATGCTATATCCCTTGCACGGGGACCTAATACAAGCGACCCTCCCTGGCTTCGCGCAGACATTCACTATAAGCTTGTCGGGTGTATCGTTGTATTGTTTCTGTGGTATCGGTCGTCGTGGTGTACAGCAAAATAGTACCTCCCCTATACCATGATTCGCAAGCGGCTCAGAAGCGGAACCGACGGATGGATTTCAAGTAGGCCCATCACAAACAATTTTCGAATTGTTAAAAATAATCAATAGAACCATTTTAATTCAGAAATATGAAGTACTAAATTCAATTAAATTCATAATACTGAAGGGAATCGTAATTCATCTAACATTTAAATAAGGCCTACATTATATTATCAGGGCGAGAATGCGTAGAAACTTTTCTATCAGAAAGCGTAGCTTTTTGCCACCACGCTTTCCCAGGGCGGCAATTATGGGCAAAATTCCCTTTTCATTTTCGTGGAACGTCCAGTGGACGTTCCACGGCTGCTATGACGATTGAATATGAGATCAGTGCGAAGACACAAACAGCCCAGCGGATTTAATGTCTTTGAGATCAACATAAGACACGTATGTTAACTTTAAATCTTAAGATTATATGCACTGTCTATTCTACTGACAAACAACAGTGTTCGACATAGTTGTGATCCAGGTTGAAGGGTGAGAGTGGCATGGAAATTAATGGATAATGTGACATAATATCTTCAAGGCACAAGGTTGGCAACGCGCTAGTGATACCCTTGTGATAACACTAGGATACCGTCGATAGGCTGCCGTGACGATAACTAAATTACAAACACGCGAAACGAATGCTTTGTTTGTCTATTTAGCAGCAAGAATAATACACAAAAAATAGAAATTAAGTCTTAGTACTGAAAGGTTTAAAACAGAAACCACATTGATTTCGTTCCGCACACGCCTGAGTGTAGATATAAGCCGACAAATTTGAAAGGATCTGGATGGTATAACAAACTCAATAAAGTACTGATCTCCACAAAATAATAGGATATCTAAAACAATCTCATCATATCAACAGCTACAGCAAGCCATGAACAAACATTCGGTGCGGTAACTGCACATTTACAGCTTGCAGATGCGCCGATTGACCGGTCATTTCGCGAATTTACCACTAATCCAATACATACAGATAGCCCATATAAAACATTAATGCGTTTTCACTGTCACACAATGCATGACAATCCCCGCCACCAATTGACACGTGATAAATTAAAATTTATAGAGATCTTTTCGAAAATCTCGTTGTCATGCGTACAATGCGGCATATGTTAGTGTCAACTTACTCTGTTCTTGGTAAGTAAGCAGAGCATGAGCGCAGTAGGAAATAGTCATCGTTATTTCGACCAGTGCCTTTGTTATAGTTTTAGTATCGTAGTTGCCACAAAAATTATAGATTTAAAGAGATTATATTGTGTAGGTTATTATAAAGGAAATAGCAATAACTAGGTGAAACATACAATAATTTTAGATGATAGAGTAAATACAATACCTGTGATGCGTACTTCCCCACCTTAAAATTATGCCATGGTCCATATGTTATACACCCTAACAACAAACGTTTAGTCAAACATTAATCTATATTCGTTTATTGAGAGAATAATTTTCTCTATATATCATTAAAAATTATACGTATTGCCCTTTGTCATGACATCACGTGTGAACGGCTGGACATATTTTGGTAATTATTTTTTGTTGTGCTCGATATTGACAGAAGAAAGTTTTTATGTCTGAAAGAAAGTTGCGTGAGAAATAAATATCGATAAGGATACTTACTTAACGAAAATATGTCCTATGAGAGGCCTATGTCCAGCAGTGGACCTCCAATGGCTGATATGATGATAATGACTTAAAACAGAAACATGTTTGTATGATCATCTATTTTTTTAACACAAATGGAGCTCTTATCTATGACTTGTCTTTAGCTATTTGCCTGACCATCTGCACCAATCATATTGTGTACACATTGCAGCTACTGCGAAATGTTACAGATTGCAGGCGCAAGCGCAGATTGACTGGTGGCTTCACGTATTCACCTGGAGTGCGTGCGTACGTCAACGCACGGTGAATGTTTCCTGCAGAATCACGCACACATCGAAATTAACTTTCCAGTATTTGACTGACCTCTCGACCTTTGAACCCATTGACCTCCAGCAAGAGCCAGAAGTTATGCGCAAATGTCGGTCCTATTGACTAACATTTATACATTTTGTACGCCGTGGGGTACCGGCGGAGTAGTACCTAGTACAAGTATAAAGAATGCATTTTAAAAATCATTTTAGTGGCATGGTTGTAGTAGGCTCTAAAAGAAAAAAAATTTAAAATGAACTTTTAAAAAAATTCCCACTCAAAGTTTATTTGATCCATAAATTTTATATCTTAGTCTTTAAAAAATATTATTTTAATAAAATAATTTTATTTTATTATTTCTCAGTTAATTTCATTGCACTTATCAATATGAATACTCACAATGATTTATCGTCATCATACTAGACGAAGAACGTCTAATGCTTGACTTCTAGAAAGAGGGTAATTTTTCTAATATTTGTAGTGCTGGGCAGGTGTGATGCCACGCTATTTCGAGTATATATACCGCCATCTGGCGATTCCGGTCACCTTTTACAGTAACTGGTACCGGGTACAATTATACTCCAGTACTACATAGTTAACAAATATAAATAAACTACACAAAAAATATCACAAACGGTCACCAATCCAAGCACTGCCCGTACCGGAGGTGGCTTAACCACAACGATCGCTACTTACCAGCAAGCGCTATTAGGCTATGGACTTTGGCGCCTATCGACGCATGACTGTTCCCGAATTGTCTTGGTTCGTGTGTATTGGGACAGGTGCGCCCTGCATAGCAACTGTATAGGATCGTCAACGCCGGTTTGTGCTATGCTATTATTAGCTACACGAAGTCATTAAGAGGGGAAAATGTAACTCAACATTTGAACCCATAGAACTACTCAAATTGTTTTAAATAAATTCCATAAAAATCTTACATTTGCCCAGTAATTTCACTGCCTCTCTCACCCTTCAAACCGGAACACAGCAATACGAACGCTATTTAGCGGTAGAAACAGGCGGGAGTGAGATACCATACAGACGACGACCGAGGTCTACCTATAATGAAACTACTTCTTTAAATGTAATTCAATTCTACCTCAGTATCACTGAATGCGGGTAGAGCAGTCTGCATCATATTGCACTTTTGTACCTTGTCACAGTAACGTCTACTATTAATCGTAGTACTTGTAGATTGTTATTTCACTTCGACAATATAATAATAAAATATTTATATGATAAATATTTGTATATGTTATTTGTCTGGGTGTTATTTATATGTATTTTAGTATTATGTTTGTCTGTTATCCGTAACACAAGTTCTCTGAGATACTTGTCTCGGGGTCAGATCAACGTGTGAGATTTGTATGAATGTATTAATTATTGATAGATTAAACCCCATGTGGAACCCGCACCAATGACTGCAATCCCGTGGGGCTCGGACCATTTAGCTATTTGTGTCGCGTGACAGACAGACGGACGTTTACGAGCGCGCGTATATTACACCGAATTCCAGTTTTAAGAGGCTAATTAATTCGTATATGAGTGACTATTCTTAATGGGTTTTAGAGTGAGCTTTTAGGAGTTACATTTACAAAACCACTAGCTTTTTCACGTGGGTTCGTCAATTTGAAAAAATATAATAAATGTAAGTTTCTTACCGTCTTGTACCTACCGGCAGAGTAGAATAGGACCTCCCCCTGTACCAGGTGTCTTAAGAAGCGACTAAGGTACCAGAACCGATAGTAGGCGGTAAATCCATCCGGAACAGTTTATGTGAGAGAATCCTAATCGTGAAAGCTGCTCTCTACGATTGCCAGCACGCTTGCCTAGCGCGGCAATTATGGGCTAAATTCCCCCTTTTTTGGGGAGGCCTATGTTCAGCCTCCCCAGTTCAGTCTTCCAATGGCTGATAGATGAAGAGTCTTCTATAGCCTTCTGAAATAATGAATGCCGTGCCATTTGCATCGTTCATTTTATAAATCAATAAATAAAGAAACTTCTCAGACATTGTTGTGGCTCCCATGGAAAAAAACTTTCTGGAAGTTCTTCAGTCTTGTTGGACAATCCTGTCTGGATTGATCGTCTCAGGTATATTCGGCTATTACTATATATATATTATGACGGACCCGTTGGCGCATTCGGTAGTGTCTTGTGTACAAGATTCGTAGGTTCAATCCACAGGACAACCATTTATATGATAAATATATGATTTTAGCGATTTACGATAGAGTATGAGACGTTGTCATTTTATTTTTTGGTAATATATAGATGGACAGACATATTTTCCTATATCATCCTCTTTAATAATTCATATGATAATAAAATGAAAAACTTAACAAAATGCGTTTGTTTGGTTTCAAAATTATCATTCGCATAAATTTTAATTTAAAGAAAACCGTTGAGTACCTTCCGACGGAGTATAGTAGTACCTACCTCTTCCTGCACCAGGTGTCGTAAGACGCCACTGAGGTACCGGATCTGACACAGCGCAGTTTACATACTATTCTGTAATTGTCACTAGCCTGCCCAGTGCGGCAATTCGGGGCAAAAAACACCTATTTATGTCCAACAGTGGACCTAAGATGGCTGATATAATGATGAGGTAAAGAAGAAAGAACACGACCCACCAAAAAAAATAAATTTAACCACGATCGTCGCGCAAACAAAACCACGTTACAAAAGGAAGTTAAATATTTGACCTTTGCCTTTATTTTTAAAGATGCGACTCGAATAATCGTGACTCGTCTTTCTAAGTAAAATAAATCGCACTAGCGACACAGTAATAAAGTCTAGGTAAGATAATTCCTTTCCGCACTAAGTGATGATGACAGACAGACACGCAGACCGGGTTACATTACTGATTGACACGTTCATCCTTCAAGTTAACATGCTCACTTAAGAAGTCGATTAAAAAAACAAGCCACGTTGGTCAGTGGATCTCAAACTCTGACCTTAATGTAATTTTTTTTTTGGTTACTAGTTAAAAGTTACTATTCGTTGAGATGTAAGTAGCCTGTATTGTCCCCAATTTAATTAAGCTGTCTACATTCGAAATGTCACCAAAATTGGGTAAAACCACACAGAATTACTAACGAATATACAATATTAAGTTCGAAATTAAATCAATTAAATAAATATACTAGCGAAGCGAAGTAACCGTACCAATAAAACAATTACCAGCTATTCAATACTTTAACGCATATATAATATACTAGAGACCCACCCGGCTTTACACGAGTGCACAATTCTGTAAGTTAAATATACATGGATTGGCTAAAACTGATCAGTCTTGAAATTCTTGTTCTCACGATCTAACCCACCCGCAGCGCATGCGATGCATGTCATTTTATGGTAATTTTTTTCGTACTTTGGATTACATTATTGAAGGGATCCCTATTTTTTTTCTAGCAAAAAATATAGCCAATTTTATTCAGGAATAATGTAGCATTCTAATAGTGAATTATCGGAATTTCACCAATTGTTTATGAGTTTATTCGTGCCACACATACAAAAATACAACGTTAATTATTATTAACGTTTTATTTTTGTATGTGTGGCATTATTGTATGTGTGGTATGTGTGGTAATAATAGAGGTTTTATTCATTTATAACACTAGTGTAGATGTTTTTCTACTGATTATTTTAATTTAATTAATTTGACTCGATATGATTGTGTATCAAATCGAAGTGGCACTCCCAAAACTTTGTATCTAAATGTTGCCATATATATTTTTTTTGGTTTTAGATAGAAGCCTCAAATATACCTTGTAATTAATAAATAGTCAACAGCGAATTATACAAACATTGATACCAATTATGTGTTATAAAAACAAGGAAAATTAGTTCTTATAAACATATTTGTAAGTTTATTTGGCTTCTTAATGAACCCTACAGAGTCCACTCAAAAAACAGTTTGACAAACTTTACTAGAATCATTAAGTCAACACCTCGGCCGCACACGCAGCTCCCGCGTTTAAATTCGAATTTCGAACATGAAAAGTCAATTAGTTCGCCCGCGGCGACCACAGCGCCAAAATGGCGGCCATGCGTGGGCGCGGACGTCCAACGCATTAGCGCATGTTTTGATAACTTTAATTGGCATTTGTTTAAATTAAGTTGTTTATGTGTTTCGATGTTGATTATTAGACACATAACTGATACGGGCGCGATCTACAACGACGTTACGTTTCTATTGGAATAAAAACTGTAATTTCTTTGTATCTGTCCCTATGTCTTTTACTGCTTTTTTTTAACTCCGAGCTTGTTATGGAGCCATGAGTAGAATAGTACCTCACTCTGTGCCAGACAGATGGTGGTTTATCCATCCGAAACAGTGTAGCTCAAATGTACAGAGTGGGGATGGGCAGCAGCATCGCTGTCGCGAAATTTGCGCTCTCGATTGCCAACACGCATGCCTAGCGCGGCAACTATGGGCGAAATTCCCCCTTTCTTGGTGAGGCCTAAGTCCAACAGTGGACTTCCAATGGTAGTATTATGGTTTTACGAAGAATAAATAGATATTAAAACTTATAAAATCCGTAATAAAATTTATTAATTGACTACTTTTAATTAATACGTTTATTTTCTAAGGTTTTATCAAGCACCTAATGTCGGCTCTATTTTAAAATTTAACAATCAATTCACCACTGCGTCAGTGTAGAACAGTACCTCCCACTGCACCAGGTGTCGTAAGAGGCGACTGCGGCACCAGAACCAACAGATGGTGGTATATCTATCTGAAACAGTGCAGCTCAAATGCACAGGGCGGGGATGGGCAGCAGCATCCTCGTCGCGAAAGCTGCGCTATGCAATTGCCAACACGATTGCCTGCTCCTTTCTTGGAGAGGCCTATGTTTAGGTATAATATAACATAACCTACACCGAAGCACAGCGACACCAATAATGGCATTCAAGACAGACAGACATTCCAAGAAATATCAATAAATTAATTTAATCCTGTTTACAGTTAAACTATGCAGCGAAATAAATTGCATTAAACATATAAATAGTTACCGCATTAATTTAAAAATACAATGGTAACTTCACGCCGGCACATAAAACATAAATAATTGAACAATTCATCAGTGTTCCGTAAGAATTCATTGCTTTTGTATTTATATTTCTTGAAATATAAAATTGGAGACGCGGACATTATCTGTTACAGGTGCAGATTTAGTGATTTATAGAAACACGCGGCTTCGTATTGGCATACATTTGTGAGACATTATTATCATCCGTGAAAGCGTTATTTATTAATACAAACATACGTTCAAACATTCCATCTCGTACAGAAATAAGTTTTACTAGAATTCATTAATAAATTACTTTAAAATATATAAAACCCCAATTCACATACAAACGCTAAAATTTTAAAAACATCATCACCCATGGGATATCTCGACACCAAACGCAAGTCCAGACGCTTGTGATGACGTGCATAAAAAGCGAAGACGCCGTGATGGTACCATCACGGCTTCTTCGAAAATAAAAATAATTATATATAATAAAACAAAACAACCGTAATACAAGTAAGAAACAATGAAATTGGTAAAACACATTTAAAAGCCCAATAAATTGTTAATTATATACTTGCTACAAATAATAATAATATATACATTTGCATATACGATTTATCATATACTAAACCTCAGTCTGTACCGTCATTGTTAGTCAAGGTTGCGCACGCGCCATCATTCTTAAGCCCCCCAAATGGGGGAAGGTACCCAAAGAAGACGTATCTTGACACCACAATGTATTGTCCATTGTTTTTGCTGACTCTAATTTATGACGGACGACAGTACCTCCCTCTTGCTCGTGCGTATAGGACAGATACCGCATCTCGCTCGCTCGCAGCTTCCGTCCGGTAACGCCAGCACATAAATTATGTTTGAAAACATTATTTATTAGATTATTCATCGTAAGCCGCCGTGCGTTATTGGCTTGAAGGGCAAGGTTTTGTGTTTATTGTGAACTTTGATGGATTTGAGGTACCGCGGCCGTAGCACAATGGGGGATAGTCGTCCTTTTTTGGTTCATTTCGACGAATATGGGCCCGGTAAAACTTTTATTTACTTCTGTCTGTGCCATAAATTCGTTCACTGAAAAATATATATCAATCTCTTATCGGATCTGCATTTGTTGCTCTATGTTAATGAGGTGAAAGAGAAACGATTGAACAAATAAAATCTCGTACATTTCGATCCCGATTTCTGTTCATACATTAAAGGCTCGTTAGTTAAGAACAAATATTTAACATCAATTTATCTTTGCAAACGGTGGCGCGATAGTCTCAGCAGACATCCGGCACAATCACAGCCATCAATTAACCAAACGAAACTTTTAATTAGAAAAAAAAAGTCCAAAGAAAGGCGACACAGACGCCGACGAATTCAAAATCCCCCGCGCCATAAATAATTGGGACAAAACCCGCCCCGCCCCACCCCACCCCGGATAAGTGTCTAAAATTTTCACAATCCGGCAATAAAAAGATAATTTATTACAATAGCTCTTATTGTTTTCGTTATTTATGTATATGGAGTAATGTAATCTAGCCGGTGGCCCTAAATAAATAATTTCACTTTAATGTCCCTCCTTGCCTAATCTCCGGCGCGCGGAGTCCTCTCGCTGCCCGAATAATGGCCACCCGAGGTATTTTTAGGTCTAAATAAATATGATTTGTTGTGCCGTTTTGTGACAGAATTTAATTTCGTCCCGGCTAGATGCGGCAGATCTTTGAATTAATGAGTCATCGCTAAATATGCATTATTACTTATACTTGGGACTGTTAATCTGGGGATCGCATATTTAGCGGTGGATGTCGCATTTATTTCATAAATCTCCCGATTGTGATACGTAAGTATATTCGTTTTATTCGTATCTCGCCGGCCTGCTCGCCCCCATCATCAGCAAAATATCATTAACGCGTCGCCAACTCTAAGATAAGTCATATTATCTAAAAATTTCACTGCCTCTCATCTTTCTCAGTTTGACGATAGAAATAGATTCGAGTGGAGGTACCCATGCAAATGACCTCAATGCCCAAGTCTACCTATAGGAAAATAATATTATCTACTTTTATATAGTTATGATCTGATGAACCATTTTTATATATTTTCTAGATATCTAGAACTCTTAGTCAATTTAAAATAGTCACAGCCCTGTCTAGGGTATACCATTGAAGATTGCTATTGAGAAATCTCATTTCAATAATTCATACGAAACACGCGTTACATTGATAGTCATAAATCTATGAGCAATATGCATAAATAAATTAATTAATAACAAAATGATGAGTTTATTCACTTACAAACCTCGGTAGAAACAAGTTTGAACATACGGAGTGACGTTCGTCGAAATGGTGGCTGTAAGCTATTACTATCTAACAATTCCTGTTTTAGTCAATTTATGGCAGTCGTCAACGTATTCCCATGTCATGTCTACGGGGACTAGATTCAAAGAAATAGAAATTCAATTACCATTAATCAAATAGTAAAGACAGGTTCTGCGTATCCATTTCATACATAATAAACATGATCCCGGTAAATTACCACCACCAGTATCTGATCGATGCCGGTATTGATAAGACAAAAGTATTAATTTTATTATTGAACATTAGCATTTTGCATATCTATCCGTTTCCATTGTAAACGATACATCAAAATTAATCTATCCGTTTTGCATTTTCGAACAATTAACGTGTCATCTAAATAAAGAAACGATTTCAACTAATAAAATAGAAATCTTTAGTTTTGAGTCATAAAAATACCAAGCTTCACGCATTAGATATATATATATATATTTATAATAATATACATATTGAAATCAATCAACTCGTGTCCCAAATTAAACTCAAATCAGAATTTGTAAATATCCCTAGTCAATATCCAAGCAAGCCAATAAGCACACTGCGTCAAAAAAATACAATGGCGGCACCACACCCGCACCAACAAATAACCTAGAAAATGTTCCAAAAACAAAGGAAAAAACACATCACATGCAGATTCTCAGACGGTTTGAACTTCAGTGGCCGTTTCTGAAAATTAGTGGACGTGTGGGGTCTAGCGGGAGGGGGTCGAGAGGGGGGGGGGGTACAATACTGCGGCGCATGATTTACGCCAGAGCCGTATTATGTTTTGACTTTAATAAACAGGGCGTTTGTCAGGGGCGCCGCCGACGCCGGCCCTGGACTGGCGTTAAATAGTGGAGGGTTGTCTTTCTTGAAAGTTTATGGCGGAGAAGCGATTCTCTGCATTTACATGGAAGCCTAACATCTAGAAAAGTGGCTTGTTATGAAATTTCAGCTACTGCTGCATAAACTCGTATTATTCATGACTTCGGGACGGATGACGAAAATTAGTAAAACATATGACTTTTACTTGTATAACACGAAGAAATTTTATACCTATCTTCCTTGAATAATAAATAAATAAATTATATTTTAACAACATCTCATACATTGACATCATACAACAGAGGTGAATAATACTGAAACACTTGTTTAATACCCAAACAAAGAACAAACACAAATGTTTGTCCCAGGATGAGATCGAACCCTCAACCCTGGGCACAGAAGACAAGATAACTGCCAAATGCGTCATCGGGCCAGTCCACTTGAACAAAACAGACGTGAAATACAAAAACATATCAAATCAAATTAATGGAAGTTCTGAAATTGAAAATAAACGAAGTCTGGTAAAGGAGACATGATACAAAAATATGTATAAGTGACATGAGCCAGGTCGAAGGCAAAGTTCCGCAGTGATCCAGTAAAAGTGACCAGCTGTCGGACAGTTTTAGTTTTAATTAAAGTACGCGGGAAGTTTACCCCGAGACGACCTGACTTGTTTGATTCGACGAATTTCATCTAATAAAATATAGACAGGGCTGTTTTGACGCCACTGGACGGATATTTTGGAATCTCTTAACGTTTGGGAGACAATTGTATTTTTCTTTTAAAAAATACAAACATAAATCAATACAACGTATTGACTTTTGTAACATTTAATGTGAACGTGAACAAACAGAGCTTTTCCCAAACGCTTATTAACACAAAATAACTTGTATCACAAACTGCTTTCCCCTGCTTTGGCGACACATAATATCTGAAACCTGTGTCGTTATATCATTCCGAAACAAGATAGTCAAATAAAACATATACATTGTCCCACAGACCGCCAAAAGCGTGACATCTTGACGATAAACAGAACAAAACTCACCTGACCGATCGCGGCGTAGGCGATTACTGCGTTTGCGGACTCCAAACGACCCATAGTTCCGTGCCCTCATATAGTTTCACCCCCTCGTTCCCAGCTTTTAATTATAATACTTTATAGCCCAATAAATCACGCTACACGTCCCTCGGTGCCGGCCCCGCGCCCCCCGCGCCACCCCCTCGCTCGCCTTTGAAGGATATCAGTTCAATTCTCGCTTGCCGTAATAATTTACAAAGAAATTATTCCCGTTTCTGCGGGGGCGCGGATCTGATGTGATCCCTGATCCTGATTGCTAGTATATAACAGGTGACACTTGTAATTGGATCGCTCTGATTGAAAGAGGTAGGTAGGCGATATTGGTTGATCGTTAAAGCGATTCCGGTGAGACGTGCCGAGTATTACCATTCGAATTACTTACGTGCTTTTGTTCGGGAGAGGTTTTTAAGGTTTTTCTGATGAAAATTACTTGGTATGTGTTTCACGTTCACTTATCACACAATTGTGGTATAGTATAGGACGTCTTTGACGTCCTTTATCTACGTGATAATAATGTGATTGTGCTGAGTAGAAATAACTAGTCTTTCGAGAATCCTAAGTTTGACGAGCTGGATGGCGCAGATGGTAGTGAACCTATCTTGCGCGCCAGTGGTCGTGGGTTCGCTCCCACTCCGAGCAAATATTTTTACAATGATATTTGTGTTTGTTATGGATCTGGGTGTTAAGTGCTTTAAGCGACTTACCAGACTCAGGTTAATGTATGAGATGTTGTGGGAATTTATTATTATTATTTATTTATTCATTATCAGACAGTCATCATGTGGTTTCGTAAGTAAGAGGCGAAAGATATCCCACCTTCCCCTATTTGAATCTCCATAGGCTGCCTAACACTGAATGCATGCATCTTTAAATAGGTCGGTACCAGCTCAATCAGTCAGTCAGTCATATGGCTCCCGAGCGAGCTACACACATAAGTCAGGTCGGGCAAAAAACGGCGATTCCCCGAGCGAGGCGGACTGACTTATGGTTCGTCTGCGATTGTTGCACTTTCAGAGGCAAAGATTAAGGGGTGGGGAATAATGTTGAAAAGTTAACGAATTCTTCTTAAGCTTTCAGATTGGTTACATGATTGAATTTTTCGATTTTCACCACAATTTTTATTTATTTACCCTGGGATGCCAGTAGAGTGGAATAACACATTCCTGTGCCAGGTGTCGGAAGAGGCGACTGAGGTATTGCATCCGACAGATGGTGGTACATCCACCCGAAACAGCGTAGGCCATATGTAATAGGGCAGGAATGGGCAGCAACAATGCAGTCGCGAACCTACACTCTCTGCGATCTTCTGTTATGTTACCGTTTTTAGACAATTTTACTCATAATTGCTCTTCTCTCGCATTCTCAGAGCGTAGCTTCGGGACGGGGATGCTGCTGCTCATCCCCGTCCTGTGCATTTCACTACACTGTTACAGATGGATATACCACCATTTGTCGGTACCTCAGTCGCCTCTTACAACACCTAGTATTAGGAGAAGTACTATTACTGATGGCCATCATCTGTCAATCATCAATCAATTAACTTATGAAGTGAAGAGAAAACATCAGTAAATTGTGATTTTCTATATCTCAAATTTCTGGTCATGTTGCGCTTCTGCGATTCGTCTCTTCATTTCCGCCAGTTGAGCAAGAAGGCCGTGAAACGAACGTGAATGATTTAGAACGGAGACGGACGCGGCGTACGTACCGCGTACGAGTGACGTACGTGATGGGAGAACGTGTCGCTTGGATACGTAATGATTACACTCACGTTATATTGTATCTCACACGCTGCATCGGTACTATAAAATATGCTACACGAATAATTATCAACTTAGTACACGTCTGAATGACTCAAAAATTACAATACCAGTTTCTGGATTTCTTACCTGAAACAAAAAATGGTCAAATTTAGCAGACAAAAAAGCATGTGTCACTTCATTATCCTGTCAATATATATTTGTCGCTATATATTTGAAGATTAAAGTTTTTAAAATTAGGGTTAGAGTTTTTTTAAAAAAAGAAATTAAAGCAATTGTGTTACGGACGCCAGACAACAGAGGAATCACAAATATACTACTTAAATACATATATTTAACACTCAGACATAAAACAAACATAAATATCATTATATAAATATTATTCCTGAGTGGGGATCGAACCCACGATTTTTGGCGCTCAAGACAGGATTACTACCATCTGCGCCATCGGGCCCATCGAAGATAATGGCTTGGTCTGTCAATCACCATCCTAAGAAGGCTTTAGTTCGCCGATAACTCGGACCTGACACGAATTACGTGGGAATATGACAAATGTATGTAAAAGGCTGGTGCGCCGGCAAATTAACGCGGACTGGTGTTTACGGCTTCTCGCTGCTTCAGAAACATGGTAATGGTGCATCGATTAAGAGCAAGGAAGAAAAATAATTCAGCATTCACATTTTTAAGCAAGGCATTACCGAGTTCGGTATATATATATATATATAAGGCAATTAATTGTAATTTAATCTCAGAAGTGGAATCCAAAAAAAAACTCCAATTTGTTTCTTTGTAAATAAAGATATTAATTTTATTTTAGTATCCCGAGTATATATCACAATATCATAAAATATTTACACACAAAAATCTTACCTGTAAATAAAAAAAACGACAATAAAGTTTATAATTATCACCTTCCGATTTATACAACTTAATATTTATTAATTAAACTAAGAGAAAATTATAATAACATTTTATAAACAGAACATATTTGTCTTTCTCAATGACAGCTCGATTAACGCGACACGCTAACGTTGCGCGCGCATATATAAATTAAAGAAATAAGTATATTTCTTTACATGTATATTTGTACATGTCGCTTCCTGGCAAGAAAAGTGTCACAACACATGTTAGGTACGAAATGATATAATCACAAAAAAAAAAATGCAATTTTGTTATTAGATTTTGCGCCAATTAATTACCAAATGAATAAGATATTTACAAATGACATCTCATTTAGCAATCTGAATATTAGTTTTTAAATTATTGACGTATAAATGAACAAAAAAAAAACATCAGTTACATTCTCTCGATACGGCTTTTTTTTTGCATTGTGGCAGTTTTTTGCCGGGAGGCGATGTTTGTATTTTGGAAATAAAACATAATATTGTGTAACCACTTCAAACGATGGCGCTGTTCGCAAAAATACACATCCAATTCTGACAAATAAAGCCCCTACACTCTTGAGCAGAAAAAGTGCGATTGACACAAACGCGAGATCGCGAAGGCTCGCGCCGGATCGCGCCGGAACGCGCCGTAATCGTGACACATTGCCGAGTTTCGGCAACTCTTTACTTTCACGGAGAACGGCGATTTAAGGCCGCAGACAAATGGATTGTTGATTTCTCCGTAACTGTTCCACGCGATGCTGGCACGACTGAAATACCTAACGTATACCCAGCTTGATAAGATATAATAAGATTTCAGTACAAGTTACAATTGGACACAATTCGGCTGACTTACGATATCGTCCGTATGAAGTCCACGGCATAGGCCTACCTAAAAATGTCCATACTTTCCTGTTGTATTTGAGTACTTCCTCTTATTTAGAAATCATTGATGCAGAGGTACAGTTTTATAATAATATTAGTCGGTATATCCATCCGAAACAGCGCAGCTCAAACGCAATGGGCGGGGATGCGCAGCAGCATACCCATCATGATAGCTACGCTCTGCGATTGCCAGCACGCTTGCCCAGCGCGGTAATAACGGGCAAAAAACCTCCTTTCTTGAAGTGGCTTACGTCCAACAGTGAACTTCCAATGGCTGGTATAATGATGATGATCTAGAACAATCTATTACGTATGTAAATACTATACACTGCTATACTCTTTTAAAACGGCATGGGAACATTTAAATGGGGATCACAATAAATCAAACATTAAGGGCACATGTGGCGATTAAGGAAGCACTCACACAGTGTCAACGCATAAATTATAATAATCACAATAAACGTCACAATAATGTTGATACCACATACACCCAGTGACGTCATTGCGCTGGCAATTGATGGAGCAGATATGGGCCGCCGTCGTTCAGAAATAATAGAAGCCGACGAGGAGAAACCTTCGAATTTGCATTCAGTTAAACACGAAAGTGCTGACACAGAAAATCATATTGAAAATCCAAGTGGAGATGTTCTCCAAATGATAATAATAATTACTCTTTATTGTCTACAATATATTAAATAGAAACAAAAAAAAGAATTAGCAAAATATATGACGACTTTATATGACCTCTTCCAGGCAACCTTTGGATGGATTTGAATGAATAAAACTTCATTGGACAGTCCGATGTATTATGAAGTTACATAAAACAAATGAAGTAAATTTAATAATTAACGAGATCAATGTGATGTAAAAGATGATGATGTTACATCAACAGAGAAAGCAATGTTAAGAAAGTTTATACATGTAGAAAGGATGGATAAAAGTAGAATGACTGCACAAATATATAGAGTGGAATTAAACGGAAGAGTTGGTATAGGACGACCGAGGAGAACATATCTATCATAACCAGGTAGAAAAGGTATTAAAGAATGGCCAGGTCAGAAGTACCAAGATTAAACGAGCGTGTATGAAAAGACTAATGCGAGTAAGGGAAGCGAGAGAGGTATGCCAAGATCGTAACAAGTGGAGATCCATAGTCTCTGTCTACCTTGATGAGACACAGGCGTGATGTACATATATATACATATATATATATGATATTACGAGCTTCTATAGGATGCGGTGTCGCATAGTATCGCGCAGATTGTATGCCTGTTTGTCGACCTGGTCTAATAAATAAAAAACACTACCTACGACTGAACCGAGTTGGTAAATTTTTTTTGTGTCTGTAAGTGGTCTGTAATTGATGGTGGTAGGGTCAAGTTTATATGGAAATAACGGTATCCTTTTGTATGTATGAATAAATTTAGCGTAGAAATTCTACAGTATCCGGACGGAGTCGGGGCGGACCACTAACTTCGCACGGGTGCAATGAGGTACAATAATCGCTATTGTGAGTTATCCCCAAGAGATAGATACATACATATGCCATGGAGGATTTTTCCTAGATTTTTTTGTGGTGTACAAAACTGTAGTAGATTATTTTGATCTATTTCGTCGGATTTGATCAGCTTTTGCAATTTAAGCAAAAATATGTTCATTCACGATATCACATTAGAAAACTTTAAAATTATTTTAATAATTAATGTTTTTCTACTATATTTTGCATGTATTACATATAAACATTCCTCTTGAATCACTCTATTTACAAAAACCGCATCAATCTATTGTATACATTCGAAAATCTAAACATGCATACGGACAGACAGACAGCGGAATGCGACTTTGTTTTATACCATCATCATCATCAGCCATCGGAAGTCCACTGCTGGATATTGGCCTTCAAAGAAAGAGAGAATTTGCCCATAATTGCCGCGCTGGGCAAGAGTGTAGCTTCGCAATGGGGATGCTGTTGCCCATCCCCGCTCTGTGGATTCAAACTACTCTGATACAGGTGAATATATCACCATCTGTCAGTTCTGGTACCTAAGTCACCTCTTACGACACCGGGGAGGTACTAGTCTCCTCTGCCGATACCTCACGGCCCGGTTTTATATTATGTAGTGATATTGAATCTATCAAAAATCACGAATGAACATTAACTAACCTAGACAGAATATGAACTTTGACGCCACGAAGTATACGATAGGTTGAGGATAAATAACTCAGTTCTTTAGTTTTCAGTTCGAAGCAGCACCTTCAGAACGCCGTGTAGTTGAAAGTGGTAAACGCTCAACAAACAAGTGTTATTTTTCGTCCCCAACTTGTAGCCGCTTGTTCGTGTCGGTGTGAGGCAGGCTTGCAACCTCCACTGACAGATAGAAGTCAGATTTATGTGTTTACTGAATAAATCACGTCGTGGCCGTCACCGTTGGCTTCAACGTTTCTTTTTTCGTCTGGTGTTGTTCGCTATATATCATAGCTTGGTCGCTCCGCGTCTTCCGCGGTAACGTTTCAGTTTTTTACACATTCATACAGTCGTGTTTTCAGTCTACGGTCGATGACCTTTCTAAGAGATTGAATTTTGAGTAGCTGTGGTATTCAATTAACGTATTAACCAATCAAATGCACATTTGGGAATGTGAGATTAAAAATAAACGTACCAATGTAATGCGACCAAAAATAAATTTTACAACTATCACGTAGATTTCAAACTTCTGACATAATTATAGTCACTTAAATCATCAAAGCTTGTCATGATTCGCGCAAACCAAGAATTGAGTTTTAAATGTCCCGACATACCAGACGCAATCAATTGACGCAATCAAAAAAATAAAATTTAATACGCATTATCGTAAAGCAAGATCACGAATGAGAACCAAATGACTCAAAGGAATGGTGATGTTAAAATAACTCGTCACGTCCGACACGATTCCGTCGTAATAATAGAAAGAATAAATTTACTTAATCCACGTCTAGAAATATTCGCGGCGATATATCCGGACGACGTCGCGCGACACCGCCTGATCAATCATCGTCCCCTTAACGAGTGGCCCAGCTGTTGTGCAAGCGATTGATAGAGCTATAAACTATATTTATAGTTGGTGGAAACGGTCGAGAATAGTTTGTGATGCGTGTCGCTCAAGAGGCATGGATTACGTCGGTCGGAGGGCGATGAACATCGGATGTGGTAACCATTGTTCTGTTTAAAACCTCGAGCATCCACCATGTCATCGCATGTTCCAACAGCTGTGGGACCACACCAATAGATAACAAATCTGTATCTCATGGTCTTGTTCCACATATCTTTACTTATAAAAATAAGTATATATAATAAATGGATATATTGGATTGTTGGTTTGCTTTGTACGATTTAACTCAATAAAAACTCGACCAGTTTAAATAATTCATTCATATCTAGAAAGCTACATCTTTACAAATATCATAATGGAAATAACATACACTATATTATATTTCATAAGATTGAATAAATACAAAAACCGTTTGATTGATTTTAAAAGTTATATTACTAATAGAAAGTTACATTATTATCAATTAACATAAGCTATGTTTTACTCATTAATTTTGAAGGTAACGGGATCTCTTAGGTTAAAAAAGGTAAAGGTATATTAGTTATTGCAAGTCTTAAATAATATTATACTATATGAATACTGTTTTGTTTTCCAATATAATAAAACTGCGCACCTCTGCTATAATAAATAAAGATTATTATTAAGACTAGAAACAGTCACAATTCTTTACTTTCACACTCTCATTAGAAAAAAGTTTTAACATGATATCTCTCTTCCCTAATTTACCCTCATCCCAATCTAGTAATATTTTCCTAGACCAATTGGACGACTTTAAAATTTTGAACATTTTTCAAGTTATTAATATTTGCAAATAAATAAAGAGCAGAACAGTAAAAGGTGACTTAGGTACCAGAACCGACAGATACCGTACCACAAAAGCAACAGGACGGGGATGGGCGAAAGCATTTATCTCGAAGCTACACTCTACGATGCACCTAGCATATATAGTGGAGCAGCAGGCTGTGGCAGGTTTATATCCAGCAGTAGACGAGAAATGACCTAGAAAAGTGGTAAAATACAAACAAAAACAAAAACTAAGTCAAACTTGCATAATTGAAATGAAAATCAAGAGAAAACGGGGTTCTATAGAAGTCCTGTTAAAAAGCGGTTAATCCAGCTTTAAAGTAAGTGAACATCTGCCGCATCCACTTGGGCGGAGGCGATGTCCCGCCCACGCGTTTAACACACATAAACACTCTTTATTGTTATCAGGACGAACTCTATTGATGTCACTGTTTTTTTAATTCCGTCTGTCTATCAACCCAACCGCGCCCACACTGTTATGGATCATAAACGCGCTTTATTGTCATCGAAGCCAACTCTAAAAATGTAATTGGGTATTTTTAATGATTGAGAACAAAAACGAACCCTTCATTTACGTGTTTTATCACGTTAATAACTGAAGGGCTCGATGGTGCATATAATAGTGATCCTATCTTGTACCCACAACCTTTGGGTTTGACGACAAATATTTATATTATGGACATGTGCATTTGTTTTGTGTCTGGGTGTTATTTATATATATATAAAGCTCAAACACAAGTCATTCAAGATTGCTCAAGGTCAACGTATGAGAAGGAACTTCCTCTTTTATATAAATCAAACGTGCAGTGTCATAGTTGACTTTAAGTCTAATTTAAATGAGTTTCTTTATAATTCCTAGATCTTTGCTGTTCAGGTCGTGTAGTGTTTTGTTTTCAAACAACACATTACTCTGTATTAGGAGAACATGTATAAATGACAAATATTATAAACAAACTATTGATACAATTTGCCTAGGCCGCACGTAAAAATCTCTTTGAACATCTTCAATTATCTTCGATCCGTCGACCGGTTCACTCAAGTAAGTGTTATTTAATGTGGTATGTATTAATATTATCAAATAAATATATTGTAAACTTAAACTTTAAAAAAAAATAAAACATAGTAAATTCGAATTCATGAATTGCAATAGCAATTCGTCTTCGCTGCAGCCATCATCCATCTTGCACCTATCAAAAACAACACGAGTTTGAACCAAGAAACCGTCAAAAGTATCCATACGAACAGTCCAACGTCTCAAAGTTGCAAGCATCCCATCCGCCCGATTCGCTGCACTCCTTGACAATCGATTGACGGTTGTCCCCCCGGCACCCTCCACTGCCCCACCGCCCCCCACCCCCTGCACTCCCACCACCACCCAGCGCATTCGCCTGACCCACATCGCAGCCATATTTATAATAATTGAACCAACCAACGATCCGAATGAGGTATAAATCGTACACTTTTACTATGCTAATGGAGACGAAGTTGGGAGTTGATTGCATGACTTCCGATCTTTTCCTTTTACCCCCTAATGAATCCTTCTATTTTTAAATCGATACTGCAAGGGCCGATTCCGACCCGATTACGTTAATCGAGATTTGTAGACTTAATGAAGAGCCAGACGAAATGTTGGGATTTCCAAATGAATCAATTTTTGTTTCGCCTTGTATAGACTTCTTTTTAAGTGCCCATCATCATTAATTAAGGTAACAATCTCGTATTTTCCAAGATTTGTTTTACTTTAACTTGATACGATTCCTAAAGATCATCATCCTTATCATGATGATCCAAGATTGGATGCAGGACTCTTCCCTTGTTTTCCACTATTGGCATGAACATTTGTATTCCAACTACTGTTGTTAGATAAGTACCACAGTGCAATCGGAATAAATAAATCTCCACAACATGATGATCTTTAGATCAAGTAAGAAGACATTTGGACTCGCTTTTTTCATTTTTAAGACTGTCTTTATGAAATCGCTTCAACTAAAATCAGCCAAAGCGCATAGGTAGGAACAAAAGTCAGTCTATCCAACCATTGTCACCGGCCAACTCGGCAGCAGATGCTTGAACACTTTCCTTAATTAAAATTCGTTCAGCGTAGCCATCACCAGAATTTATTGTGGCTGCATCAATATTTGTTTTGACTCCATAACTCACGGCGCGTCCCATAATTCATCCGTTCATTTGAGACGGCGTATTCCTTTGGAATGTTTATTGTTTGGAATGTGAGGGGTCGCATTTACAATATCTGATACCAAGTTACATTTTGCTAGAGTACTCGGTGTTGTGATAATTAAAAATATCAAGGTTTATCTAATAGTTTAAATAAACGTTTTCACATAGTTACTAGCAGTCCAGGTAAATATTGTTCTGCCATATAAATGATTAAATTTCTGAAACAACAATAAAAAAATAAGTGGTTGATGATAGAAGTGTGAAAATTTAAGGTAAGTATTTTTAATGCCACTTAATAAAAACATTTAAAAAATGAAATGAACACACCCAATCACTTAGAGGTTTTAAAAATAGATAGTAGCTGATCCGCAGATTTACTGAATATGCATAAAAAATTTCACAAGAATCGGTCAAGCCGCTTCGGAGGAGCGTGGGAACGAACATTGTGACACGAGAATTTTTTATATTAGAAAATAACATAGTTATTAATTAGTCAACAAACGGACAAGCTACCGAATACCATCTCAATACTGTGGAAATTTAATTCAAATTGTTTTGCCGGAATTCATATTGAAGTTATTTGTGGGATGCTGAAATAATATACTAACTAGTGTCATTATATTTATAGTCATCTATAACGACTCTGTCTGTCCGTTCGCCTAAAAGTGTGTTCATCCAATCAGATTACATTGGTGATTATTAGCCGTGAGGTACCGGCAGAGTAGAATAGTACCTCTCTCTATATCAGGCGTCGTAAGAGACAAATATGGTACCAAAACCGACAGATGGCGGTATATTTAACCAAATTAGTATAGTTTAAAACGGCAATTATGGCAATTATGGGCAGTTACCCTTTTCTTGGGGAGGCCTACGTCCAATAGTGAATTTCCAATAGCTGTTATGATTGTGCTTACATACCTGTATTAATTTCATAATTTTATTGCATCATTCTTTATGAACTCATCATGCAGCCATGTATGTACCAAATATGTAGGACAGATTAATCACATGAGCATTGCACATCGATTTGCACTTGGCACTATTCCCTAATTTATAAAATATTATCATAGCAATGTGTCTTCATTTTATATTGATTATCTATAGAACTCACTCTTTGTATAACTGTTGAACGAACCACATCAAATATATTAATCAACAATTTTGTGTTTTCGTCTCAAAGGAACACCTACTCAACCCCTTACTGCTACATGATAATGTTGGTGATTCCTTATTTTAGTATATTACCGTAATTCTAAAATAACAATTGAAAAAATAATAAATTGCCACTTCATCCATACATTGACCTCCTGACTCCGTGGTAAGTCGCTTTAAGCACTTGTGTTACGGACGCCAGACAACAAAGGAATCACAAATATACTAACTAAATACATATATTAAACACCCAGACACAGAACAAACACAAATATCATCATATAAATATTTGCTCTAGGTGGGCATCGAACCCACGACCTTTGGCGCTCAAGTTAGGATCACTACCATCTGCGCCAACGGACCCGTCATGATAAATATCGTCTAAATTATGTCCCTCAGCAATTATCTGGTAACACACATAAACAACTATTTATTTCGGTAATGAACATTAAGTGAGAATTTACATAAACAACAGAAAGCTTTTGGTGTCTTTGTACAGATAAAAAAAGGTTTGTAATTAAAATAAATCAGGTTCGTAATTAAAATTAAAACCTGAACCAGTAGATGGCTTCCTTCACTTACTAACTGTACCCTTAAAAGCTTAAAACCCAGCTTCCAAATAACCAGCAAGTAAATGTTCGTACTAAGAATTCAGCCTCAAATAGAAATCAAAGCGACCGCATTGACGGATAGTCTGTATCATCCCGACTCCCTTTGGCTCCTTAAATTATGTCCAGGACGTGATAACGAGGGCAGGGGGCCGGGGGCGCGGTGGGGGCGCCGCGGGGGCGGCGTAGGGGGCGATATTTACTTTCGCGACACTCGTATGCTATTGTGTCGTGACGACTTTGACGAAATTTTCGGGTTGTTTGGTTAATATGTTTTGTTGAAAAGTTGATGAGCTCCCGTGTCAATAGAGGCATGTGTGATTGAGCGGTTCTGCACTGACTTGGGAACATTCTGGAATCGGGGAATATTCAATTGTCTTGATTAATGTATTTATATGAAAGATAAAATGGTGAAGATAATGTGTACTAAAAAAATCTGGAATGGTGTCTACTTAGCTCTCAGTAGCTGTGCAGTACAGCAGTCACCTACTTAGGGAAAGGTTAGGCAGGTTCAAGTCCCGCCTGAAGGCTGTGGCAAATTGAATTCTGTCTTTTAATATATAAAGCATAATTTATATGTGTATTCAATGTATTAAATTTACCCAATCTTTTTAAATAAAGTCGAATGAAAATATTTGTTATTTTTCTAGATGTATGAAGTGAAATACAGAACAAAACCTCATTGCTGTTACCTTAAAAAATATGGCTGTTAAAAAAAACTCTCAGATAACAGCATTCAACAGCGTTTCAACGTTTCGTTTCCCGGCACAAGACGTCCCGTGACGTCACAGATAACGTCAAAGGGTTGTGTTCCGTTAAAAAAAAGTAAAAAACGCCCTTATCTGCTGTCAGAACGACGAGATTCTCCGGGCTTAAAAAGAAATTATCAAATATAGTAAAAATTGGTGCAATTTTTTGACGGACCAATTTTTTTTATTACTTACAACATGATAAGATTAACAATTATTCCTGGGATCTAAACTAGCTTTTTTAATTACCTTCATTTCTAGCTATTTACATGCCTAATTAAAATCGGTTTACTAATTAATCACTGAAAGCGTAACAAACAAACACACTTTCGCACTTATGTTATAAGAAAATTATAGACATGTTTCTTTTTTAACAATCTATATAACACCCTTCGGCTAAGTGATCAGTTTCAATGAGGAAAGCACAAATACAAAAACTTTAAACCGACACAAAAGCTTTTCAACAAAACGTAGATTGATCCCGATAGTGGATATACAAAACTATGTGTTTTAAGAGTCCCATGTCAAAGTTGGCAACGGTGGAATCCTTCCGAGCCGTCCGGTGCTAAGGGAAATACGCGCTACAACAACGACGCGTCAAATTGACGGGTGCGCGAAACGGATTAGTTATGCTAGTTCTTTCGACTTCTTGCGAAGAAAAAGTAGTAAGTTTCACCGTTTGCCGATCGACCCTTTTACGAGTTGATAATTCAAAGCTTTCCATTTTAATATTCATTTTGCAAGTTACACGATCTGCCGTGAGGTATCGGCAGAATAAAATAGTATATATATAATATAGGTACCAGAATCGACAGATGGCGGTATATCCACCTAAAACAGTGTAGCTCAAATGGCGGAGATGGGCAGCATGGGATAATTATGGGCAAAATTCTCTTGGATCTGCAGGTAGCAGAATAATAATAATATAGTTAGACATTTGATATGCATATGTATAAAAATGTGACTTTTTCAATAAATAGTTTTAAAAAACATACAAAATCTCATACATTGACCTGAATCCAAAAAAAAGCACTCGAACCCGCGACCTTTGGCGTACAAGATAATTTCCATATCCTATGTTGTTTAATGTTCAATCTATCTGCAAATAACAAAACATACGTAAATATATATATACCGCAAATTATCAATTGTAATTAATAAAGAACAATGAATAAAGAAAGGTACCTCTATTTACAAACACGAATAGAGAGAATAGCATTGCCCAGTCCAACACTAGCAAACAAGCGACTTCAAATACTCAACGCGATACGAACACAACAATAGCCCTTAATTAACACACGAAAAAGTACAAAATCGATTGCAAAAGAAAAAACGCAATCTTGAGACAAAGGTGGACGCACACTGCGCTGTCCCATCTCAGAATTAAAAGCACAGGTGGGGGCGGCATTGATCTGTCGGTGACGCGCCGCCCGATGGAGACGTCGCCCCCACCCGCCTTGCCCCCCAAGAGTGGACGTGTGGACACGCTTAGCGATGTCGAATTGGTAATGGCCGGCTAGATGCTTCGTGTTTACGTTTTTGGGTTCTGCAGGGGACATTTTGTATGTTTCCTTGGATGGACCGAGTCGGGACTCAGTTGGACGATAATTAGACTTTGAACTTTGAGGATATCTGTGACATCATTAAGGAATTTTTTTTTATGAACATATGAATTATTGCTTCATCTTCATCATGTCAATGGTAGCATATCTATCATAGTCAGGCTGAAAAGGCGTGGTGCTGTTGAAACTATTTGGGATAGATATTCCGCCATCTCCTGGAGATTTTTCATTTGTCTTTTACACAAGGTACAGAGGCTAGTATTATTCTATTCTCTCCGAGTTTAGTGCAAAGCAAGAAGTTTCAGCTGTGCCTGTAAAATAAAGTGAGAGAGAAAACGTTAGATAAAATACAAAACAAAAGGAATCGACTTATAATAAAAAGGGAGACAGAACAATAGAGCGTAATGAAGCTCAGAAAACGAGCGAAACTCAGCGAGCTGACCAACTACTTCACAAATTAGGCGGGGACGAACGTCCCGCATGTCGCCGCGTCCCGGGCTATCAACTCGTACGTGTGTTGAACCCGCTGGAGCTCTCCAACGTTAAATAACTTTAAACTATATATTTGCAGCGACGGAGGTTGGGTTTTTTCCAATAGGTTTCCACCATCTTGGAGTTTTCAAGCACAATCTCATAATTATCCACGGCCATATACATTTGTAGAGAGATTAGTCAATTTAACTACAATGAAGTAGCTTTCGAACCGCGGCTCTGTCTATGTAGACTTCAAATTACATTGAAGGCAACTTTCCCAGCATTAAAATTATCACACACACAACTCAAAATCACCAACTGGTAAATTTAAAGAACATTTAATAAAACTTGAAAGAATAGCTTTTATAATGAGTTAGTACTGATCTATACCAATTTTATAAAGCTGAAGAGTTTTTATTTGTTTGTTTAAACGCGATAAATTCAGGAACAGCTGGTCCGATTTAAAAAATGTTTTCAGTGTTGGATAGTCCATTTACCAAGGAAAGATACACTGATATACCCCCCAAAGTTACTATTCCACGCAGACGAAATCGCGGGCACTGCTAGTTAATAAAAAATGCTTAAAAGGCATCGCAACTGTCTTTAACAACTTCTTCAAGATTAACAACATACAATGCTGGTATGGTAAAATATACAAACGTTATCTTCAAACAGCTAATACAGCCATCAGAACAAATTGAATTGGAATACAACCATCTTAAAAATCTACATTCAGGCCACAGCTAACAATTACAAAACCGCTTCAAATATTCCTCGCACATAGTCGCAGACGTCCCGTCCCGATGCTGTCCCCCGTCTTGCGCCGTTTGACTGAGCGAAATCACTCAAAACTTTTAATGCCGCGTCCGGTGGGACGGCCGCTGCGAGTGTGTGCTCGCCTTTATGTGCCATTCAAAGAGTTGTGAAGTTAGAATCGTTGGATATTTCGAATTCTGGGCGTTTTTGCGTGCGAGGTTTTTAACCCTGGCACGCTTTTATGGTGACAGTGTTTTTGGTCAGTAAAAAACGTTTAAGTGATTGGTTTGGTCGATTTTTCACTTAACTTCTTGTTCAAGTGGTAGCATCAAAACGAAATACATTCTATGACAATATTATGAATTTTCGGGAGGTACTTCATTTTATAGAATACACAGGTGAAATAAGGATTTAAAATTTTTAGTGTGTTATTCCTAAGAGATAGACATTTCAGACTCTTTTATAGACCGTTTTATGGTGTATAATACTGTAGTACATAATTTTGATCACTCATCGGGTTCAGCCATCGTTTGCAATGTAATCACAAAAAAATAGGTTTATTCACCACATCGCGTTAGAAACATTTATAATTATCAATGTTTCTCACTATATTATGCATGTATTTTACACATAAACCCTCCTCTTGAAACTATTTAAACACACCGTATTGAAATCCGTGGCGTACTTTGAAAGATCTAAGCATACATAGGGACAGACAGTCAGCGGAAAGCGACCTTGCTTTATACGTTGTAGAGAAAAGAAAATGTTTCCACACATTTGAAGAAGTAAAGCTATTCACGCACCTAGTCGATTCTATTTTCTCAAAAAACTATCGAGGTATGTGTAACGTTCCCAACGCGAGCTCTGCGATATCTCCGAAAAACACAGCAGTCACATAAAACCGACGAGCACACCAACGCCACCTGTCCCATCGAAAATGGCGCGAACAATTTTGACAGGCAGTTTAATTAGCAGCCAGCCACCGCCGCAAGAATGAATCGCAAAAATTAATTGAATCCATTTCTAACTACGTAACGGGCGGGTGACAGATTCTATCTGTTAATACCCAATTACCCCATCCCCCCTCCTGTATGCACCCCACACCCCTCACCTGTCCGCGTACGGTAATGATCCGATGTACAAAGGAAGTCAGGGAAGTAATGAAGGGGTCTCGATGCAGTTGCTTATTGCTTTTTGATCGCGTCTGCACAGAGTCCCTGCGTCACGTTAAATCCGAAAGGTTTTGTTTCGGCTATGTCGGCTCATTTTTAATTACTGTAATTCGAGTTGCATTTCATTGGAGGTTATCTTAAGCATTACTATTTTATATTCATACATGATCGATATTTCGCTAGGTCTACGAGAGGTGACATAAATTACTAATATTGAAACAGACTTTTGTTGATCATTAAAGGATTAACTGCAGGTCGTAAAGCTACCAAGAGACTTCCGATAAAACCGGTTGTATGCATATTTTTTAAGAGATAGAGTTACAATGCTGATTTTAATATTTTTCAATAAAAAGTTATTCCTTTTAACGTCAGATATTTCTAAGTGAACGTGTTTTTATTTATTAAACATATTTTATTAATTTATTTCAAATTACAAGTAGACACTCTGATTTATGTGCTAGGAGTTAAAGCAGAATTAGACTATTTCATTATTATTTTATCCTCTTTCACGTTCGTATCAAAAATTGATACGAACGTGTACAATACAGACGACCTTTGTATGAAGTCTACCTCGTGAAAATCTCACTCTCACCTATCTCTACAACCTACCTATTTCTAAGGGCGAGAGAGGCAGTGATATTACTGGGTAATGTGACAAAATGTCAGGTCAGAAAGTTGGCAGCGTGCTAGTGATATCCTTGTGGTATTACGAGCATCTATAAGTTTCGGTAACGCTTACAAACACGCGGACTGTACGCTTGTTTGTCGACCTGGTCTTATAAAAATTATAAATACATAGTGACGCTATCTATCAATGTCAGCATCGAAGTACTCGTAATGTTCAAACCGAAGCGCCAGTTGACTGACGTCCGCCCGTCGTTACGCAAATCAACTCGCTATTCCCGAATCTCCCTAAGTCGCCTGGCAGGTCTAAGGCGTCTGACATACAAACGAAGTTATGCCTGACCGTCGTCCGAACTGTCAATCTTCACGCACACCGCGGATGAATCCAAGATCCCACTTTATAATGGTATTATAAATGCGAGAGTTTCAACGGATGTTGTAACTCAATCACGACTAAGGGAATACACATGGCATAACAGATGTTAGTCTCTCTATTAGTATTTTTTAACTTTATATTGCATATTTTAATTCCAAAACGTAGCCGAAAATAACAACTAGTATATTCCAAGAAACAGATATTCTCTTTAACACCTGGATTAGTGTTGGATTCAAATGAAAGTCTGAAGCTCAGACATCGGATTACGTATGATAAATAAAGGCATCCTAGACCTTTGAAATTTAAAATATACGATGACCCTAGTTTTAGGATAACCCAGACGAATAATCTCTATTCCATAACCATACGGCGCCTTCGGTTCTTGGTTCTTCGTTCTATGTATCCTGTCCAGTACCATTTTAACGAGCCGTGAAGTACCGGCAGAGTAGAATAGTACCTCCCCCTGAACCAGATGTCGTAAGAGGTGACTAAGGTACCAGAACCGACAGATAGCGGTATATCCTTGCAAAAAAGTCATCTCAAATGTACAGCAGCTTCCCCATCACGAATGCTGCGCTCTGCGATTGCCAACACGTTTGCCCAGCGCGGCAATTATGGGCAACATACCCCCTTTCTTGGGGGGGCCTATGTCCAACAGTGGACTTTTAATGGCTGGTATTATGAATCAGCTAGGCTTTAGTTAGTCACTTTTTTTCTTTTACAGATCTCTTTCCTGATTCTATCGGAACACGGGTACCGTTCCTCCATTCCTACTCATTAATAATTATAATAATAAGAGTAAACGACGTCAATACTGAACAAAATTTGACGTGAATATTTAAAAGTGCTGCCCGATGACACAAGCGGAGTCCGTTCGACCGGAAATGGTTATTTCTTTTTTCCACACCGTGCCCTCTCTAGCCTCGGTGGGTTCATTGGCGATCTACCCGTCAATCACCGCCTCCGAGGTGACAGCTACAGCTTCTGTTCCCGGCGGAGCACGGGCCGCTCGCTTTTTGTTTACATTCGTATTGTGATCCTCGTTTGACTCCGGCTGACTTGTCAGGAACCGAAAAATATGACGTCATTTGTTAGGAAACAGCGTCTATAGGCATCACACTTTTCCCATGACTCAATCATAGAACATTTTATAAATGACTATGTAAATATGTAACATGGATATTTTAACTGTAAGAATTACTAACAAGTGCACGATCCATGGGATGGTAAGTGTCACCGATGACTGTAGATGCTCGAATTACTCGGACGGACGGATATCACTACCGCATCGCCAACCTTGTGATCTGAGTATATTTTATATATGGTAATATGCAAAAGTAGGGGGCATAGTTTGCATCCTTGCAAGAAATCTTATACATTTCAAACCGGTACACAGAGCGAGCTGATCTGTTTTCCGATGAGAGGTATTCACTAAGGCTGTTTCAAAACGTCTACTGAAGTTAAATAAGATCCTTTTAATGACATTAATTCCGTCGCCGACGGAGGGACGGTCGAGGCGTTGATTAATGACTGACATAACCACTATTGTCCCTACAGGTTTAACCTCGAGAGCACGTTGGTTCGTGTAACCATCAATATAACCGTTAATAGATATTTGCATAGAAGGAGAGCTGAGTGAGCTCGGCTGCATTAGTGCAGTTGGCTTTCGCTCGAGGTGCACGACTGCACGCGTTTTCCGAACTCGGTGATTGTTTTTTGTTAGACCATTCGACAAACAAGCATACAGCCCGAGTGATAATAAGCATAACTGCAGTCTAAACACGCTTGAAGATATCACAATGATATCACCAGCGCGTTGCCAACCTTCTGACTTGAACATTCTAGGTTATATATTAATGTGCTCTGGGTACAGTTATTTTACTGCCTCTCTCACCTTTCAAACTGAAATACAACAACACTACTGTTTGCAGGAGAAATAGGTGACAGCGATATTTCAATGCAGACGAACTTTTTATGAGGTCCACCTCATGTCGAGTTAATGTGTGTTTATAAATGCGGAGTGCCAGCGAGAGGGTCACTGAGGGACGCATTTTTTAGTTAGTTAATTTGCTATTAGACTCGATGAGATCCTGTTCTAATTAATCAAGTAAACAAAAGTAATACACTAGATTTTTCCAACGTAGACGCTCAACACCCCAGTAATTCGAAGCGGGGACTCCGAACAGTGTACCCATTACTGGCGTGTGGTGTGAGGGAATCCCGCGCGCTTACCAGGAGGATTGGCAATCGCGCAGGATCAAGCGTCAATTTAAATGGAGTCTTGACGAGCTCGGCTGTGGGCCACACCCTAGAGTATAGCACAGTTACTTATTTCAGTCATATGATAGAATTAAAAACTGTAATTACTAAATAATTGATGAGTGATACAAATGAAAACTAGCCAGTATCTGAGTGTTTATCCGTTATTTTTTTCACTCATACTAGCTGTCGGAAGTGGGTTCCAATAATAACAACTATCAGGTGTTTTTGGAAGTTTTTCTTGATGGTTCTTTTTTGATAGCTCACGTAATAAACCTGCTATAAACTTAGTTATAGGACCCGTCTGGTGCTGGCAGACTAGTATTAAAGTAGGACACTTTTCATTTGACGATTTAAAAGTGTCTATGATACGCCTATTAAAATAAAGATATATTTGATTTCGTAGTCCACTGCTGGACATAGGCCTCCCCGAGAAACGGAGAAATTTGCCATTAATAGAGAAAGAGAAATAAAAAAGAGATAGTAACATAAGCCATAGGGTATCGGCAGAGTAGAATTGTACCACCCTTCTTTACTCCTGTAAAGACTAAGGTACCGGAACCGAAAGTTGCAGGTATATCCATCCAAAAGTCAAATACAACAGGACAGGCATGGGCAGCAGCATTCGCGTTGCGAAGCTACGCTCTGCGATTGCCACCACCATGTCCAGTACTGGACTACCAATAGTTGATATGATCATGATGAAATCGTCTACACTTGATAACTTACTCATCAGTGCTCCGTCGACATTGACTTACCTGTAACAATAATAATAGAAACACATTAATTAAGCCGCAAGGTACCAGGAGAGAAGAATTGCACCTTGCACTGCACCAGGTGTCGTAAGGGCGACTAAGGTACCAAAATTGACAGATGGTGGTATATCCCTCCAGTGTAGCTCAAATGCATAGAGCGGGGGTGGGCATCAGCATCCCCGTCGTGAAATCTGCGCTCTGCAATTGCTAACACGCTTGCCCAGCGCGACAATTACAGGCAAGAAACCTCCTTTATTGGAGAGGCCTATGTCCAGCAGAGGACTTCCAATGGCTCGTATGATGATGATGAATTAAGTAAATAAGATTAGTTAAAATCATACATCAATGTCGGACATTAAAAGGTTGGTAACGAATAAACTATATCCTTTGAAAATATACTAGGCCTTCGTTTCTTAAGGATTCCATGTCAGGTAAATACTAATAATAGCTGTACCGACAGACATTTAACATGAAAAAATATTGCGACTATAAATAGTATAAATAAAAATATTTATTTTCCACCAGAACGTTAAATGTTTACACTGTCACATTAGTAGAAATGCAGCTTAATTGTAAGGTTAAGTGTTAAGTAAAATATATATTTAAAACAAGATGGTATACATATTTTCTAGTCCTCAGTATTACGAGCGACTATAGACGCACATTGTATGTTTGTTTGTTGACCTGGTCCAAAATGAAAAGTAGTAAAAAAATAAATATATATATCTCGTATTTTGCGAAGATGGTGTGCTGGTATGTTTGTATGCAGGTAAAATCCCTGAAACGGTATTAAACTCCCATTGTAACTGGATCAACGCTATAAAACCTTGCTATGAACATATCTGGAATGCGTCGGGAAAGTCCTCTAGATAGGAATAAATCCTAATACGCATGAAATGCTTCAATAACATCAAAAACGGTGCAGTCAAGCAGCAGTTGTCAAAGTTAAATAAGTGTCCGCACGGGGGTGCGCAGAGGGGCCGCGTCTCGGGGAGTCCATTGGAATTCTTACGGAATGGAGTGGATTTAATATCGGCCGGAATGTCGCGAGACACAGGCCGGCGGCAGGCAACCGCGCGCCGGCGACAGACGCGCGACAAACCAAACAGAAGGTTATCAATATATGCATAAACGGTCAGATATTAAATTGGCGTAAGGGAGATATCATCACTATACCAGCCGTTGGAAGTCCACAGCTGGACATAGACCTCCCAAAGAAACGGCGAATTTGGCCCATAATTGCCGCGCTGGGCAAGCGTGTTGGCAATCGCAGAGCGCAGCTTCCGCGATGAGGATTCTGCTGCCCGTCCCCACCCTATGCGTTTGAGCTACACTATCTCGGATGGATATACCGCCATTTGTCGCGTCTGGTACACCTGGTACAGGTACTAATATAGGCCTTGGAGTAGTCCAAGACCTCACAGCGGGAAGGGACATATGGAAAAAGAAAATTATATTATTTGACTTCTGTAATAATATTTTTTAAAAACAGCTGAAACATAATTAAAACATAGCTTTTAAATAATAAAGTAAATACATTGTTTTAATTTGCTCTGTTGTTTTTCTTGTAAACGTGCACATTGTCCCTTATGTCAATTAAACTCATGCCAGTGGAATGCCTGTATGAAATCTGCAGAAAAAGAAGCTTAAATACCAAAGAAACCACCAGATTTCCTAGTATCGTCTAGCACTTGTTTTAAGGGAAATCAGAAAACACAGGAATTACAAATATCCTGGAAAATACATAGATTAGTATTAATATCTATATATTTAGTAATTATCCTAATAGATGCTAGTTGACCCGACAGGCATTTATCTCATGTAATTTATTAAGAAAATATTGTGACTATATATTAAGGTATAAATTATACTATCCCTGAAATTGGATCGAACTGTAAACAGTAAGCAAATATGCTTAAAATTAGTTTAGTAGTTTTGAAGTAATTTTTAGTTATATATATATATATATATATATATTACCAAAGAAAAATAGTCTTTACAGAAAAGTACAAATAGCTCTAGATGGTACTCAATAATAATTGCAATGTAGTCGTGAGGTACCGGCAGGGTAAAAGAGTTCCTCCCTCTGTACAAGGTGCCGTAAGAGGCGACTATGGTACCAGAACCGACAGATGGCATACGAGAATGTTTAGTTCAAATACATAGGATGGGGATGGGCACCAGCGTCCTCGTCACAAAATCTGCGGTTTACGTGGCAATTATTGGCAAAATTCCCCCTTTCTTGGGAAGGTCTATGTCTAGCAGTGGACTTCCAATGGCTGTAATGATAATTACAAACTTTAAATTTTATATGCTCTGAGAATTCCAATACAATAGTTTACATACTTCAATAAAGGTATATATGATTCCGGGACTACGAAGGCTTCCTTGTAAGTATTTACATGTTTTAAATCAGTATATACTCGTATTATCAAACAATCCCATTAACCTTGGACGCAGGCGCAAGCGTTAGATACAGGTGTCGTTGAATCAATTCCAATAAAAATCTCTTGTTAATGCCACTGTCCATCAGAAAACGACCATCTACTTATGATATACGACATTTGACATATGTTAGCATTTTATTTTCAAAACCCATCAATACACAATCCAAACAAACCATGTAAACTGTACAATGCGTGATTAACTGTCTGACAGTTAAATGGTGCTCTATATAATTCAGCAGTGGACCCGGTCATGTTTTGCATAAATATTTTGAGTGACATAAACGAGCACTTAAATAGAGAATTGCAAATTCGTGTGGGAACGAGGTCACTGCCACAATAATTTAATGATAAATATGAATAATAATTGCCACGTACAGTGCCATCAGACAACAGAGCAATTACAAATATAACTCTAATAGAAATATTTAACACCCAGACATAGAACAAACGTTCATCATTAACCATAATTTCACCAGTTTTTCTTCTAGGTCCTTCTTGTGGTTCGTGTGCCTGCATTAAACTTAGTTTTAAGACTTGTCTGATGCGGGCAGACTAGTATAAGGTAGACTTAATTTAAGTGTTCGATGACTCTTATGATCCCGTCGGGTCATCAAGGTCATCAGTGTTATAAATATAGTACAACTTAGTACATGATATTTCAGAATCGTCAAAGATAATAAATAGAACCATTTTAGTTCTATTTATTATTTTTCACGATTCGAACGTGCTTGTAATTAGGCTTAATTGAATGAAGAGTATTTTTATTTGAATTAATAAGAAATATTTGTCCTGGTATTGTGACAGGATCACTGCCATCTGCGCCATTTTTTTGGGAAGACTATATGTATAAAGTCGCACGTCCGCATCAGCCTTTTTCGTCACCTTAACCCTGTATCGGCGATTCCAGAGTTTTATAACCCGACGGAGGCCCAGATCGAATTTTATTTCGAGCACCAACTTTTTATTGGGGGCCAGCTACTTGAGGTCCATCGTCGCCTATTTATGTTTTATTTAACATCCACTCGTTGGATTTGCATGGATTTCATCCCTTTCGATGATAGCAGTGGATTTCGCTCGAGGAAACTTTTTATGTCGGCGGTCGTTTTGAAGCTGGTTAATTTATAATACACCCCGCCACAACCCTTTCCGCCCTTGTGGGTTTAGGACGATTTCATTTTGCTCGTGTATGTCTGTAGTTGGGATAAGTAGTTGTGATCCAGTTGGCTGTCTCCCCGTCTTGTTGGAATGTCTATTTAATGTTAATTCAATACATATTTTTTATAGAATAGAACAGGGCTGTAAAAGCTTGATATTAATTTTATTTTTGTTGTATTTTATTTGTGTACTTATTGGTATGTATTTTAATGTAATTTTTATATGGACATGTACCCCGAACTACCCTATCACATTTCTTTCGTTTATGTCCATCCAAATGTTGCCTGAAACAGATAGCTTTGCGATAAGGCCGCCAATTGTATTATATTTTTTTTCTTTATGTAATTTTCTGTGTACAATAAAGAGTATCTGTTTCTTTAATAATATATTATTATTAAAAGAAACAGAATTAGACATTCTCGAAAAAGTTACAAGGGGACACTGGGAAAACTGCATATCATACCAGTGCAGCGATACAGTCATATACAAGCTGGAATTCCATTAGCCCACCCCTCGCAAAGTGTGCTCCCAACAATAAACTCGGTGGCATATAAAAAAAAAACAAATGGTGCGATCCACGTCAGGTCGCGCGGTGAACACGAGCAATATTGTAACCAACGCAATCTCCATATCAACCCACCGAATGCCTAGGATACTTATGTAAATCCAGTCAGGACCTCACTTATTGTATATCTAATTTGATTTCTTTCGCAATACCACGATGGGATTCAACGAATATTGGCCTTACCTGCCGCAACCGCAATATCGCCCGGAACTCGGCGACGGCATCGGCGGGGTTAAGTTATCAAAGATAGGGGTAGATCGGGCGACTTTTTAAAATATTTATGAGAGAGTGAGATGAGAGGTCGCATTTGTCCCGTAATCCAATTTCGGGTTATGTCTTTGGGAAGTCAGTTATTTTGTGGGCAAGTTCGGAGGGTCAGCGTTTTATAAGTGTTAATTAGGGCAGCTGTATTCAGAGTCGCGTCTGCTCTCTGATTTTTATAGAGATGGGATGAAGAGATCTTACTTACGGTTATTGTGGGAGTTGTTCCACCTTACTTATGAATTTTTATCCATGGCCAAATAAGGGAGGGCGACCTTCTTATTTTGTCAGGCCGATAACATTTTTCTGGCACTGCGATAGTATTACGATCTATGGTGGGGTTTTCAGGGCACCTACTGCACTAGTTGGAAATAACCAAATACGAGGATGGTTCAATTTGAGTGTACTAACCATGGTGTACCGGTGGAGTATAGTACCTCCCTCTGTACGAGGAGTCGTAAGAGCCGACTAAGGTACCTCAACCGATGTATGGAGGCTGAGGAGGGACAGCAGCATTTTCATCGCCAAGTTGTACTCTGCAATTGCCACATCGCTTGCCGAGCGCGGCAATTATGGATCAAAATCCCTCTACCTCGGGGGGGCCTATGTTCAATAGTGGACTATCTATAACTGATACGATGACGATTAATTTGATAAACAAATAGAAATATAACACTGCGTTGTATTATGTATAATGTAGGACATCCATAGCTGAACATAGGGTCTGTCTGAGTAATCACTCAATTGGAAACCTCCAATAGGATCTGATCCCATCCATCCACGTCAGAAGTCCTACGTTGCGCTTGTGCGTGGTCTAGAATCTAGAATCCTACAGCTACATCAGCCATTGACTGCCCGTGATGACTTTCTTTAGAAGATCTATGTCGAGCAGTGGACGATCTACATTTGGCATAAGTATAAGAACGCTATAGCCTCGAACAGCCTTCAATCACAGCCAACAGAAAAACGCAGCAGTATTTATTTTTTCTTTTACAAGTAAAATTTATTCGTTTGAATGGAAGCCAAAGCTAATTCGCCGGCCCGATGGGCGGCGAGCACGAAACACAGGAACTTTACAAACTTGTATTACCAGAGTTATTTATTGCCTGTTCCGTGCAATTAAGATACCTATTTCTAATGACGCCAATCTAGTAAAGTGTACGTAGGTTATATTTGGATTTTATAATTTTTTGGGGAATTTTGCCTATAATTGCTGCGCTGGGCAAGCGTGTTGGCAATCATATGGCGCAGTTTTCAGAGCACCTGCTCTACTAGTTGGAAATAACCAAATACGAAGAAAGTTCAATTGGATACTGTAATTGTTGACGTTGCGGGGGACGCGTCGTAGCACAAGCATGGTAGCAACCTTAACCTTCAACTGTCTTGAAAAGCCTAAGCAGAGTAGTACAATACCTACAGGTATCAGCCGGTACCGGAACCGACAGATGGCGGTGTATCCATCAGCAGAATCAGCTACCGCGTTTGCCTACCGCAGCAATTATTTAGTTTTAATAGCTATGATAATTCTACAGAAATATAAGAGAACGCACAGAAAAAAGCTATGATAATTCTATATACAGAAAGTTCTTTAACGTTCAAAAACGTAGATTAAAAACCACCCAAAGGAGCGGAATCGCGGGTATTTTAAGTTAATCCTACGTGATTGCCCACAACTAAGTACACACAACCGATCCAAACTTAAATGCAAACCGGCAAACATTCCAAAACTCAAAATTAATCTTATTCAAGGAGTTTGCACAGAAATAAATAAAATGAATGTTTCCCACATCAAAGTGTGCAAGTTCCGGGAACGTTGAATGGCCCGATCGGTGTTCGGCCCGAACAAATCAACACAGTTGTAACTGCAGCGTCAACTTAATTAAAACAGCGAAAAGTTGGAGATTTAAAAGCGGGCGGGCGGCCATGTTGGCGGCAGGCGCGGGTGGGGCCAAAGAAAGTACAACAAAAAAATAATTAGACGGCGAATTCAACTATAGTATTAAACCTGAGACTATTCCTGGCTGAGGACATTAACATTCCAACCAAGACAGGAGCTTCTTATATAAACCTGATAAATAATAATATCAACTTTCAACTTAATATACGTCCTATTAGAGTTTTTACCAAGATCGTTTGCGTTGGTACCTCACGCTCAACGCTGCCGTTTACAGATAGAAAAAGGTAAGATTGAGTACTAATATAGACTAGTACGCTCAAATATAGTGCATATATCAGTTTGACACATGAAGTTTAAATATAGATCATCATCTTTCCAAAAAAGGAGGTGTTTTGCCCATAATTTCCGCGCTGGGCAAGCGTGTTGGTAATCCCAGACCGCAGGTTTCGCGACGGGAATTTGAGCTGCACTGTTCCGGATGGATATACCGCCACCTGTCGGTTCTGGTACCTTAGTCGCCTCATACGACACCTGATGCAGTAGGAGGTATTATTCTACTCAGCCGGTACCTCACGAGATACTATAATAATACTACAAAACGTCATTGTTTTCTGCGTTCAATCGAATAAGTAAATAAGTTTCCCGTACTTTCCGTCACCAAGCCCCCTCCCGGGGCAAAAGCCAGTCGACGAAAGAACCTGCAGCGAAATATCAAAACGAATAAGTTATTAACAGTCCGCTCCGAGAATGGAGTTCATTTAGATCAATCGAACTGATTTTACGAGTGCTAATAAGCTCCTTAATGGACAAGGAGGTGGGGGTTGGCTGTAGCCGAAAAAGATAATGAATACGAATCTGCGTCCCGTCCCTTTGCCTCGCTACTAATAAATTAAAGAGTTCTGCATAGATCTGAAACAGTCTGTACAGGAAACTTAAACAGGTCTCTGAAATCGGGTTTTTTCACTGCAACTGTCTGGCTGTGAAAGATTCTTGCTCCATTTTATTTTTTTAAACCAGATCGACACACAAGCAAACACTCCGCGTAAAATCACAATGATATCACTAGCGAGTTGACAACCTTGTGCTGTCAATTTTACTGCCTCCCTCCCTTCAAACCGGAACACAGCAATGCAAACACTATTTAACGGTAGAAATAGGTGAGAGTGAGGTAGCAATGCAAGTGCAAATTTGTGTGAGGTCTACTTCATGTAAATGTACATAATCGAACTACAAATGGCGGACTTAATGTCAGCTGGCATTATTTCCGAATCAACACACGGAAATATATATGTAGTCCGGCGGTACAAAATAATTTGGCATAAACTATTAAATATTAAATTTGAACAAATAATTTTATGAGTAACAATTATAGTTATGTATTTTATTTCTTAGTTAACTAATTAACCACGTATTGCGATTTTAACGCAGATTTAGTATTCAAGAAAATTTAAAAGCTTTGATTTATTGTTTTTTATTTACAATTTACAAACAAAAACAACTTGACTTGTATAATTAACTCTTCCATCATTAGAAAGCGACATCTTCATTCAACAAAGGCTAAAATAGAACCAAATTCATATTTCTGTACGCGTGTATCCAGTAAAATAAAATAAAAAACTAATTTTTAAAATTATATCTAACCTAACTCCGTGGTCATTCACTTAAAGCACTTGTGTTACGGACGCCAGACAACAGACAAATAACAAATATACTCAAATACATATATCTAACGCCCAGACTCAGAACAAACAAAAATATTAGCTAATAATTATTTGCTCAGTTCAAGTTATATGAGCTATCATCATATCAGACTTTGCAAGTCTACTGTTGAACATAGGCCTCCCCAAGAAAGGAGGAATTTTGCCCATAATTGCCGCGCTGGACACGCGTGTTGACAATCGCAGAGCGTAACTTTTGCAACGGGAATGCTGTTGTTCATCCCCGCTCTTTCACCTTTCTGGTGCCTTAGTCGCCACTTACGACACCTGACACAGGAAGGAACTATTCTACTCTGCTAATAGCCTAGGGCAATACAAGCTACAATTTTATATAACCGAAAATGTGGGAAGCAGAAGTTTTAAAACAGTAACATCTTGCCTCTCTGCCCCTTGCCAACTATATAAATGAACCGTGTAAGGTCTGGATTAAGAATACCTGACATGTTGAATAGCGAAACACTTTTAGTTCTTATCATACTTAATTCAAACGACATAACTGAGTACAAAAAAACGTACTCAGTATTTCTAAGTATAAATTATGGACACTGCCAAATAGCGTCAGCGATGCAGACGTGAAAAAACATCCAAAAACTGGCACCAACTTGTATTAACCCTACCGCTGTCTCGAAGTTACAGTCACACAAGGATGTACGGATACGATATTTCGGGTCTCGCTATCGGATATGTCATTACCGCTAATAATATCCGAAATCATAATTAAATTTTGACGGACCCGATGTCGCTGTGAACCTATGTACGTCGAGGGTTCAATCTCCGCCCAAGACAAACAAGTGAAGAATATTTGTGTTTGTTCTGTGTCTTGGTGTTGATATGTGTTGGAGTATTGTATTTATGATTTATCTGTTTCTGATGTCCGTAGCACTTTCAGCCCTTTCAGCGACTTTTTTCGTAGTCTATCAATGCGTGAGATGTTGAGTGAACTTAAAATATCATCATTATCATCATACCAGCCATGAAAAGTCTATTATTGGACATAGGCCTCCCCAAGAAAGAGGGTATATTTCCCATAATGGCCGCGCTAAGCAAGCGTGTTGGCAACATCAGAGCACAGCATTCATGATGGGGAAGCGATTGCCAATCCCCGCCCTGTACATTTGAGCTTTTTTACATGGATATACCGTCATCTGTCGGTTCTGGTACCTTAGTCGCCTCTTACGACACATGGTACAGGTCCTATTTTAGTCTGCCAGTACCTCACGGCCAGATTAAAGTATATTTGTAACAAAACCTTGAAATACCTACCAGAACAGAAAAATAGAACTCACCTATAGGTATGTGAGAGGCGACTAAGGTATCAGAATCGATTGCGGTATATAAATCCGAATATACAAGCGCAGTTCAAATGCAACACTCGGGTTATGTAGAGAAGCATAAGTCCAGGAACCGTCGCGAAATCTGCATTTATAGCGAAAATACTTCCAGATGTTTTGGCACCGTCCAACAACGAATGTATCCAACATTTTATGTAAGTTAATTACAAAAAAAACTTTAAAATCATGAGTCTTTCATTACGTACGAAATTATTCAAAACTTTTGTATCATTTGATTGTTTTACATGAGGTAGACCTCATACATTATTCACCGGGAGGTACCGGTAGAGTAGAATAGTACTTCTCACTAAACCAGGTGTCGTATGAGGCGACTATGGTGCCAGAACCGACAGATGGCGGTATATTCAACCAAAGCAGTGCAGCTCAAATGCACAGAGCGGGGTTGGACAGCAGCATCCCCGTCGCGTAGGCTGCGCTCTGCGATTGCCAACACGCTTGCCCAGCGCGGTAATTATGGGCAAAGAACCTCCTTTCTCAGGGAAACCTATTGTCCAGCAGTGGACTTCCAAAAGCTGTAATGTTGACCTCAAACATATGTCGTCTGCATTGGAACGTCACTCTCACCTATTTATATCACCAAAGCAGTGTTTGTATAGCAGTCTTCCGGTTCGAAAGGGGTTGTCCAGTAATCACGTGATCTTTTTTTAGCATTTTTAACCCCCCTCCCCCATTGGTAATACGTAGTGAGGTTTAAGACCACCCCCCCCTCCCCCTTCTCAACATCACGTGTTACATTTGTTTAAAAATATCTTACTACACCCCCCCTCTCCCATTGTGTTATTCTCGTGATTTTTATCAAAACCCTCCCCCCCTTTCAAGCCTCACGTGATTAATGGACAACCCCAAAGGTGAGAGAGAGGCAGTGAATGGGTAATGTGACATAATATCTTTAAGTTACAAGATCGTCAAGGCGTGAGTGATATCCTTGTGATATCACGAGCGTGTACAAGTAAAAAAGTAACGGATACACTTTTCGGTTATCCGACTCGGTCCCGGCCAATATGCGCCGCGACATCCCTGGTTAACACTTTGACTGCCGTCATTTCTATTAGGCAACTTTAATTCGGAAAGTTGTATCGTCGCGTGACATAAAGACGAGTTCGCTTGTCCGTCCGTCCGTCCCGTACGTAATCAGGGTTTTTGGTCTATTTGCTTGGAACTTGCCTGTGTCTAGTTCGTGTTGTCCTTTGTTTTTACAAAGTTCACGTGCCGTTTGTGAGCTGTTAATTTTCTGGTAATTAGCTTTTGAATTAGTTTTGGCAGACTGTGTTTGTTTTATGACATTTTTTTCCCCTGAAGTTAAATTGGAAGATTTGCAGCTTGTATGCGTTTAAAGTTTTTTTGACAGTCGTAAGAAGTATGTGTGTACATAAGAAATTGAAACGAAAGACTTAGTTTTTGTTATCTTTTTATTAAAATTTGTTTACCCAGAATTGCCTCCGTGGGAATGTTGCTGCCCATTTCTGTTCTGTTGAGGCACGTTGCATAGTAATAATAATAATAATAATAATAAATCACCGCAATATCTCATACATTGAACTGATTCCGTGTTAAGACGCTTAAAACACTTGTGCTATGGACATCAGACAACAGAGGAATCACAAATATACTACTTCAATGCATACAATTAACACCCAGAAACAGAACAAGCATACGTATTATCAAATATATATTTATCCTGGGTGGAGACCGGAATCACGACTCTGGATGCAGAAGATAGGATCACTACCATCTGTGCTATGACACTATTCTACCAGGTACTCCACAGACATTATCCGCAACTAAATCAGACAATATGGTAAAGTAATTTTAATTATTCAATTTAATTTTATATATGCTTCTTAGTCTACTCAAACCTATAATTACACGAAATCATTTTATAATAATTTTTGAATTGACTTGATTTTGAGATGAGTAGCTTAATCTGTTTTGCGAATATTAGAAATATAGTATATAAAATAATATTTAACACCCAGACACAGAACATCAGAAATATTTCATAGAATCATATAAATGATTGTCCTGGGTAGGGCTCAAACCCACGACCCTTGTCGCACAACATTGGATTTCTACCATCAATTTAATATCAAGTGGAACGGTGAATCCCCTAAGAAGGAACACAATTAAGTCGAGCACAGACAAGACACATCAAAGAAAGTTCTCACGTATGCACTTGATCGGCTGCGCTAACGTGACGGCCATCGATTGGGGGCCGCCCCCGCGCCCCACAGCCCGAGGGGGCGCAGGGGCGGCGGCGCGGGGGCGCGGGAAGAAAGCTTTAAAAACAGAGAGCCAGCGGCGTCTCCGCGACGGCCAAATCCGTCCCCGGCCGGCCGTCGATTATGGCTGCATACGGCGCTGTACCGTCGGCACGGGCAGGCTTCGGTCTAATAATGCCAAATTGTATCTGTCGGCGGGACGGTTTGTGTCTTTACATTGATCATAATGTACCATGGTAAGAATTCAAATTTATATATCTATACATATATGTACAAGTCTGTTCGTAATACCAAAATATCGGTTTTATTTTAAGTAATTACACATGTAATAAATTAAAGATATTAAAGAATACAAAGACTGCACAAGAGACAGGAATGTTGAGATGGTTTGGACATGAAAAAAGGCTGAATGCAAGTAGAATGACTGCACAAATATATAGAGCGGGAGTAAAGGAAAGCGTTGGTATGGGACGACCTAGACGAAAATATCTTAACCAGGTAGGAGAGGTATTACAGAAGGGCGAGGTCAGAAGACCCACGAATGAGCTAGTGCGTAAGAAAGGACTAATGCAAGGAAAGGAAGCGATAGAGGTATGCCAAGATTGTAGCATGCGTCACAGCAGTCTAGAGATGCACATAATATCACAAAGAGATCACTAGCACGTTGTCAACTTAATACTTGACTTCAAACCAGAACAGCAATGCGAACACTGCTATTTGGCGGTAGAAATAAGTGGGAGGTACCAATGCAGGTGACATTTGTCTACCACATGTAAACTTACAAATATTACAAGCTTTTATATATATATATGGATATATTTTTTTATATCATATTGCGTTTATTTATACAAATATGTATGCCACGTTTATCTACATTTTGTAACATTTTGTGCAATAAAGTTAAATAAATAAAAATAAATATTCTGAAAGACTGCACGATTATGGGTGGCACAAATGGTAGTGACTCTATCGTGTGTGCTAAAGGTCGTAGGTTCGATCCCAACCCAAGACAAATATTATGTTTGTATAATCTGAATGTAAGATATATGTATTTAAGAAGTATATTTGTGATTCCTTTGTTGTCTGATGCCCGTAACACAAGTGCTTCAAGCGACTTACCACGAAGTCAGTTCAATGCATGAGATGTTGTGGGAATCTTTTATATAAGTTATGAAGATAGATTATTCTTCACGTGATCTTGAATGGATTTTTTTAAATCAGTTAGGGAAGTAACTTTTTTTTCGGACGAACCTATTGCTACTTCGACGTCAATTCTAGGGCCACCGAAAAAAGAGGGCGGGGCCACTCATAAATGCGTTAGTGGGTTAGCGCGGTCGCGGCCGCAAAGTTCGCGAGATTGAGCGGGACCGACGACGATCACCCGAGGGCGCCTCAAGCGGCTCGACCTAGACTCGGGCTGCCTGAGTTAGGGTGAATTTAATTATGAAATTCTGCAAAAGAGGACGGACAGAGTGAGCCCGACAGCTCTAGGGCTGTCAGTTATCGCTCGTGGGGGCAGGGACTGCACGCGTTCGCCGGCGAACGCGGTGTACTGTTTTGTTTTACGACTGCATGTGCAGTGTCAACGATCGCGTTGTGCCAGTGAGAAGGCGGGAAAGGACTATGATTTTCGCGGTAATTCTATCGGGCGGATCATCTAAGACGTGACGCGGTCTACGATGTCAGACGTGGACGTTTTTCCTTGCGACGTACTTCGCGGAATTGTAAATTAGTGGATTGGGGTGATTCGATGCCCCGTCAATAAAACGACGTGACGCTTTCTTCATAAATTCGCGGATCGTCGGCAGATCGAGATCGCGGTGAAACTTAGATTACGGATGTACCACGGGGCGTCGGTCGCCCTCCGCATTTTGTACCACTTGAAGCGTCTTAACATGTGACGGGGCCGCGTGAGCAAATACGGGCTCGCGTATGTCATCACCGAACGGAAGGGATGTACCTAATACCAGAAGCGTTAGAAATTTTCCATAGGACATCGATGAAAATCGCAGTTTGAGCCTATTTGCTACTAACAGAGCTATACTTGGCAGTTCATCTCTACACTGAAAAAAAATCTAAATGTAAGTTTGAATGTTAAGGCATTGTATGTTTATGGAAACAGAAATAAATCTCATTGCAAATATGTTTTAATAATAGACGGGCCCGATGGTGCAGATGGTAGTGAACCTTGTCTTGTGCGCACCAAAAATCGTGGGTTCGATTGTTCGCCCATAGAAAATATTTCCTCAAACGACTGCCAACAAATATAATTAGACATCTGTGTGGTACGTGCAAAGTAAAATAGTACCTTCCCCTGTTCCAGGTGTCGTAAAAGGCGACTGAGGTACCGGATCCGACAGATGGCGGTATATTCATTCGAAGCAGTGTAGCTCAAATGCAACAGGGCGAAAATGGGCTGCGTTTTCGCCGCGAAGTTACGCTCTGCGATTGCCACCATGCCTGCCCAACGCGGCAATTAATGGGCAAATTCCCGTAAGTGGACGTTGTACGACTGCTATGATGATGATGATGTTGATGATCATATTTTTATCCTAAAATAATAACCGAGTGGTGTCGGCACGTGTCGTCGGTACGCGGAAATACGAGAGCATTGCTGAAATGCAACATCCGTAATTTTTCTCTATCGCCGTATTGATTAGAGCTTATTGGCGCATAGAGAGACGGCTCCGCCATTGTGGACCGTGCCGTGAGATCGCACTTCAAGCACTCGCGCGATCTCCGTTGTCACCGGAAGAAGTATTTATAATTTTTTATGAAATATTTCGTGTCACGTTGTTTGTCTGGGATGAATTTCTAAACTACTGAAGAGGTTTTAGTTTTTTTTTTTGCTTACACAGTATAACATATATATCTAAATTTATATTAGATTTTTATGATATGCATAGATATATATTTAGGACAGGATATCATCTAACGGGACGGCTAGTTATCGATACTAATATATAACTATAGAGTTTTGTTTGATAGAACGCGCTAATCTAAGGAACCGCTTGTCCGATTTAAAAAATCTTTCAGTATTGGATAATTCATTTTTTTAGGAAGGTTAAAAGGTATATTTTATTTTCAAATAATTCGAAATACGTTTATAAATAAATCAATAATCCTGAAAGTCCCTTTTCTGCGCGGACCAAGTCGCGGGCATAGCTAGTATAATATAAAGTTCACACATCGTGTAGGTATATTAACGAGACTCCGTGACAAATAGCAAAAGCACTTGTGTTACAGAGATCAGTCAACAAAGGAATATTAAACGTACATATTTCGACATAATAAATATAAAAGAACAAAAAAAAATTGTTTGCATTTGATTAAAATACAAATTCTGCCAGATAAAAAATATCAGCAATTGCGATGGAAGTGCCCAAAAATCAGTTTCTCTTTGTTTCGCTCAAAATAATCCCGTATATAGACAGTGGAAAGCGATCTTGTTGTATATGAAAATATTAAGTTGGCAAGGCCTACTTAAAATGTCTACCATAGACATCATCATCATTGGCCAGAAGCTCCACTGTTGTCTGTATCCTGGTCTTCATTTTATGACTTTAGCTTATTGTTCGCTGAGAGCGTGGTCGCCCGAAAAGCCTAGCTTCGCATCAAGATGTTCGGTGTTCGGTGATGGTAAACCTGACCGCTGCCTATAGAGGCTCGTGTTATCGCAAGGATATCACCAGCGTGTCGCCAACTCTGTGAAATGAAGATACTATGGCCCTTAAAACTGGCACACAGCAATTCGAACACTGCTTTTTGGCGGTAGAAATAGCGGAGAATGAAGAAGAAAGTAGTTTCTATTGTTTTTCATCACACAAGAGGATCTCCCGAATTCAGATCAGAGAGAGAGAGAGAGAGAGAGAGAGAGAGAGAGAGATCTATGTATTTGTTGTTACATTTTGTTTCTTACTAGTTAGAATTTGTTCAGCGACAGTAGCAGACCTCTTCGTCTACTTCAGCCGAGGTACAGTCGATTCTAACGACACCTGGCACAGATAGAGGTACCATTCCAATCCCAAAAGTGTACAGAAGCATGCTTTCTTTGTCAACTGTTTACTGCAACACTGGTGGTATCTAGGGTTGACGTGACAACGTGTCGCGCGCACCCGCGCCCAGGGCTGCTTCGCCCCGCAATGGGAATGATTGAGTTTTTACTTTAGCCGTTGCCGCCGTTGCTCGGGGCGGGGCGTTTGTGTTTTGTGTTTTTATTAACGTCACGATCGTGGACATGTCAGCTTTTAGTGCCGCAGGTTTGTTCGACGCTCTTTTATTTAGTTGTTCGTTAATACGCCGTGTACTGTTTTTAATTTTAACTATTCAATTGTGTTTGATAGCGGTAATGTTTTAAAGGGGATTAAATGTTTTTAATAAATAAAAGGTGATGTTGATACTCGTTTGTTTATTTATTTTTGGTTGGTTTAGGGTTTATTTTGATGTGTAAAATTTTTGTATCATTAAAGATATATAATACCACATCGTGATATATAGATACTGATGATTTTCTTATTGTTTATAGCCCCGATGCTTTTCTTTTCGGCATTAATGGATTTCAAGTCACTACTATAAGTACGGGATCTAATCTTGTCAATTCTGTAGTTTTTTAAAAGTATTGAAATAAAATGTACTCTAAGCACAATGCTATTGAGTCCTTTCTCATTATATTTGTGATCTATGTTATCAACAATTATTTAAATAAGTTCCGTGTCTGGCTCGCCCACTCATCTCCGAGGTGGCAGCCCTAAAGTTTTTCCTAACGCAGCGCAGAGCGCGTACTATAACAGTGTAAACTCGACTATCTCAGACACTCTAACACGCCCTGCGCCGTGTTAGAATATTTTGAGCACTCGTCAAATGCATCAAGTTATCACGCTAGAATAATTCCCACAAGGCGGGACGTCTAGTAAGAAAAAATGTCTAGTAAAGTTGAAATAGTTTAAAAAAAATGAAAAAACAATTACGCTATGTAATAGGGCCGAATTCTGGAGATCCCCTTGTGTGATGAAAAAAAGTTAAAACTCTACACGCCCAGACACAATACAAATATGTTACAATAACTTACACTGGGCGAGATATCATTTGACAGTACTTACAAATACTGTGCAATAGTTAAGATAGTAGAAATTTTAAAGTATATACCAATTACGTCGAAAATAATCGTTGCATCTTGCCTTCTAACCTAACTCAAAATAGCTCAACGAGCCATGGAGAGGGCAATGCTAGAAGACCCTTTGCGCGATCGAATCAGGAATGAGGCAATTCGTAACAAAAATACCGACACAGTACAGTGGATCAGTAAGTTGAAGTGGCAGTGGGCAGGGCCCTTGGTACGCAAAACTGATGGCCAATGAAGCAGTAAGGTTCTAGAATGGAGACCACGTACCGGCAAGCGCAGCGTAGGACGTCCTGCAAGATGGACAGACGATCTGACTAATACAGCAGGATCGCGCTGGACACAGGCCGCATACAATCGGTCCGTATGGAGATCACTTGGGAACGAAAGACGACGAAGAAGACGTCTTATGGCTGATATGATGATATCAAAATAATTTTTGAGACAAATCTTTGAAATATCTTTATATATATAAAATCGTGTCAAATGTTTGTTCGGGATAAAATTCTGAACTGCTGAATCGATATTAATCAAGTTTTGCTCACTGTTTATAGTTTGATCCAAGTTGAGAGATACGATAGTTTTTATCTCCATTTATAGTCCCAATATTTTTCAATGAACATGTATTATTATATAGTTAAGACCTGAAAACGTATATCAGGTTAGCTAGTTAAGAATAATAAATAAAAAATACCGATATCCCAAAAGAACATCATCAAGTTAGCACTACTGAAGATCTAGAATTAAGTGCGTGTAAATAACCACTAAAGTTCAGGACATCAGCTTCTTCCCATCAGAACTGAAACAACCGTTAAGTGTCTAGATTTTAGACAAACTCAAAGTCTAGACCTGCAAACTTAATCCGGCCATTAAATCTGCAATCAAACCCGAAACTTGGCATTTTTGGATGACTTAGGGCATCTAGATGTGGCTAGAACATTCAGTTTTAAAATATTGATGAAACAAATAGTTTTCGGTATTTCATTTGAATTTCATTTATTTTGACAAGCCCGATGCAGGTGGTAGACTCACAAAGTACGTCTCTCACAGCACTTGCGTTACAAAACAATCACAACTTTTCATCACATCATAAATATAATATTTTAATTCATATTTAACACCTAGACACAGGACAAACACAAAAAATATCGAATAAATGTTTGTCCTGGATGCTAATCACTGACATCATAGCGAATCTGTGCACCTTGCGAATAAAGCGAAGCACCTTGTGAATCAGGGGTTATGAGATCGATCCAGGACAAACATTTACATGATAAATGTTTGTGTTTGTTCAGTGTCTGGGTGTTAAATATGTATTTCAGTATTATATTTATGACCCTATTTGTCTGATGTCCGCATTATAATCGATGTATCTCAGAGTCAGTCCAAGTTTGAGGTGTGGTGCGAATTTTGCGGTAGTTTTGTGAAATTTATAGTTTAATTGAATATGTAACGAGACATTTGATAAAATTATTTTATATATAATATTACAATATTCAGATCGGTTAACATGGCGAACCACGGTGGAATCCAAATGCATTTAGTTAATAAGGAGGCGTCCCTCGCAGCAGTCACGCAACGATGCGCGACGTCGCGTCTCTTTCACGTGGCAGACTCGTCTCACTTCTGTATCAGTGGGTAGCTTGCAAAACTTGAACATTGCAAATGATTATGCGATGCTATTTATTTAGCTATTGGGTAAATATTTTTTCAGGACTTATGTATATATATATATATGGCCAACAAACACGCATTCAGTCTGCGCAAGAGTAAGCGACATTGCAGCCTATACACGCTAAAGCCTTATCACAAGGATGTCACTAGCGCGTTGCCAACCTTGTGACTTAAAGATATTATGGCAGTACCCAATAATTTCACTGCCTCTCACCGTTCTGATGGAAGTTTATCAGGAATGCGAACGCCCCTGATAAACTTTACATGAGGTCTTCTTCTAGTAAACTATACCTGAACTACTATATATTTCAATATATATATGTAGCAATGTAAACACTGTTGTTTGGTGGTAGAAATAGGAACGAGGCTGGATGAATGGCCGGTATCATCATCATACCAGCCATTAAAAGTCCACTGCTGGACATAGGCCTCCCCAAGAAAGGGGGGATCTACCAATAATTGTTGTGCTGGGCTATCTTGTTGGCAATCGCAGAGCGTAGTTTTCGCGACGGGGATGCTGTTGTCTATCCCCACTCTGTACATTTGAGCTGGGCTGTTTTGGATGGATATACCGCTATCTATTGGTTTTGATACCCTAGTCACCTCTTACGACACCTGGTGCATGCGGAGGTACTATTCTACTCTGCCGGTACCTCTCATACTGTATTTCCAGAAGAATCTCTACCTACCAATTTACGTTATGCTCCAATGAAGTCGCTCGGGTTGCCAGTGACAAATAAATGGATACAGCGAGATTACTGTGGCCTTTGTTAAATAGACACGAAATGCATTGAAATGACAGAAGGAGCGGTCTGCAACAAAAGCAACGTCGCGTCTCCGTCGCTCGCTGGGAGAGACACGCGTCATTTCTGTCTCAGTGATCAAGCGCAACACACGCGAGACAGTGTGCAACACAGGCCCGCACGAAAAATGTTTCTACATATATTCTGTAATAACATGAATACTAGCTTTCAAATCGTAAGGTATCTACTTTAAAATGTCATCCCACAGGATCTCTTGTTGTTCCAGAAGTAGGACCATGACGCACCCGATAACTTAATTGTGATAACTAAAAATAAAAAGGCAGATCTATCTCACGGGAACATGTTTTCAAGACAAAATTTAGGCTGTGTTTTTTTATGTAATGAAGTTAGAAGTGAGCAATCAAGCATACGGTCCGCTTGATGATAAACGTGACCGCAGCCTGTAGCCACTTGTTTCATCACAAATATATCACCGTGTCGCCAACCATGTGAACTGAAGATACACATTTACCTAGTAATTTCACTGCCTCTCAAATAAGTGATGAAACAGGAAATAGGTGAGAGTGCGACCTTCGTAAAAGGTCTCACAGACTATCTACTTCTTTAATAATGTCAGTACAACATTTCATCCAGATCTGCTAATCAACTGATCGGTGTGAAAGAGAAGCAAACAAACATTGATACTCACAAGATATATATATATATATATATATATATATAGTTATTATTAGAAAAAATTACTCATACCACACATCATACTTGACTCTTGGCACACTACCGTACATTGACTGACTTTGTTTGTTCTGTGTCTGGGTGCAAATATATATTTTAAGTATCATGTTTGTGATTCGTCTGTTGTCTGATGTTAGAAACACGAGTGCTTTAAACGACTTATTTAGGAGTCAGGTCAATGTATAAAATATTGTGTGATGTTTTTTATTAGTTACTAAATTATATGGTGATAATAATACCAAAAAATAATACCTCCCTAAAATTACACGAGAGTTTGCTGTAAGCAAGTAAACAAATCTCCGTATAGAAGAGCATCACATCACTTGGGACCTGAAAGAGACACGCTTCATTTCTGTCTCAGCAGTCAGAGAGAGCAGGCGACTCGCGACAACAGCTTCGAACAGGACTGGCTCAAATGAAAAAGGTCTAGTAGCTTTAGACATGTTGTTTTGTAGCGTGCTGTGGAGAACACAGACGAGCATTAACAAGTCCAAAAAATATAACGTACATGCAGTTGTTATTCTACTATGCGTTTATATTATATAGGACGACCTAGGCGAACATATTTTAACCAGGTAGAAGAGGTATTATTGAAGGGCCAGGAAGGGGAGAAGTGCCAATAATATATAAGCGTATATGTAAGGACTAATGTAAGGAAATCAAGAGAGGTATGCCAAGATCGGATCAAGTGGAGATCCATAGTCTATGCCATAACATGATGGGGCATAGACGAGCCGTATGTATGTATTTATGTTTTTTGAGAATTTAATTATGTTTGTTGCTCTTTTACGCCGGACACATAACATACACATCTAACTGACATTTGTCAGTAATATATATAAATATAAATACTATCTGTGCCCGCGACTTCGTCCGCGTGGAATAGTTTTTTTTTTGTACCATACCTCTTTACCTTAACTTATATAAACTTGATACTTCCATAAAATTTTTCATCCTCCCTTTCGACTCCTCACAACCCTTTTTTCGAATTAAAAAATAACCCATGTGCTTTCGCAGGGTTAAAAAATTGTCTGTGCCAAATTTCATCAATATCGGTTGAGAGGTTTAAGCGGGAAAGCGTAACAGACAGACAGAGTTACTTTCGCATTTATAATATGAGTAGGGATATATAATAAACTTGAGGCGATATTTACACCTGTAAAATACAATATAATATTAACACATTCCTAACCAAGTATTTTGTATTTTTACATCTATACATTTATCGTACACAAAGAGAATCTCCAAATGTCATAAATATGATTCAAATACGATCTGAGGCTTGTCGGCTCTAAGACTTGAAGCTCTCAATCCGTACTTGTCTCAAAGCCAGCCTGACATTTCAATACAGTGTTTATATTTAACATTGATTCAATAGTTTAAAGACCTGGTTTTTGGTCTGGTTAAAGTTTAGAACCTATTGGAAATCATACCTTTTAGGTTATCGGCGGTTGTTCCGAACCATAAAGTTGATCGAGAAAATATCTATACTCATCACCGACAATAGACAGACAGGCAAACAGCCATTGAAACTGCTTTTATGGCTTCAATCCGCATTTTCCGCCTATACTAGCAAACGTTTTCCAAACACGAAGATGCTAAAATAGTGCTGGAAATTTCTTAAAATCTATTATAAATTAGAGAGAAATAATATACAATAATATTTTGCAGCAGGGTACAGACAGAGCGCATTAGATTGTGCCAGGTTTCGTAAAAGGCGGCTAAGTTATCGAAACCGACTGTTGGCGGTATATCCATCCGAAACAGTGTAGGTGATATACACAGGACGTGATTGGGCTGCAGCTTCCCATGCTCTGTGATATGTACGCGTGTGTGGACGAGCAACAGCTGATCTTATGATGATGATGATGATGATGATGATGATGAATATATAACAAAAAAACAAGTATATATTAACATCAAAATGTTTCTATTGCTGAAGTTAGTAAAAATAATAGACAAAACTGAACAATAAATTCGTGGAAACAAGACGATCAACCACCGTATCATTACCAGTAACGTGACAGGCTAATAGACAGGATTGTAGTCACACAAACCAACACGTCAGATACAGAGACACCAATGTCAAGAGTGACAATGGATAAACACGGCGAAACTGCGGAACAACTAACTGTCACTTTTATTGCTCGTGAAAGAAGTGAGACAAACAAAGGGATATACATCGCTGTACGTATATATCAATAGCAATCAGATAGACATAGTTAGGCCTGGCCGTGAGGTACCGGCGCTTGCCTAGCGCTGCAATTATGGGGACGATACCCCTTTTCTTGAGGAGGCCTATGTCCAACAGTGGACTTTTAATGGCTGGTATAATGATGATTAGTTAAGTGTCAAACATCACAGAGATATCCTTGAGATATTATAAGCCTCTATAGGATGTTGTGACGCGGACTGTATGATTGTTAATCAACCTGGTCTACAAATTCAAAATCCATAATATTATAATTAGAAATTGGATTAGAATAGTACCTTTCTATACCAGGTATCGTGAAAGGCCATTGTGGTATCAGACCCGACATCTGTAGGTATATCCTCCCAACAGGGCAGCATTTCAGCAGCAGCAGAATCTCTGCTGCTATGGATCATGGACCCCCTTTTTTGGAGAGGCCTGTAATCAGCGGTGGAAGTTCTAAGGCTGCTATGATGACGATGAAGAAAATTCTGTACTGTCACAAGCTTGCAATAGAATTATTGTTTTTTTGACCCCGGCTTGCATTTCACCTGCAGAAAACCCAACAGAGTACCGCGGATGGCCATGAATCCGCAGAATAACTAAAAGATATGTTCAAAGATCACTTTCTAAACTTAAGCTTTGACTTAAGCCATTTGGCAAAGTCGTTAACACAACTATTAAAATTAATCAATAAATGCCGCAAGTGTTTCACAACTAGACACAGCTATCATAACTTAGGTCTATAAAGATCTATAACTATCTATCTAGTCTAAGACACTGTAGATCTAAAGCATTCGCGACAGCAATGTCTAAAGATACGTCATAACTGTACAAGCCGATTCCGCGATGCTCCGACAGAGACAAGATATTCACTCAACCTACGAACTAACTTCACACACGTCAGACATCAGAAACGGTGAGGAGCATAGTCGTGTGATAAATCACAGTCAATAACGAGCTACCAATATAGTGTTGCGTCAAGTTGGAGAACGGCTTCATGTTAATAATACTGCTCGTAATCGCCTGTTATGTTGTTGTTGTCAGAAAGGTATTGTAAATGTAAATTTATATACGGTTATTAACATCTTTCGCAAAACAAATGAAAAAGAATTCCCCAAAAAGACAATGGAATCTATTTAGGAGAGTTGTCTCTCCTAAATAGATTCCATTTAATTCATCTGAAGTATTTTTGTGTCTGTATTTATTGATATGTGAGTATATTGTTATACAGACATGTTTAGTATTATTATTTAATTAACTTTTTATTTTTTTATTAATAAAATAGTAGTACACATTTAGATGTAAATATATATTAGAAAATATGATAGCGCAGTTAGCTGCGCTATCATATTTTCTTCGTCTATATCCATCCAAAGGTTGATTGGAAGAGATCGCCTTGAACGATAAGGTCGCCAATTGTATAATGACTTGTCACTTTTTATTATGTATTTTTTTTTGTGTACAAAAAAAGAGTTATATACTTTTTGGGAAAAATGACAAAAGTATGATATTTCCATAACATTAAAAGCCTGCGGAAATGATTTTCTTATGTCCCAATGGGGCAGTGCCTCGTCCTAAGCAGCCTCCAATTTTTTATTCGAATAAGAAAATACGTCAAGATAAATCTGCGTCCATCAAAGGGAATTCACAAATTAATATTGCACACTGAGTGTACCAGAAGACGAAGAATAGAAAGACGAAGATGGGGCTGTGCACACAATTCAGATGTGGTCTGTCATCGCGCGGGGACAGCCCGGCGCATTGACGCGACACTCTCAAGGGACACGCTCGAGGCACAAGAGGTAGCGAGTAAGATAGTGGTACCCTTAAGTCTTAACAAAATATGAGGAAGATGTTTGCAAGATATTCATATTTGATATTTGTTGACGGAACGAAGGGATAACCATCTCACTTTAGATATACAGTCTGGCTTGGTCTCTGCTGAATAAGAAAATTCCCATAATGATATAAAATAAACTTTATTAGCATTGGAGAGGAGATGCGTTCACACCGTATTGGTATTCATATAATCTTTCGGACCACGATTTAGTGAAGCTAAGACGGGCCGCAGCAGTTCAGTCGTGGTCTGTCATCGTGCGGGCGACAGCTCGGTGCATTGACGCGACAGATACTCGCAGGACCCCGGTCTATTGCACAAGCAATAGCGTTTAAGTCATAAGTCAATGATTTATTATCTCTTCAAATAACTATAATAATATTTATAATATGATATAACCGTTGTTGTTTAGGGATCGAGAGAAGTATATAAGCAATATATATCGCAATTAATTTAGATTGGTCATTAATGAAAAGCTTAAACTTTATTTCATTTCACAATCAACTTGGACTCTGTGATGCATATGTCGCTGCATCCATCTTTGAGAAAACGACGAGTAAATTAATTTCTACTTAAGCGAGCTGCTAAGCAAACTTCACTGCAGCCGAAGAACCTGGGTCGTCAAAGTTGCGGTGGCCTGTCAACGGCACGCGCTCCCGATCGCTCGTCACTCGCGCGAACTTCGCTCGCCAAGTCGACTGAATTTGTGGCGCGAGCGAACTTGGCAGCGATGCGCCTGTCACCCGGGCGCAAGTTGCGCGGCTGTCTTGGCTTGTCGGCCCGTTTTAGTTGGACTGATATGACTTGATGTACTTGAAATCAGACATGATTACAGAGAACAAATATTTTATTGATGACTCAAGTAATCGGTGATGCAATTTATCACTTGAGTGCACAAAGTAACTAGACGTATAGATAAAATCATTATCTTTAATTGCTTCATAAATTAACTTCACAAGTTGACTGTCCCCAATAGTTTCCATTAACACAAGTCTGTTTCTGTCTCTTATTTCACACGACCTGAAATAACCCGAAGAGCAGTCCTCAAGTTGTACTGTCACGGGCACGCGTCCCCGATCGCTCGTCACCCGAAGTTCGCTCGCCAAGTCGAGCGACCGAGAGAACTTGCCGCGCGTCATCCGCGCAACTTGGCGCAGCTTGACAACGTGTTTTAACTTGCATTTGCTAATGTTTGCGGCTGACACTTTTCGTTTTTGAGTGCGCTTGGTGAAAAGCTCGGGAATAAGTCTTTATTTTTAATTAATGTTGCCGTAACTTCATTATGCTAGAATTGTGTGCTCTTAAGTCTGGTGTAATCACATCTAATATAAAATAATGTTTGATATTACTAATAATTACATGTAATAATTACATAAATGTAATTTACCGAAAAATCTTCGAATTAGATTGAGAATATTGTTGATTTTTCATTAAAAGTAACAACAAATTTAGCTTTTATTTTTCTCTTTAATTACCTCTCCTCCAGCCCCATGTTATCAAATATTCAGAAGTGATCAGAAAAAAGTAGCCATTGCAAAAATTAAAATTCCTCTCGCAATTTTGCGAACTAAATACTTGCAAATTACAAGCATAAACAGAGCACAATAACAAATAACGACGTAATATCAAACTGGCATTGCAAAGCCGTCCGTCCGGCGTTCTTCAGGCGGTAGACGGCGCTCCAGTGCGCCCGTGACAGTCATTTAAGACAGTGACGTGACGCCCCCCGCCGCCCCCACTGCGCCCCCACCCTGGCACCCACCCGCCGCCCCCAGATGGATTGATATTGCTGCAGTGTGCAGACGTAAGACGGAGCGATTGCATACGGCGTTTTTGTGTTCGCCCCGTAAAGGGAATTTATGATGTGCCATTTTTCAAGCTGAATGATGGCTTCGGATATTAAACGCAAGGTGAGTATTGTTAGGTGACATGACCTATGACAACAAAGTCTACGTTGAGCTCGCTGTCTGTAATCAGTGGCTTTCTGACGCAAAGTGGTCGAACTTGATATGATTTGACAAGATCATCAATTCTTGTCTGACGTAGTCACTACGTTGATTAATATAGCTGTCGTGACATGTTAATTACTGGTTTTGTTTGTTATAAATAAGTTCAGAATATAATGGAGGGTACGAAAAGAATGCAAAAAATATTTCTCGGCGTCTAATTAGGATGTAAGCAAAGGTTAATTTAGACAGTTGTACGAGTTTAATATGGGGACTTTTATACCTTGAAACCTGGATACGCACAGGGCAGTTCTGGGCAGTATGTAGCTTTTTAAAGGACCGGCAACGCACATGTGGTACCATAGGCCACAAAATAGTGGTTCAATTAGTGCAGTCACTCATTCATAAAAAAATAATAACAATTTCCACATCTTATACATTGACCTGACTCCGTGGTAAGTCGCCAAAAGCACTTGTGTTACGGACGCAAGATAACAGAAGAATCACAAATATACTACTTAAATACATATATTTTACACCCAGACACAGAACAAACACAAATATCATCATATGAATATTTGCTCTGGGTGGGAATCGAACCTACGATCTTTGGCGCACAAGAAAGGATCACAACCGTCTTCGTCATCGGGCCTCTCAATAGTATTACCATTATCATTAAAGTGATGCTAAGTTTCATCACAAATAATAAAAATGTATATCTCAAATACAAGCGTTCCAAAGAGCTGCGCTCGAGTGCAAATAACTAAGATATCCAGTGAAATATTTCCCATCCGCTTTCCTTCTAACCCGTCAGGTTGAAAAGTACCCGATGGACGCAAACGAGACGCCCGGACGGCGTGATGGCGATCCAGAGACAGTGACGTGACACCCCCCCCCACACCGCACCCCACCTCCGCGGGCGGTGGTGCATATTGACCCCACCCCAGTCGGATAATAAGGGGGCTATGGACTGTGGAGAAAAGTCGTCGCATCTTTGTAAAATAGTGTACAATTTAAAAACGCATCACCAATTCGCTATTTCCATTTTGTCGCTCCAATTGCTTCCAGTACGTGATTATTGTACTGTAGTGTGGATGTCTTTATATTATAAAAAATAGGGTGTGTCTAAGAAACGGTTTAGTAAAATTCGGTGGGCAAATTTGAAATGTCAAGCGCGGGCCTGTCAGTGACGCGTTGTCATTTGCACGAAATGAAATAGCCCCGAAGACGTGGCGTCAACTTCGCCGGACGCCCCCGGTCACCTGCCCCCGGGGGGCGGCGGTGGGGGCGTCGCAGCAGATGGATTGATATTGCTCCACGAATGCAGGTGGGCAGGCGATCTTGGAACAATAGCGATTTATAAACTTCTGTCTTGCTGTAACTTAGATATGAAAGATATTTGTCCTAGTTTTTAATTAAGTTGTTATAAATCTCGTATTTTCTTCTACCATAGTTATTTTCTATTGTTATTTTTAAAAAGGATAATAATACATTAAATAATTTATTTGAGGTAGAAATCAGACATAGGTCGTCCAATATACCCTCGTCCATTGACCACCAAATAACAGTGTTCTCATTGCTGTATTCCGGTTTGAAGGATCAGAGAGTCAGTGAAATTACTGAGTAATGTGACATAATGTCTACAAATCACAACGTTGGCAACGAGTTAGTGGTTTTCAGAGGGTTCATTGGCCGCAGCGACACTATCACGTGGACTGTATACAAATTTGTCGACCTGGTAAAAAAACTTTCCTAATAATCGGTTTGGAATAGTTTGGTTGTTAATTACTTATAATGTCATACAGTGTGTAATTTGTTATTCATCAAACTGACATTTTGTGTTACGATTTAGGCCTAAATATTAAACTGATTTTGATTACATTTGCATATCTTTGAATGTGAATGAAAACCGATTGATACACTACCCACAAGAAGACGAATGTCAAATCAGTCAGTGTATATGAATAATTTTTATACTGTAAATATAGGATGACAATATTAGGTTCGACACGCTCTCAAAGCGAACTAATATGACGGAATATCAGCAGAACTAATAAAGAACGAATGACACAAATGAATTGAGGAACTTCCTAATGAGAGTTGAAAAAGTAAAACATCCACCGTCCTCTCGTGCACCCCCCATAAAAACACGACAAAGACACATGTCTCCCCTTATTATCTTCAATTAAGAGCGTCTGATAATGTCGTGTGACATACGCTCGACGTGTTCACTCCGCGATGACCTCTCCCCCCAACAGAACAAGCACTGATCACAGCTCAATTTACACAAGCCAACTCGGCAGAGCAAACTTAACGACACGCCAAGGTGAGCGAAAGTAAACTTTAAATCGATGCGGTAAGTGCGACAGTGAGTTCAGGGTTGAGTTCGCACGTCACTCCGGTGAGTGATGCGTGCGAGACGCTGAGCGATGGGTGACCGTAAGATGTGATTAGTTAGGTAACTCCCAGATCGACAGAATAATGACCCGTGATAGATGTAATCATTATATGGCCGCCGGTGACAGGTGACATTTGTCAGCGATGAGAAAAATAGCGCGGCGAGATAACGAGACCACTTCGGACAGATTTCGGGAACATTCCAGTGTTTCGGCAAAACATGTTATATTGATGTGATCACGACGCTTGACTACATGTTCGTGTTCCTGTAATTTATTTATTACTAGCTTTACGGACATCTTTTCCGAGGTTGAATTAGTCTATGTTCTTCTTCAAACTATCGATACATCCAATTTCATCCAAATCGATTCACCGCTTTATCTGTGAAAACTCAATAAACAAACAGGCAAACGCGTTCTGCGACTTTAGTTTTTTATATTTACAAAAAAGAATGTTAAAGTCAATTAAAAAGAGCTACAGACATATGCTCATACAATCAGCTCTATTTTAGTAAGTCACGTCAAAATCAATCTTTGGATATTCTTTTCAAATGTCAGACATAAAAACAATTTCAATATTATTTGAAATTCATATTAAAATTTAGAAAATAACTTTCGTTGTTTTTCGTATTTGTTATTGTTATAATCTATGTCTATACCTGATGGCGAAGGTTGTAGTGATTCTCTCTCATATGCCAAGGGTCGTTTTTGGTTTGAACCCCGCAATTTTTATATGATGATATATGTGTTTGTTCTGCGCCTGGGTGTTAAAAAAAAACAATTTAAGTATTATATTTATGATTTCTCTGATGTCCGTAACACAAGTGCTCTAAACGACATACCACGGAATCATGACAATCTAAGAGATATTGAGTGAATACACATTTATCACAACACAACAAGAATATTATATAGCAATTACCTACTTCAATTACAACAAAATTAAAACAAGGGGATACCAGTTAAAAAAATACAATGAGTGTTTACAAAGTTCGTTTTTACGGCGTGTACAAAATTCAACAATTGAGTCAATTACATACGTCATGCCTGTGTCCCATCGGGGAAGACAAAGACTATAGATCTCCACTTGCTTCCGTTACTCGCATTAGTAATTTCATACAGGCTCGTTTTTTTGGTACTTCTGACCTGGCCCTTCTTTAATACCATTTGTACCTGGTTAAGATGTGTTCAACTCGGTCATCCAATACCAACTCTTCTATTCACTTCTTGTGCAGTCATTCTACCATTCTACATTTATCCATCCATTAACACGTCCAAACCATCTTTACATTCCTTTCTTGATTGTTATCACAATATCAGCTTTTACACCACCTTAATCTATAATCTTAATAAATAATGTTTAATACTTCACATAAGTACGTAAAAATATAAAACAAATAAACAATGTATATTGTACACCGAGCAAACACACAAAAAACATGATTGTGGCGGCCGACCTGTTGTCACGTCGCATCTGTCACGCGGCGGCGGCGCGTCGCGGCGACACGCCGTCACAATTGACACGTCTCTCACAATTTGTCACGTCAGGTGGGTCTCGGAGAGAGACACGTCAAGTCGCATTTGTTTGGCGGTCGATCGTTGTATCGATTCCTTATGAATACATATCTACATTTGATCGTCTATCTAAACCTCTTAACAGATTTTGATGAAATTAGGCACTGACAATCTTTAGACCTGAGAAAGGATATAAGCTATTTTTTTATCCGAAATAATTATTGTAAGAGATCGAAAGGGGGGATGAAAAGTTGTATGGAAGTATCGCTATTTTTAGCTAGAGACTTGAAACTCAGTTTTTCGACCATTGATTTTATATAAATAAACATGACATTCAAAGTTAAAATAAGTTAAGGTTAAGAGGTACGATACGCAAAAAAACCATTCCACGAGGACGAAGTCGCGGGCACAGCTTGTTTGTTATATACAAGTGTTATATATCCCATTGCCGGCTTCGTTGGCTACTTTTTGTCGAAGGTGCTCGTTGCTCGCATTAATTTCTTTTGTGTCCTGTTTTTAGTGTTTTTTTGTTGGTGAAACGAAAAATAGCCTTTCAGTCCGAGAGTGTTCTCTGTGTTCTGATTAATAAAGGAAGTGGTTTAGATTTGTTTGTGAACGCAAGAGATACGTTTCTAATTTAATTAAAGCAAAGAACTTGCTATGAACTTATACGAGTTATTATTCTGGAAATATTGCAACACTTTAAAACACTGACTTTTCCCGCGGCTTCACTTGCCAAGAATTTTAGGGGACATCAGCATTAATAATAATAAAAATCTTTTCAACATCCTATACTTGACTCCAGGATAGGTCGCTTAAAGCACTTGTATTACGGACATCAGACTACAGAGGAATCTCAATCATAATATTTAAATACATATATTCTACACCCAGACACAGAACAAACACATATATGATCATATATATTGTTGTTGCCCACGACCTGCACAAGTTATGATCCCATCTTTATTCACATCATGTCCCACAAGAACTTCTTCTATGGGATCAAAAATAGACCATATCCTCCTCTACATGATGACTGTATATTATCAAAATAGGATTACAGAACAAACTATGAAAGCGTGACAAACAAACAGACACATACTCTTTGGTATTTATAATGTTAGTATAATACATACATCACGCCTGTCCCATCGGGGTAGGCAGAGACTATGGATCTCCATTTGCTACAATCATAGCCGTATATTTGTACAATACAGTATTATTAATTAAACTGAAAATCATAGAAGAACAAAACAAGGGTCTATCTAGACTAGAAAGTGAGCAATAGGAAAATAATACAATTCTACTAATAACTGTATGAAGTCAAAGGATGAGGTACGTCATAAGAACGAGGCTCAAAGCGGGCGGGCGCGTACTCCGAGCTCGCGGCTTTGCCACCGCCGGCGTCTGCTGCGGACAACTCCGGCCGGCGCAAGCGACGAGCGGACTATCCGTTGCTGTTTTATTTTATATATCACTAGATGTGCCCGCGACTTCGTCCGCGTGGAATAGTTATTTCGGGTACCATACCTCTTTACCTTAACTTATATAAACTTTGAATGTCATGTTTATTTATATCGAATCTTTGGTCTGAAAAATAAGTTATAAGTTTCTAGCCCTAAAAATAGCGATACTTGCATACAACTTTTCATCCCCCCTTTCGACCCCTTACAACTTTTATTTCTGAATTAAAAAATAGCCTATATCCTTTCTCAGGGTCTAAAGATTGTCTGTGTCAAATTTCATCAAAATCGGTTGAGAGATTTAAGTGGGAAAGCGTAATTACAGACAGACGGACAAAGTTAATTCCGCATTTATAATAGTAGTATTATCCTAATATCGAGTCCCTTTGTTAGTCCACGATGAACTCCCAAACTGTTGAAACGATCTTAATCAATATTTACCTATAAAATGCAGCTCAATAGGAACAGAAATTGAGAGATACGATAGATCTCAATTTATATTAGCAATATATTTTTACAAGCCGAAGCCGTGGTTACCCCCAAAATAGAATAGTATCTACAGATGCCTGATAGCAGTATAACCATTTAAAATAGCGTAGCTCAAATTCTACAGGGCGGGAATAGGCAGCAGTAAAAAACTATGCCCTACGCGGCAATTATGGGCGAAATTCCCCCCTTCTCGGTGACCTTTGTCCAACAGTCGACTTTCTATAGTTGATATAATTATATTACAAACAGTTACAATTATCTGTGAGTGATATAAGATTCGATCAGGTGGCAGTGTAAAGTGATCGAACAAGAACCTAATAATACTGAACTGATTTATCTAAATCCCGCAAATAGTTCCTGAGACTATCGTGTTCAGCCAACTAGTCTTCAGCTTCGTAACACATGACATTTCAATCATTACGCGTGGAAGGAACATTATCACCACCAGATTCTTATGCAGGTTCTTTGCTGGTAAGACGTGTAATAAACCTGATTGATGGTTTTACTCCACCTGGCGCAGTTAGTTAGTTTCGATGGCAGATTTAATGAATTATAAGGTCATTAGGGTCATCGTTATTATAAATATATTACAATTAGCATTTACATTAAGAGTTAATAATGATATTTTGAGTTTGCTACTACTAGATTATAATTTTTAAGAAAATTACTGCATCTAGAAGCTGATAGACGATTCCATTGCCCCAATAATCCAAATATCTTTATAGGAATTAGATTAGAAACAGGTTTGGTGAAGGTTCAAGTCAACCCAAGGGTTTTATCAACCCTAAATTTGTGCTAAACCATTTTTCAGTGCAAGAGTTGACATGGTCCCAAGTCCCTCGCGGTCCCAAGGTCTTGAAGGTGACGTGACCAACACAAAGCAAAAATTGGCGACCAGGAATTTGTAGACCATCTTCAGCCTGTTTCACTTGAGATAAAGTGTATATAGCGTCGTCTGGTACTAAAGGCTATTTAAATCTATCTTTGCTTGGGAAAGCCTTTTGCCACCAGTACACATTGTTTGGCTGATATGATGGTGAAAAGGTATTGGATATTATTTTTTACTGACTACGTTCTGTGGTGTCTACCCATCAGAATATCAGGACAAAATATGATTTATGATTTTCTTTGATAATGTGACTATCTATTAGTGAGATTTTTTGTTACAAACGTACAAACATAGAAATCTCGGATATATTTTTTTGTAAATATAATATAACCTGTGTCACTTCAGAAGATTGCAGCTTTTTATTGGTGAAACAATTTTCAGCATTTGTCCAGTAATTTTTGATCCTGTTCGTTACAAACATAAATACAATTTTTTTCTTGTGTGTTATAAGAATAGTCAAGAAAATATTAGGAATGTTATCCTGTCATCACAGCAGCCATTGAAAGTCCACTGCTGGACATAACCTTCCCCAAGAAAGGGGGAATTATGCCCATAATAGCCGCGCTGGACATGCGTATTGGCAATCGCAGAGCGCGGCTTTCGCGACGGCGAAGCTGCCCATCCTCGCCCTGTGCATTTGAACTGCTTTGTTTCAGATGGATACACCGCCATCTATCGGTTGTGGTACCTTAGTCGCTTCTCACGACACCTGGTACAGGGCAAGGTATTGTTCTACTTCGCCGGTACCTCACGGCTATGTTATCTTATATCTGTCGCTTATATTTATACTGTATTTCTGTGAAGAAGCAATTACTTCCCATTTCATAATTACAGAAGTAAAAACTATATATGTCAACTACTACGACGTTCGACATTCAACACACGAGCGCATTATAATCGCTCCCCCCGTCACGTTAATCTATCCATAATTCGACACGAGCAATTGCCAAGGGAAATAAGCGAATTAAAATCCGCTCAAAGAAGCACATGTGCTTGCTTTATTCGCTGCTTATTTGCGCGGCCTGAGTGACGGCCTTTGCCTGAGGCCATTTTAACATAAAAAACACGGCCCCTACCCGCCGGCCTGTGTTAGACGGGCTGCGTTTTTGATACAAAACAAAATATGAAGACTCTGTAGCTACAAAGATGTCGTAGCTTGGTCCTTTTATTTTGCACTTTTTCACGTTCGCGTTTTATATTTATCGACATGCGTTGTTCTTGCCATGATGTACCGGCAGAGTAGAATAGTACCTCCCTCTACTCCAAGTGTCGTAAGAAGCGACTAAAGCATCAGAACCGACAGACGGCGGTATATCTATCCGAAACAGTGCAACACAAACGGGGGATGGGACGATGGGAAAGGGCAGCAACAACCCAACACGCTTGCCAAGTATGGCAATTATGGGCAAAATACCTCCAGCAGATTTTGCGCGAAAGAGTAACTAATATACATCCATACATTCTTACAAACTCTTGCATTTATATTATTTTATTGTAAATACGAATGTATTTATGTTCTTTTGTATTACATAGATGAAATATGAACCATTGATAAAATTCAGCATGGGGACAGAAATCACATAGGCTTACGAAAAACAACAGCTTCTATGCGTTACGATATTTAACGCAGGCAAAGACCAAGGCTAAGTAAGCTAGTTAAAAAATAAATCTATTGTCTTAAATCAAATTCTAGAGTTTCTTTTGAAGTACAGCAATTTTACATGAAATGATTTGTTCAATGGGTACCAAATTGGGATAAGTTGAGGTTTTAGATCCGGACATACATTCCTTGCTTCCTCAACATCAATAAACGAGCGCCGATTGATTGTTGAACTACATTATTTTACCAGCCATTGGAAGACCACTGCTAGACTAAACCTCTCCAAGAAAGGAGGATTTTTGTCCATAATTGCCGCGATGGGCCAGCGTGTTGCAAATCGTACAGCGCAGTAGTTACGACAGGAAGGCTGCTGCTCATCCCCGCCCATACGACACCTAGTGCAGTGGGAAGTATTATTATATTCCACTTTACGGCATATGCAAACAAATATTAAATCCATACTCAATTTAATTTCAGTGGCAATTGGGACGTCTAATTCCTTAAAGCAGTTACAAGATTAAGCGTGGAGCTAACAAATGTACACTCGGCGACAAAAATCGTTCGATTTTTAATTAGGAGCCAGCCCGTACGTGACCCGAATGGCGTGATCGCTCATTGCATAAGCTGCGACGTTCCGAGACTGAAATAAAGTTAGGCCAGTTCGATTCGACTCCACAATTAGCGAGTCGCCTAATGAGTTGCTTCTGATGTCTGTTTGTATAAATTAACGTTGGGAAAGAAGAGGTGAATTTACTGTTCGCTGTCATTTCTGTAACGAGGTTTTTTGTGTCTCTCGATGTTTTGTTCCTTTTAAAATGGACGGTTCAATTGACTCAATCGAGATGTCACATCAATTAACGTGATTAAGTCATCGCTTTTAGCAGTATGAACTCATACAATTTTCTTTCATAGGTAATGTTTGAGACCTTAAAATCTACTGCGTTTTCTTTACCAAGACTATAGTAGTCTCGGTTACCGGCAGAGTAGAATAGTACCTTCCCCTGTACCAGGTGTCTCAAGAGGCGATTCAGGTACCAGAACCGACAGATGGCGGTATATCCATCCGAAATAGTATAGCTCAAATGCACAGGGTGGGGATGGGCAGCAGAATCCCCGTCGCCAAAGCTGCGCTCAACGATTACCAATACTCATGGCCAGCGCGCAATTATGGACAAAATCTCCCTATATTGGGGAGGACTATATTCAGCAGTGGACGTCCAATGGCTGTAATGATGAGGATGAGTATAGAATCAGAATTTATGAATGATGAAATTAATGTTTACGAAATAATTTTTGCTAATGTAATCATTGATTAGGCACAACAGAATGGTTAGCCTGTAGCAAATACGCTGACTTAATTAAAGAAATTAATTATGAAATTAATGAATGTGGAGGCAGCAAAGATAGTGTTTGTAGTTCGAAAATACAATTGGTTAAAATTGTCTAATGGAATTGTGAGTAAATTAACGTATCTGTCTAAAAAGAAATAAACTAAAAGAATAGGAAAATTAAACTCAATGATCAATCAATGATTGCCGCTAAAAGGTTTGATTTCGGAACGTTTTCAAAAGGACTTTTAAAAAAATATCTCAATTAGTATTTTGTAACCGAGACATATAACTAACGGAAAGCCCTATTTACGAGTATCAATAACAAGTACATAAAAGGGCAACTGCCCACCGGCGAATCCAATACCCCCCACGTATCACAATACGCAATTATCTAATTGATTCCGTCATCGTATCCTCGTCGCTAACAAGCCCTCTTTGTCCCCGACTTCATAATTTAATTAAGTCCGACTTGGCTTTCACGTTTTTAGATTATAGAACTTTAATAGTCCGATGTCATTGTTTTACAGCGCGTGCTCATTTTCTTTCCTTCTTTATGAGTTTATGTGAAATGTGATGGTTGTGTGCCTGAGTGTACTTTTATTAATTGACTTTATTTGGACGCGGTGTCTCGGGAATTCTGTGGTGTCATTCGAGTATAGAAAAGTTGAATTGTTTGTGTTATTCAAATGATTATGTCATAATTATATCAGCCGTAGGACATCCACTGCTGGACGTGGACTTCTCCAAGTGATTTCCAATAGGATCGGTTGAACCCTGCCCGCGTCTATCGCGATTTAGTCAGATCATCTATCCATTTTGTTGACCTAGGCTGCGCTTGGCGGTACGTGGTCTCTATTCCAGAACCTCACAACTCCATCTTCCATTGGTAAAATGCCCATGATTTTATGTAACTTTCCATAAATTGGAACTAATATTTGTCATATCGATTATGCTTGATTCCTCCATAATCGTGACACATTATCTTGGTAGTATTAATAAAGCTTCTATATGCGTCACTCTAGGATGGGTAACGCTAAATTAATAACGTCATTCTCCTTTGCGTTTGGGCTAGGCTATAATCTATACTAATAATATGAAGCTGAAGAGTTTGTTTGTTTGAACGCGCTAAACTCAGAAACCGCTGGTCCGATTTGAAAATTTCTTTCACTAATGTATAGTCCGTTTATTGGTGAAGGCTACTATACCCCCCAAAGTTGCTATACTATGCGAATGAAGTCGCGGGCATTGCTATTAAAATATATCTGCCTGAGTACCTACATAAGACAGGCATACCAACTGCATAATGTTAATCATTATTTTAGCGTAATGACGCTCGTATTTATTATATTTCCTGGCATTAATCATTAATTTCATCGCTTTTCACACCCCTCATATTGTTTTTATTAATATTATTACTAGCGCCCCGTGTAGTCCCCTTCCTCCCGTGGATATAAAATCAAAAGTACTCTAAGTTACTCTTAAATTACTCCTTGTAACATCGTCTATCTGCCAGTGAAAGTTTTGTTAAAATCTGTCCAGCCGTTTCATAGTTTAGCCAGAACAATCGCAGACAGACGAGAGAATTTATTTCAATGTAAATTAATAATTTCATAAATTTTATACTTTAATTTTATACATAAGTATACTACTATAAATAGTTTCTTGAAAGAACATGATTTGCTTTATCGCCGCTGGTTTGAAGTACACTCATACGGTAAGGACACCACTGGTCCCAGGTACACGTATATACCATAACAATGAAAAGCCAATATAAACCAAACATTGTCTCAGACTTCACAACGGAGCGGCTCGCCGTCCGAACAAAGCGTGACGCACGTCGCGCGGACACGGCGCCTGTTCTCGGAGCGTTCATCTGAGACCGCGAACACCTACTACACCAAATAACCAAGATCGACGCCATAGAGAATGCATGACGAAGACGCGGAATAATAGCAGCCATTGGAACTCCACAGTTATACATTGATCTTTCTACAACGATAGCCATAGAGTACGCGGAAGGAAGACGTGTAATATAGTATATATGTAAGATATGCAATATTATACATACGATATTATCATCATCATCATACCAGCCATTGTAAGTCCAATGCTGGACATAGGCCTTTTTACAACGATAGCCATATAGTCATAGAGTACGCGGAATGTAGACGCGGAATCCATAACATTATACCTACTATTTAATCATCTTCGTACCAGCCATTGCAAGTCCACTGCTAGTCATAGGACTCCCCAAAAAAGGGGGAGTTTTGCCCACAATTGCCGTGTGAGGCAAGCGTGGCTGCTATTGCAGAGTGCAGCGTTCGCGATAGGGATGCAACTGCCCATCCCCACCCTATGCATTTGAGCTACACTGTTACAGATGGATATACCGCCATCTATCGATTCTGGTACGACACCTGGTAAAGGCGGAGATACTATTCTAGACAGCAAATAACTCACTGCATAAAACAGTAAAAGACATTATCCTCACATTTCAAAAAAAGGAAACAGCGAATAAAGATTCTTTAATTTACCAACCGATCGCGAAACATTTATAAACAAAAGCACCTATCGAGATTTCGACGTAATTTCCTGTAGTCTCCATCAACGATCATAATCCATACGGCCAAAATAATTTAAAATGCACTCAGCCAACAGAGTCGTCCAACAGGACGTCAAGGACTCAATTCCCGGCAATGCCGTTCCGTGCCGTAGCCTGGGGCTATTAAGCGTGTCTTTTATAGCGGTTCTCACTCAAGCCGATTGGTCGGACTTGAAACTAGGAAATTGTCTATAATAAGTTACGTCTAATAGCTAGTCTGTAGTGTCCCCTCGCTTTAGGAGCGATTTTAAATTTTGATGTTTGTTGTTCCTTTGGAATTGAGATTGGATTTGTCCCTGGTGTTGCCGGCAGTATTGTGTTCTTCGCTGCTGATCGGTTAATGTTGTCCAACGATGTTGTAGTTCGGCTGTCTCATTTTAAATTGAGATGTACAAACATTTTTATATGGCTTGCAGCGCACCGCGGTTTAAGTGATGGAGGGCGAACTTTAATGGGATGATTTTTTACAAATATATTTTACACATGTTTCATGAATTTCAATAAAGAACTTTTATACTGGATTTCATTCGAATCACTTCAAAAGTAAAGATTCATACTAACTTTGGCCCGATAGTTTTAACTTTTTAGTGGTTGAATTTTCAAAAATCCTTTCTTAGTCTAACACAGGAGAGGTATTATAAAAGAAACATCTGTGCAAAATTTTAAAGTTCTAACCCTTATAGTTTAGGCCCTGCGTTGATATGTCAGTCAGTTAGTCAGTCTACTTATCCTTCTATATATATATATATATATATATATATATAGTTAGATTTTATGAATTAAATTACGCAATTTTAACGTATCAAGTAAAAACAATATGGATTGTCCCAACCAAACTAAATCAAATCAAACCAAACCAAACCAAACCAAACCAAACCAAAAACTATCTATATACATACAAACTCTCAAAGTTCAGCTTATATTATTTGTAATAAATTAAAAGTTTATTTTCTCTTTGCGATACTCTGACTTTAATGTTTTTGTTTTTCAAAAATCATTTTCTATTCTAATTTGTGCATGGTCATATCTTTTTTGTCTTTATATGTATAAAAATATTTATTGTATCTATTACTAAGGTTTTAAATTTGTATACGCATTTCCCGCACATGCTATACACTCAGACACATCCTCAAAACAGCAGCGCACCTGCAAACGAATTCATTTTTACGATACAATAAAAGCCTGCATTGTCTGTCTGTCTGTCGGGCTCCACTATATGCCGGCTGGGCGTTTATGGCGGTTTTCACTCAGCTGGATTGGCGATGGCTCCATTGCGGTAGTGTTAGCCCTTGTTCGGATGTCTATGGCCGGCAATAACGACATCACTATTTGCGTACCTTTTTAGATGCTGTCTAGTTTTTATTGACTTGCTTGTGGAGAGATTGGAATCGCAATGTCCTGAGATAAAGAGAGTATGTGCGAAATGAACGGGATGCATATTTGTATCGCGTACGAGGATGGAGCCACTAAGTATAGGACACCAAATAATAGAGCAATCAATATAATCTTACAAAAATTGTCTGTATTGGTGCTTCACCTATATCCACCACCATACAGCATTGTTTGTATTGCTAAGTTCCGGTTCGAAGAGTGACCGAGGCAGAGAAATTACTGGGTAAATGTGACACGGTTCACAATGTTAGTAAGGAGCTAGTCTATAGACTATGATCACGTTAACCATAAGCGGACTGTATGCTTGTTTGTTGATTTTTATATAAATAAAAATCACACAACATCGCATAGATTAACCAGTCTTCGTGATAAGCTATATCAATAAGATCACAGAAGAAATACAAATATCCGTTACACAAATATTAGTTCTGGATGGTGAAGGAATTACCTTTTTCGCCCAAGCTAGAGACACTGTAAGCGCCGTAAGGTCAGTATATATAGATAAAAAACAATAGATTTATCTTCTCACTTAATATTGGATCACATCAGCCACTTTTAATAAGCCCAAAGCAGGACCAGTAGGTGGGTTAAAAGGTGAATATGTAAGAATCGTTAGTAAAATTTGATGACAAACATATATATCTTTTGGTAGGACACGTACGTAACGTAGAATCCGTTAAGAGAATATTAATCCAAGTATCGAACCCAGAAATACCTGATTGGCTCTTTTCAATCTGAAGTAGATCTTAAAAAGCTACTTCCAGTTTTCCTTATATAGTGAATCCGAATTTCGTGTACCTGTATTACGCCGTGAGGTACGAGCAGAGTAGAATAGTACCTCACACTAAACCAGGTGTTGCAAAAGGCGACTAAGGTAACAGAACCGATAGATGGCGGTATATCCATATACGCAATTGTGTCGTTCAAATGCACAGGGCGGGGATTGGCAGCAGCATCCCCGTCGCGAAAGCTGTGCTCTGCGAGTGCCAACACGTTTGTCCAGCGCGTCAATTATAAGAAAAAACTCCCCTTTCTTAGGAAGTACTATGTACAATAACTGATAAGATGATGATGTTAAGGCACTGATCCATATCATGGTAGCTTAGTTTCAAAGAAGACTTGTAATCAGTACCTAGGTAAAGACTATAACAGGTCTGGCACTGGACACTGCACACGGCTGGACACGGCGAACACCACTGGACAAGATGGACTTCGGTCCACGTGGTGTTCGCCGTTTCTTTGGTTTCGGTATGACTGCTGCATCTAGTGCTTGCTTGGTATTGGTCCACGCAAGCGCAAGGCCCGGTAGCGACGGCAGCTCCATCATGTATAACCATAAATATTGGTGATAATAATAATAATCACATAAAACATCATACATTGAGCTGACTCCGAGGTAAGTCCGATCCAACCCCGACGGATTTCAAGTGGTCCATCTTCAGTGCGTATGCACTATTTGTATATGAATACGGGTGCAGCAGAATTGTCTATAATGATTAACACATACAACATATTTTTAATACCCAGACACACGACAAACACAAATATCATCGTATAAATATTTGTCCTGAAAGGGGAGGGGGGTTGAACCCACGACCACTGGCGCTTAAGATAGGATCACTACCACCAGCACCATCGGACCCATCAAAATGGAATGCGTGATCGCCATGAAAAAAACAAGTAGAGACAAGGGTTTGCTGGTCTTTCAGTTACGGATCGAAACTGAATCCTGCGTTCCATCCTGTTGTAATCGCTACAGCATTCAATATACCGCCTCCCCAAGGAATAGGAGATGTGCTTAAATACCGCGCTGGGTAAAAGATGCTGCTGACCATCCCCATCACCAAAGGGCGGATGATAATTCATACCAGTTATTGTAAGTCCAATGCTAGACATCGGCTCCCAAAACGGGAGATCTGCCCATCCCCGCCCGGTGCATTCGAACTACACTATTCCGGGTGCATATACCGCCATCCTTCCGCTCTGGCACCTCAGTCGCCTCTTACGGCACCTGGTTCAGGAGAGGTAATATTCTAAATTAATTAAAACTGTCTATTTCTTTGTAACTCTATGACATTACTCTAGCAGACGTTAAGTGTCAAAGACTGAGTACAGACCAGGCCGAAGCATAAATTAACATGGCAGGTGGCGCCAGTGTCAAAGTAAATCTATGGGATAGCATGTGCTTCCTATGGACGACAACACGTCGGTAACGAATCGTAGATGATTTGTGAATAAGTTATAATGTTAAGTAAACATGAATAAAATTTTATCACTAGGATGAGCTAGTTGGTGACTTTGTTAGTGATCGCATGTTGTACGCCAAGAGACGAATTCTATCCCCACCCAGGACAAGAATTTGCTTGTTCTGTTAATTATGTATTTAAGTATTTTATTTGTGATACTCTGTTGTTTGATATCCGTGATACAAGTGCTTTAAGCTAATTATCTCGGAGTCAGGTCAACAGTATGAGATGTGTGTGTGAATGTACCATTCCAGACGTTTCTGCTAACACACACGTATTCATGAATGATTTTCAAAGGATTACTACCTCACTCGCGCTTAATTCGACCGCCAAATATAAGTGTTAAATGTTCTGGTGTGAAGGGTGAAAGAGGCCGTGAGTTACTGAGATATCTTATAAAACGACACGCGCGACTTTAGGCTACAGTGACGCTTACCCTCACGCACTCATAACTACTTCAAATTATCTGTAAGAAAATCTTCGAAGAGACGGAACAAAATTCTTAAGACTACATAATTGCGTTATTATATTTATTTTCCACAAAAACGTTTTATATGTTTGTGCACGCTATACGTACAAGTTGTTTGAATTGGTCTAGATTAAACTTGTAACAGAATCAGTTTACAGTTTGATATAGCATAATTGATACTTTATACTAAGATTTTTTTATATTATGAAGTCGTATACAGTTTGAAATAGCATAATTGATACTTTATACTAAGATTTTTTTATATTATGAAGTCGTATCACTACGAAGATATCACTAGCGTGTTGCCAACCCTGAAACTGATACAATACCACATTTACCCAGGAATTTCACTGTCTCTCTCCCTTCAAACCGGAAAACAGCAATGCGAACACTGCTATTTGGCGGTAGAAATGGGTGCGAGTGAGGTACCAATGCCGACGATCTTTATAAGTGCTCTACGTCATGTAATAAGGGATTGGACACATTTTTTTCATAGCAAAATTCACCAAAGTCACACAACAGCCAGTTAAAATATAATAAATAAATATATAAAGTGTACAACATTAGAAACACGAAAGTCTAGAGGGTAAACGCGGCGGCTATTTCGATGCTAATTTTATCGTCGCCCCGACAGGCCCCATAACTGTGGCTGGGTGTTGATTGACATCTTAATGGCGGATTCGGTGGTCTGTCTACGTTTTGGAGATTAGAGATAGGTAAATGTTAGTTTTAGCTTATACAAAGGTGAAAAGGTTAGTGAGAACGAACATCGAAGCTGTGTGTCTTGCACAAGGATACAAAAACGACATGCACCTCTGTCGAAGTAAAACTTAAGTAAATATTGGCATTGCAAATATAAAATACTAGCTTTTAACCGCGGCGTCGTGTATTCCCTATGGATATAATACTCTCTCATATAAAAGTTGCTATATATCCTTAATTTTATCCAATAGCGCGTTTTAAAATCGCTCAGCGCCATCTATTGATTTATTGTAGAACTAAAATTGGCGTTTGTGGTACCACGGGAATAGTACGCTTTTGGGGATGAAGGCTAATGACCTTATTCATACTCCCAACGATATGTATGCAAAATTTCTAGAAGATTGCTCAAGAAGATAAAGATAACAAACGAAGAAACTTACTATCGTATTCAAAATATTAATTAGGTTTTTAAAAAATGTAACTAATGTAGACAAAATTCAATAACTCTTTCTACATAAGAATATCACATTATAGCTGATATAAACCACCACCTAATATAAACAAAATATAATTACAACAAAAATTGGAGCTCAATACATATATTTGTAAGTTTGTAACAAAATACCTCGAAAACAAGTGGACCTATTTTCGGAACACTTTTATTAATAAAAAGTATCATTATTAGCAAGAAACATCAACTATATTTATCCCAAAATATACTTTATACAGCCTTGAGGTACCGGCAGAGTCAAATAGTAGCTTTCCCTGTACCAGGTGTCCTGTGTAAGACGACTTAGGTACTAGAACGGACAGATGTCGGTGAATTCATTCAAAACAGGGGACGAAGATGGGCTACAGTATCCCAGTCACGTAAGCTACGCTCTGCGATTACCACTACACTTGCCCAGCGCGGCAATTATGGGCAAAACTCCCACTTTCGTGATGATAATGATGATAATACTCAATAAAAATTACTCGTTTCCTATATTTCGACGTTTAGGTACGACATTTCTATCAAAACTTTGATAACATTCCTGAAAAAGAAGCTCGTATCGTAGATATTTAAGAAAAATCCGTTAATTAGAATTCACAGACAGACAATGTGATCGTTGATTGACTATCTCTAGGTAAGTTTTAAGACCTTTTTAGAATTTGACTACTCAGACTGATCTTGTCATATCACAATATTTGGACACACTCCAATTAGAATTGTAGGTATGTATTTCTAACGAACTGTTCTCAGAGATAACTAAGCACATCAGTCACTTTATTTCATCAAATTCTATATTTCTCTAATGCATTGCTACATTCAACATATTTGCACAATAAGTTTGCAATACAAAAACATGTACACGAATAATTAATTATTATGAGCAGACTTTAAAAATAATAACCGCCATTTTGTTTTCAAAATTAGTCAGTTCCACGTCTCTAGTAGCCGTCAGATAAATAAGAAATATCCAACATTCTAAGGTAGGTACGCTTGAGTTGTACGTAATTCTTTACGACCTCCCCGCCATTCCCCACCCCTTGGCCCAAACCTCATGCTTACAAACTGTCGCATTACCGGCCAGCTACTGCACAACAATGCAACTTTTGACACGCCAAACTGGACTTTATCACGCCGAAACAAGATCCACTCGACTGACAGCTAAGTTTGTCAAGAGACGAAACTATGGACGGCCGCGGTAAGCAATTCCGGTCCTTACGCGGTGGGAATAAAGAAGTTAAACGTTTTGTAGTGTAATGTTAATTTTAAGTTAATGACACAGGAAAAAGGAGATTTCTTCTGAATTGGTAAAGATAAACACAGCATTTCGAGTCGTCGTCGAGTAAAACGAAATGAAACAAAATTGTTTATTCTCTCCCAAAAGCTTATTAACTAAGTTACAAATAAGAGAATAATCCGACTTCATCCCTTTTACCATCCATACTATGATTGCGAGAGTCACTTCTTACGCGTTCACGAGCCTTGCGAATCCCGGCGAAGTAAAGATGTCCCGTGGGACTCAACATAAAGCATCAGAAGTCGCGGACGGAATACCAGAATTAGTCCGTATAAAATATATCAGTCTGTGTATAAATACGTGTGTATAGTGATAAAAATATAGACTAGATCATAGCGAAAAACATGATTGCAAGCTGATTTTCGACTAGAAAATAATAGATGAAATAAAAATGGAATGTAATTATGTTGTTATTTCTTTTTATTCCCACAACATCTCATACATTGATCTGATTCCGTGATAAGTCGCTTAAAACACTTGTATTACGGACATTAGACAACAGAGGAATAACAAATATATTATATCAATACTAATATTTAACATCCAGACACAGAACAAACATAAATATCATCATATAAATATTTGTCCTGGGTGAGGATCGAACCCACGACCTTTGGCGCATAAGACGCCATCATCTATGGCGTCGAGTCCGTTAATTGGTCATATATAAACAACATATACATGTTCGCATGACGTTATGGTTGTTGTGAAGTAGCCGAAACATCAAAAAGTGGAAAATAAAAGTTATATCAAAGCTTTTGAAAGCCGATAAAACATTTAATTATGTCAGAACATATTTATTTAAACTTCTTAGCAGAAGTAATAAATAACATTCGCTCAGAAGATCTTATGAGGAAACAACGTAATGCCTTAGCGATGATTTCACGAGACGATCTGACACATTGGTTTTCTCAGAACATATAATAATATGCGGTCGAGAAATTTTGCATACAACAACTAGGCAAGGTTTCTTTCCATGAAGTGATACTCGTTCGGATCCTTTAGCTGGGTCAGGTCGAAAGTACATTTTTTTGATTAGTCATACATTAAGGAGATTGTTGCAATTTATTACTAGTTAACTAAAGCGCGTGGTCTTTTCCAGGATCAGAAGCGAAAGTCAAATTTTATTGACATCAGTAACTCCATCACTGGTTAGGATACGAAAGACTCAATAACAGAGATACATACTTTTGAATATATTGTTAGTATAGATTATTGATTTAACACCTTTCTACTTCTGGGAACTCCACAATTCTGCCCCTTTAAGCAAATAAAAGCAAACAATAACTTTTCCTTGATTCAATGTGTTTGTGTCAAATTGTATCTATTCACCAGTTAAGTTATGACATCGTAACAAACAGACTGACAGACATTTTAAATTTGTATTATTAATACGAATCACTAGTAACATTAAGAGCGTCTACACTTTTAATAAGATGAGAGCATAGACAAACATATGTAAAACTTTAATAAACAACCGTTAAAGCTTAACAAATAGACTATAAATAAGATAAATAATCACATTCTATGCGTTATTAAAGATCAAACAAGAAGTCTATTATAACATCGCCAAAAATAAATAATCCAAAACATCACGAAACGCCTCAAAAGCATGCTTCAATATCAAAATTGATAAATTTATGTATAATCGTTAATCAAAAACGTATAAAGATGTGGACATATTGAAATTTATCAAGCATAAGCATCGTTATTTACCGGCCGGAGGCGTGTGGCGAGATGTTTTGAAAGAAATAATTATAATTATAATAACGTTCCCAAATGATTTGTAATTAAACGGGACTGGACCGTCTACTGATTTGGGCGGTATTGATCGGGTTTGGTCACGACAAGTCGGCTGCCTCGCTGTGTTTAGAGATCTTTGGGGTAACGTGAAAAGGTTTATTATAATCAGTTAAGGCTTTAATCAGTCAGGTTTTATTTACTTTTGTCCATGTATCGCTTGCTCTACGCACAGAACCACAGAGTACTGCCTGGTGAAGATTCCTTTGTGTTATCCCCACAAAGACTCATCGTGGGATCTTACTTCTGATGGAAATGAGATGCGAGTCCCTCTGGAACTACACCGCCCTTAATTATTTTGTATTGATATCATGTAATTTATCACTAATATTATGTATGTCCGTTTGTAAACATTTAATATACTACTTAAACGAATTCAATTACATATAGCGTATGTAGATCTACTGACTTAAATATCTAAATAATTAAATAAATCAAAACGATACAGAAAAAGTTCCAGTCGAAAATGAGTAAAAAAAAATGGTGTCCATACGAAAAAAATCTCAGATATATACTGAGCATATAACAACAATGGGTCAAAAACAATGAAGTACATACGGAACACAAAAGCGAGGCAGACGAGGCATCCATCGAAGGTGGGGTCACAGGCCATAAATCGAACCAGACAAGCCCAATACATTAACAAATGATATTTCCGTAATTTAAAACACGGTCGGATCACAAAACGGAATAGTAAATCAAACATTTAATGGCGCTGTGGGCGGAGATCTGGCGTAACTCAGCTCCGGGTTAATGAAGTTTCCACCGGTATGATTTATAAAAATATAGTTCAGCCATTACCTTTGTTGTGGAAACGATTTTTCCCAAAGAAATGCGGGTGACCGGGAACGGACCGTTGGTCACCCTATTAATCACAAATGTTTGAATTTTCATTCGAATTTTAAATATATGTGATATATATTTAATATTCTTTTCTGTATCTGCAATACGTTTGTGCAAAATTTCATGTCAATTCGTTAAGTGTTTAAAGACGTACAAACACACATTCCCTAATAATAAATTGTTTTTTTTTATTAGTCCTATTGGAAATATTAGATAAATAATTACTAATACTAGTCTTGATGGATATATTGTTCGCGAAGGGTCGTTGGGTCGATCACCACCTAGGACAAATGTTTCATCACCATCAGCCATAAAACGTCCACTGCTGGCATCTTCGAGAAAGGGGGATTTTTGCCCATAATTGCCGCGCGGGCAATATAATAATATATGCTGCTGCCAATTCCCGTTCGGTTGCATTTAATTTACACTCGTTTGTATGAATACACCATCATCTGTAGGTCCCGATACCTCAGTCGTCTTTGACGGCACCTGATGCAGAGGGAGGTACTACTTTCCCTGTACCTCAGGACAAATATTTGTTTGTATTTATTTTAGGTTTGAGCCTTATTTATATTTATGATTCTTCTATTATTATCTGTAGCACAAGGGCTTTAAGCTAATAATCTAACTACTAAATAAAATTTAACTCTATTTATAAATACGAGCATATAGATTGAATGTACTGCGATCCTTAAAATATAAGTGGCTTTAATTCTTCTTTTAGACAGGCCCGATAGCGCAGATGGTAGTGATCCTATCTTGTGCGTCACAGGTCGTGGGTTCGATCCCCACCCAGGACAAATATTTATATGATGATATTTATATTTGCTCAGTGTCTGGGTGTGAAATATATGTATTTAAATAGTATATCTATGATTCCTCTGTTGCCTGATGTCCGTAACACAAGTGCTTTGAGCGACTCATCACGGAGGCAGGTCAATGTATGAGATGTTGTGGATTAATTTATTCTTTATTTATTATTCTTTATAACATTAACTTAGTCAGCGAAAGTCTCGTCTATAGCAGTACATGTTTACCGGAAACCAGCCAGCACAAACAATATAAAGGCCACGTGTCTAAATCTAACTTTAATCTAATATTTTCAGTCTGAAAGTATGCCTGTATATTTGTATCGCTTTCACTACTATTAAATATTAATAAAATTCTGCATATGAATGGCTAAAACTCTCTGGAAGGAATTATGCTGTCATTCTCGCGGGACGCGAGTAGCAATCTTATAAAGATTTCCAATAGGAGCGGTTGTATGTAGCCTGCATCTAGTGTGGTTCTCTATTGATAGACGTCTTTCGAAGTCTCAACTCCAGAACTTTACGTCCCCATCAGCCATCAGCTACTGTTATATCGGTATCTTAGGTGTTTCTAAAGATTCCTGATACAATCGCTCATAGATACTACGATCATTACCAATCTTCAAGCATACCCATCGAGTTATTGCGCTAAAACAATAAAAAACCTTCCTTAGTTCATTAACAATTTTAATGACGGCTTAAGATAAATTAACAACGCGGCGACGAGAGATCGACAGTAGATTTTCCCCGGTCGCCGCTCGCAGCCCGCATAAATTCAGAGTCCCTAATCACAAATCACCAGCTTTTCCGTCTGTAGCACGCACCTACAGGCGTCGACAACCTTCCGCGGGCACATTCAATTGTTCGTTCGTTAAGTAGCCATTATTTACTGTTGATTTTTTAATAGTAAAATTATTTCTTCTCATAGTTCAATTAAGACAGCATTTGAAAGTGAAAAAGTTTTTAAAATAGCTTGGATCATAACAGCCATAGAACCACCAGTGTTGGTCATAGGCCACAGAAAAGAGAGGTGCCATAATGTATACACCGTTTATGAGCTACACTGTTTGAGGTATAAACCATCATCTCAATTCTGATACCTTAGAAACCTTTTATAACATCGGAAGAAGGTACTATTCTTCTTTGCCCGTACCTCACGGCTATTGAAAAATGTGTTAAACATGTCTAGGTCTAAACCTTAGTAACAAGTAACTGGCATCTACATCCAAAACCTATCAACTCATATACATATTACATAGATACAGGATCAAAGATTGATTCCTTAATAATAATTTACAAGAGGTACCCTTAATACAAAGGTCGTCTGCATTTGTACCTCAATCTTACCTATTTCTACCTCCAAATAGCAGTGTTCGGATTATTGTGTTTCTGTTTGAAGAGTGAGAGAGACAGTGAAGTTACTGGGTAAATGTGACATAGTATCCTGAGCTCACAAAGTTGTCGACACGCTAGTGATATCTTTGTGATGACACGAGCGTCTAGGCTGCCGTCACGTTTACCATCAGGCGGACCGTATGCTTGTTTGCTGACTTCATTATATAAAAAAATTGATTACCAATTGCATGTATGTATTCCCACAACACATGGTCTTATGCAGGACGCTGCTACATTTTTTTTAATAATACGTAGTAATTTTCTATAGTAGTCTATTCTTCCATTGTAAATACTAAGATGCTTCTAAAAAAACATACTTATATTTAAAGATCACAACTGGGTTCATTCCGCGAATCACTCAGACCAGTTTCAGAAGATTATATCTTCTGAAACTGGTCTGAGTACCTACCTAATTTAAACCGTTCCTACTTCCTAGTTTGTTAAACTAATAAGCTAATCAAGGACATAACATAGAATAAACATTAAATAATAAACACACAATTACATTTTCTTATAGCAAACAGCACGCATGAAGCGGTTAAACTTTTAGCGCGACACTATTCAAACCAAATAAGAAAGTTAATTTAATCCTAATAAAATTATATTTAATATACCAATTAGACTCTCATATCCCATAAGCGTTAAAAGAGTAATCACAATTAGTAATTAAGTATTAAGTGGAAAGGGTTATAGTCTAATTTTATGTCTTGTTTTTAAAAATAAACATTCTAAAATGTTATTAGAAATATTGTAACATTAAAAAATAGATATAATGTAAGTGATTTATTAAAGAAATTCGTTAGTAGTTTTTTTTCTATTTTTTAATACTACAGAGTTCTTACATAAAAGCATGCTTAGAGACTTATATCGATATTTTTGTCTTCATATGAAGTGTAAATGTGTTGCCTGAACAAGACCTCGTAAAAAATCCTCTGACCATAATGAAACGTAGAATCACCAACACCCCATTCTCTTAGATTACTTAATCATGTCTACTAAGAATGCATAAAAAAAATCCTGTCGTTAAAAAGGTTCTACACCTCTGTCCGATCAAGATGTGTGCTTTACCGTGCGCCGGCGCATCCCGACAGATTTATGTGAGACAGAGTTTGCCCCTCCCGCGCCGCTGCCCGCGCGGTGCGTTGCGTGCGAGAGTCGATCATTAACGCTTTTTGTGGAGCTGTTGAGCGAACTTATATATCTACCTAATGTAATGGGAGAGCATAAAGTGATTGGTTTATTAAACTAATCGCCTCGAAAACATGTTTATTGTTGGAATAATAGGTTCGTTTTTTGCCGGAATTAGTCAGACCTTTCATTATGTTCTTTCTTCCCTTTTTCGATTCTCTTCGATTCGAGTTATCTACATGTCAAATTGAAATAAATTTAGTTGGACCAGTTAGGTCAAGCTTTTATAGCTTAAAATATCGACACTATTTTTATGCATTTTTAAGTCAAATTACCTGACTCGACAGACGTTCTCCTGTCTTAAATTAATATATAAACATTTCCATCTCTCAAGATGGATCAAACTGTAGATTGTTAGCAAAAATAAATAATAATATCTGTTCCATAGTATAGAAGGTCATCCCGCACAAACACTCTGACACAATTTTTTTAGATATACAAAAGAATATACGTGTGGCTTGCGTATAAACAGTAAATAAACGATTATTATAATCAAAGAAAGCTTTAGGATAGTCTCAAAAAAGCTTAAAGGAATTATTTCAAAATATGAATGTACTTTGTTTTCAATATAATACGGCGAACTGTTAGAGTCATTTGTAAGCGGAACAGAGGCAGTATGGTATTGCGGAGCGGTGGTTGCGCGCGCGCCACCATTAATAAAATGAACCCTATTCGTTCCTGTCCCTGCTCACTTAGATATCTCAGTTATCTGGCCCGGTTTTCCATGCGAATCTATGCGCTATCGATACCGGATTACCGCCAACTATTTACACATATAATGTATCGCTTTCCGCATCAGACATAAGCCTTAAATAACGCGAAATAGGGTCATACATCGGACCTTATCTCCCGCCCGCTAGATGCGAGACGACAGCACTCAGCGTGTGTTTATCGAGACTGCGGCACTGTTTAGCATATTTATGGAATTATACTTATGAAATACGGCGGTCATCCGTCACTGGCGGCTAATAAACATGGCGGAGTGGACGCACGCGAACGTAAATCGACGCGAACATTGACGCATCACGCGCACAAATCACTCAAACGTCCGACTCCGTCGTAAATACGTTCGAGTGTAACGTTAATCATGCGAGGTTGGAATAAGAAGCGCCGCCGGCGAACGCCATTGGCCGCCGCGGAACGAACAATTATTCAAATCGCGCACGCTGATTGGTCCGCTTTTTAACATTGACAGCGTGATGGATAAGACCCTTCGACTCTTGCGCAGGTCAGTGTCGCTCCTCATTGTTATGTACGTCGGTGGATGTATGTAAGCGATCAATACCTGCCATTCGGCTACATTTGCCGTGTCTAGATGCGATCAATCATTGACGTTTCGCGCATTTAACATATAGTTTTTGCAGAGTTCATGTTTTATTGATATTTATTTGAGTCATTATAACAAACGTCGGTATAATTATTTATTTTAAAGTTGACGACTTTATTATTTTTAGGTGTTGACCTTGAAATCACTCTGAGAAGTTTAGACATTTATTCATTATTAAAAGCCTTCGAAGCAATAAAGGTATGTTAATTACCTGAGTAGAAGACTTTAAAACATAAATTACATTAAAAAAATAGAATTAAAAGTTACTAAAAAGTGAATATGTTTACAATACCGTCTTGTTGAATCCTTATTAAATAATTGTTCTACATAAACCTTAAACTTCTTGACAACTGTTTTTCAGTTTTTTTAGAGGTAAAGCGGCAATCGACAGTTGCCATATTTAAATATGTTAAAAACTCTTTTTTCATTTGCTTGGCAATAAATTCTCAAAGCAATATTTAATGTTTACTTCACTTAAGCATGTCAATTTGTCGTTCAAACAGTAGCGTGTAATGGTTATATTAATATATTTCCAGTGTATTTTGCATCAGAATTGCGTTATGCACTTCTCCATATAGATAAACTGTAACACTTTAAAAGGAGGTATAAAATTTTTCTTACGTATTAATATATAGATCTTTATTATTTAATAATTATATAGATACATTCCTGGGTTCCAAACTAATTTCATACTAAATCTCATCAAAATTGGTTGAATGGAAACAATACAAAAGCATGAAATAATAACAGAGCTACATATATGCCTGTGTCCCATCGGTAGGCAGAGACTATGGATCTCCACTTGTAACGTTTTTGGCATATATTTCTTGCTTTTTTTACTCGAATTAGTTCTTTCATACACGCTCGTTCTTGATACATCTGACCTGGCCTTTATTTAATACCTCTTCTACCTGGTTAAGATATGTTCGCCTCGGTCGTCTTATACCAAACCTTACATTCTATATATTTGTGCAGTCATTCTACTTTCATCCATCCTTTCTACATGTCCAAACCATCTTAACATTCCTTTCTCTATTGTTGTTACAATTAATTTTGCATTTTTATCATTAACTATGAATTGCAACCAGACTTATCATGGATCCCATCTTTATTTAAATCGATGCACATATATGTTAATAAAACAAGTGTCAACCAAAAAGAATGTCATCCGCCATTTTGAAAATGGCGATGTAATGCGATTGGCTGCCGGGCGGCGCGCGCGCACTACCCGCATACAAAACTTTTTACTTTACGACAGTTTTATAGTAAACGCCGGCCATGCGTTGAAAATATTTAGACGCCATAACATTTTTATGGGCCGAATATACGATAATAGTATAGTGGCGACGTATGTTACACGGTAATGAATGCTTCTGATCTGTTATCAGTTTGAAGTTAACTGCGTTTTAGTCTGCGGGGCCCTTTGATCTCTAGATTTAAGTGAAAATATCGAGTCCCTTAATAAAGTTATAGACGGTAGTGTTTATTAGTTGTGTGCTGTTAGTTTAACATGGTCGGTCGTTTGACTGGAGATGGGTTAATGCAATCGTTGAGTGGACTGTGGATATTACAAGGTCAAGCATACCGAGGTTGGTTCAGTTGTGTTGTCTCCTCGTGGACTTACCTGAAACAAATATAGAAGGAAATAAGTATTTAACATATTTAAGCTGTGCAGTTATAGTTAACAATAAACAAATTCTCTTCAAACTTCCATTTATATAGGATTGAAAGCTCTATTTTATTAACATTGAGTTTAAATTGAATTGGAGACTATTAACAGATTTATGTAAAAAACAGCGCTAATAAAAATAGTGTTAAAAAAGGAAATATTTGTTTAATTAAGCACATAACACAATCACTACTAACATCTTTGCAAAATAAATAAGTATGCTAATTGTATTTTTATTCACTGGCAACTCATTTTGTCAATATATGTAAGTTATGTTGAAGTGTCTGGTTAATCCACTCATTCAGTTGTTGACATTTATTCTCAATGATTTTATCATCAAAGTATAGATATACAAAGCAACCTTATTGTATTGTTATTAGTTGGCAGAAACTTGGAACTATAAAAATTTAAATAAATCTCGATGTTAAGACTATAGAAAAATTATAACTCGTAGTTGTAATAAAATTATGTTATCAATTATATTTTAATTAAAACTTTATTCAAAGATGCTTATTTTACATTAAAATTGGTTACATACCACACACTTCTAGACTCAAAACAACATTTGTCCTATAATTCTCGAAATAAGGCCATTTAATCGCAAATTTAAACAAAAAGGCGAATTCCTTTAAAAAAGATTTCATCAAATTCCTTTTTAAAAAAAGTTTTCTTTTCGAATAAGTGTGTGTATCATGGAAGCTATTGTGATAATTGACGTCAATATCTGGATCGTCATAATATTACAGAATTGTGTTGTTGCAGTGTTCATATAGCGGTGCGATATGCGTCTGCGAGATATTTTCTTGGAGAGTAGGTACTCGCTAGAAAAAATAACTACAGTTTTCATATTGAAGATCTCAACGAGGTGTCCGGAGCAATATTCCTTCCACAGCAAAACGTTAATTTATTTGAAATGCGCGCCGCCATGTTGTGGAACTCATTATATGCTGCGCGCTGGCCCGTGAGCGGAGCAAATTGCATCCGTAAGGAGTCGGAAATAATGTGTTTACCATAGAGAATAGTTGATGAAAAACCTTCTCAACACGTACTGGAACTAGTGGTAATGCAATTGTGACTTTTGATAAAGGTCTATCAATTAAAAAAAAACGTGTTTTTATGTTTTTTAGATACAATTATTAATATTGATTAAACTTTACATATATTTAGGTATGTTTTAAAATTTTTTTCATAAACTTTTCCAAACTTTACATTCGTCGCTCTGCAAATTATTTATTCTTAAATGAAAAAAAAAACAAAACTGAAAAACCCATGTTTTTGGTGGCAATTAAAAAACAAAACAAACCTGCAAATAAAAAAAACCCATCGACAATTAGCAGATGTTTGTCGCACACTCGGATGTATTCCGTCACCTTCGAGGTCAATCATTCGCAGACATAATCTAATTAAATCTAATACCACATTGACGAGCCAAATTCCAGCCAAATGTCAAACACTTAATTCCCCAAAGCTATTTTAATAGACGTCTGAATAGGAGTTAAATTTCTAATTAAAAATCCACTGGATTGTAATAAAAATGTAAGAAAACGATGTCAACATTTGGGGCAGATCGAGAGCCGCGATTGCGGGCTAGAGATGACAGGGAACAGTTGAAATTATACGTGTTTATCTTGTTTTTAGGAGGCGCTAGAATAGCTTTTTATTTGAATGCATTATAAAGGTTTGGACATCACGATTTCAACTCGGTTTTTCTGTGCGTGGGCAGTAATTGTCCGTCGGAACGCCTCTAAACATAAAAGTCACAGAGTGGACAATTAAATTTCTATAAAACTCCGATATGAAGTGAAGCAGTTGAGTATGTCGGATTTGCATAAATCGTGCTCGTGACACAAATGGAATTTAATAACGTCATGGTTATTTATAAGTGTTTATTAACGGGGGACAATGGACAAGTATGGATGGACAAGAATAAATACTTTACAGTACTTGTTTAGTGTACATACTTTTTTGACAAATGGACGAACATATAACACTCCTATATAAAAACTGCAATAACAAAACTTTAAACACCTACACCATTTGTAATTAATGCAATAAAGTTAAAGATTCGAATATTGTATTGTGATTAAATTCATTGTACATCTCTCATATCTCATTATCATATCAGACATATTGTTAGCCCACTGCTGGACACAGGCCTCCCGAAGAAAGGGGATTTTGTCCATAATTACTGCGCTGGGCTAACATTTTGGCAATCGCAGAGTGTAGCTCGCAAGACGGGGATGCTGCTGCCCATCCCCACCCTTTGCATTTGAGCTGTACTGTTTCGGTTCGACATACCGCCACCTGTCAGTTCCGTTACCTTAGTCGCCTCTGACGATAGTTGGTGTAGGCAAGTTCTTGTCAATCTCATTCTATCAATATTAATGCACCATTGAAGTTGTGGAAGCGTTACAAAGAGACACCTCCGCATTTATAAAAATAGTGACCAAAATGGTCACATCCCTAAATCGACCGGGACTTCTGAGACTGAACAGTCGGAATTAGTCCAATTACGTCGAAAGGATGGCGGTTCGACCTTAGTTGCATTATTTATCGAAGGCAGAACAAAAATACATCGTCACGTGCAGGTCGGTTATTCTGGATGATGTTGACTGTACAGCCAGGACAGCTAGACTCGGCTATTGACTTATATGGGATTTAAAATTGATGGCGTGCGGTTGAATTGGAGGAGTAAGTACGAGGACAATCAAAATTACCCGTCTTCTTTAATAATAAAACTTGGGTATTTTATAATAAAACTTGTCGTTCTGGTTACCAGATCATCTGATATATACAATTATTGGTCACAGTGTTAGTTGCCACACTCCACCGAACCGGCTTGACCGATATTAAAAAAATTATATGCATTTCCTGCAGGTCTTTAGAAAAAATGCATTTTTTATAATGTAGCATTTTATAAATGTAGCATAAAAAATAGGGGTTTTCAACCTCTATTCATGAATGTCAAAGAAAATAATTTATGTTGTATTTTTGCGTGACGCTTTGCGAAGACTAGGCTTTTAGCCTCTTCTGAAGCATAGACTTGTAGTTAAGAGGAGCCTCTTAACTACGAGACTAGCCTTCAAAACTCTACCTTCAGCACCTACAAGACTCTATGAAAGACCTACTTTTGAGATCACTTGCACTTTTAGTTAAAGGTCAAAGATTTAACTTTAGTCTGAAAAAAACCTTCCTGGTAATCGAACTTCAAGCTTTAAGTAGTTTTTACGTGCCAATCATGCACAAAAAAATAGGTGTATAGTAATCACTGAGAAGAATGTCGCCCGTGCTACAAGTATAAAGCACACGGACGGACGGACAGATGGCCGCATCACATGCAAGAGCCGTGACAACCCGCGTGGGCGGACTACGGCGTCTGTGGAGTCGACGCGATACTTGCTTTTGTACCAATAAAAACAACCCGTGCTACGAATTGTGCCAAGATAAATAATTTATATTGAGATAAATAAAATTTAAATAATAACTATCTTTTCTTTATCAATTGCTTTAAGTTTGTAAAAAGGTTTCCAGTGTTTATGAAGGTAGCGCTGATTTCATAGCACACAAAATAAAATTTAATAACACAAAAATATTGACGTGTCTGCTAAAGTCTCGGTAGTGTAGATAGGGTACTGCCCAAAACTGAAACAAAGTAAATTACACTTAATTTAAAATTGAACAAAAACCTTTAGTTTCAGACGATATGATGCAAGAATTCTTAATTTCTTCATAGATATAATATTTTTTAAAACTTATTAGCGACACTGGTCTGCTATTATTTAAAAATGTAAATACAGTTCTATTCAATTTACAAATACTCAAAAATCTTCGCAGAATTTTTAAATTGGCTCTAAACAACTTTGTATTTTTTTATTTATACTTAAACGAGATTTATAATACGACTTGATGGTTATTTTATCAGCGATCGTCATCATTTTATTAGCCTCTAGTCACCTACTGCTGGAAATAAGCGTCTCGAAGTGATACATAATTATTTCGTTAGTTCGTTTTTTGCAAACATTGCCGCGAGCTGCTACCCACCCCCTCCCAATTTCATGTTCTACGCCCCTATACCAGGTGTCGTAGGCGACTAAGATACCAGAACCGACAGATGGCGGTATAACCATTCGACACAGCGTAGCTCAAATACACAGGGCAGGGATGGGTAGCAGTATCTCCATCGCGAAATTTGCGCACTACGTTTGCCAACACGCTTGCTCTTCGCGGCAATTAGGGGCTAAATCCCCCCTTCTTGGGGAAGCATGCTTTGCAGTGGACTATCACTAGGTGTAATCAAATCGTCTCCACAGATTTTGTAGCCGTAGGTCAGTGGTAGGCGTGACGTCACTGCGAGTCACTCGGCTTTTTTGTATTGTCATATTTTAAAGCGGACATTAAATTATTGAGGCTGTGTATGACTGCTTCATGTTTCTTATTAAACTTTACTATTTTTATGTTTTGTTTTGATTATGAAATTACGGGCCAAGTGAAAAGTACCAAGAATAAGCAAGCGTGTATTAAAAGAGTAATGTGATGATCGTAACAAGTAGATAGTCTTCGCCTACCCCGATGGGACACAGGCGTGATGTTTGTGTGTGACATCATCTACATATACGTCGGATTTCTATATCTACATACGTATATAAAGAATTTATAATAAAATTAATTTATTTCAAGCTATCATAAAAAATGTTATGACCACTGAATTTTTTTAATCAGAATTATAATGTTGACAATATCAATACTACTGTATGGGATGAGTATAGGACTTAAGTGAAGTCTCAGGCAATAGATAGTTTTTTAATACCAAATTTTTTAATTCTAAAATATTATTGCTAATTATGCGCTCGTTAAAAATCAAGTTTATATTATAAAAAGTAAACAAATTGAAAGCTAAACTTTTTTTGACGTCGCTAGCAATAAAGTTAGTTTTGTGGGTGAACTATTTCGCTAATGTTATTTAAAATAATAATATATTCTCACACCATCTCATATATTGATCTGACTCCGTGTTAAGTGACATAAAGCACTTATATTACAAATAAAAGACAACAGAGGAATAACAAAAACAATAAATAAATAGGTACATGTCTTTAACACCCAGCAAAAAACACAAACTTCATCATATAAATATTTGTCCTGGGTGGGGATCATATCCACGACCGTTAGCGCATAAGATAGGACGACTACCATCTGCGCCGCTGGTGGCGTTGGAACTGACGTCAGAACAGTCCAGCAACAGATACGTTCGAAAAAAGCGCTGCATGCGTCTACTCTACGTATTCCCAAACTAGAAGATAAACATATAATGTACATCCACTAAGAGAAATGAAAGGTCGCGATCGGCGCCATCAACGCGCCGCAGGTTTGCTCGGCTAATTGTGGCCATTTGTAATTGATTATTTACCAGCTCGTGCCTTCGACTTTCTCCTCGTAAATATAAGCTTTATAGATAAGGTTTAAAGAGGGGGATCTTCGAAGAGTTGATAAGCAGGGAACAAGACAAAAGAAATATAAAGAATACTGAAGTTTTATTGCATTTTTTATAGTCACTTGATGGTGAGTGATCAGCAACGCCATTGACACCTGCAGCACCAATGGAGTCACAGATGCATTACCGGCCTTTAAGAGAGTAGACTCTGTTCTTGAAGATCCTTAAATCTACCTCATTCTCACTTATTTCTACCACCAAACAGCAGTGTTCGCATTACTGTGTTCCGTTTTAAAAGATGAGAGGGGCGGTGAAATAGCTGGTGACAAGTAATTCTCGTAAATCTTTCAAATTCATCTTTAAGTCACAAAATTAGCAACGCGCTAGTGATACGAGGCCACGGTGACGCTTCCTATCACGCGGAACGAAGCCTTTTTGTGTCCTTAGTCAAGTTAAAAAACAATATATCTATGAAAATTCACACAAGAATAAATAGATTACATACATACATACACACATCACGCCTGTGTTCCATTGGAGTAAGCAGAGACTATTGGATTTCCACTTGCTACGATTTTGGTATATGTCTCCTATTCTTTAACTCTCATTAGACCTTTCATACACGCTCGTTTATTCTTGATACTTCTGACCTGGCCCGTCTTTAATACGTCTTCTACCTGGTTAAGGTATGTTCGCCTCGGTCGTTCTATACCAGCTCTTTCATTCACTTCCGCTCTATTTATATGTGTAGCCTTCTTTATCCATACTTTCTACATGTCCAAACCATCTTAACATTTCTGTCTTTGTCTCTCAAACTCACACCATACATATTACGAAGTGCTCTCATATACAAAAAAAACACTTACGTTTTTGCGCTGATTGCAAAATAACATAATAATAATAAGATCGCTAATCTAAGACTTTCATGGATAGTAGCCCCAGATGAACCACCACACAATATCACAACAAAACAAAAGGTCATTAAACAAATTAACATCCAACACAAATTTATTACACCTTAAAGGCAAACAACGCCAAAAAAATATATTTCGCCTACCGAGAAAAAGTGGGTACCCACCAAAATTATGTTTGCCAAGATTCTTAGACACACCGAGATTACATAAAAAATGTTGAATAACGGCAAATTGTTGTCACGGGCCCTGCGCTTAATACCGCGGGCCCATATTAATATTATTTATGATTTGCGTGTCACCGTAAAATATCTACCTTATACAGTCCTTTGAAATGAACGCCGCATCACCGATTTGTTTTGCTCGAATCAAACATGTTTATGTGCAAGAATTAAATACGCGCCGACTTTGACGTTTGTTTGTTGATATTGTTAGAGGTAAAATAGTGCCTAACGCAGAACCCGGAGTCGTAAGTCGTAGGGTACCAAGCCGGCGGTTTATCCATCTGAAGCAGTGCAGGCGGGGATGAGCAGCCGCATCCACGTCGCTACAGCTCCGCTGGAAGATCAAAGTCCAATAGTGGATGCCATGTGATGATCCTGTATTAATTAAGATTATGTCTTTGCGGTGGAGTAAATTTTTTATTGCCTTCGTGTCGCATCCATTTGGTTGTTTGATGCGGGGTGTCGAGTAATCGTCTTGATATGTGGCCAGCCGGGTTTGAATTTTGACTGTTTTATGACGTTCACCGCTTTTGGTATCAAACGATGGTACCAAACTTGAGAATTGTTGAAACAGGAAATGTTAAATTTATTACTGTACTCTATACTAATACAAAAAAAATGAAATATTTGATTGTTTGTTTCTTTGGTACGATTTTACACAACAATAACTCGACCAATTTAAATAATTCTTGCTCTATCAGAAAGCTACTATCTTTACTAAGTTATTAATTGTATTTCATAAAAACGAACTATCAAAACCTAAAATGGAATGTAACGAGACATAATTTATATTATTGTGCGTTTGTAACGAATAAACTAAAAATCTACTCAATTAATTTAAACAATTATTTTATTAATATAAGGTTATACTATCATTAAATAATATAAGCTAAATTTTATCTCTAAAATCCGATGAAAACGGTAGGTAGGTAAAACCGCAGGGTCCTGCTAGTAATGAATAAACTCAAAACTTTCTGAAAATATTTTACAAATTTATGGCATCAAGAAAAAGCTTATTGTTCAGCGCAAAAAACAAATTACTTCCCACATTAATTATTTACTTAATTTTAAAAGATCCTACTAGAACTGGGCATCTTCATGGCGACTTGATTTGAGAATTATGTGTCGCACGAAGAGTATGGAACTACTACAAGCCAACGGTGGTCCATCATCAGCCATAGATGTCCAATGCTGAACATAGGCCTCCCAGGAAAGGGGAGTTACTGGCAATCATTGCGACGCTGGGCAAGCGTGCAATCGCAACGCGACGGGAATGGTGCTGCTTATTCCTCCCAGTTGCATTTGACTTACACTGTTTCGGATGGATATACCATCTGTCAGTTCTGGTATCTCAGTCGCTTCTTACGAGGTCAGGAAAGCTAATAAGGAATATATAATAATGATAAATATGTTCTGATGCTTTAAGTTCCAAGATAAGAAGCTTGAAGCACATATGACATATCAGTCATCTAACAGAGGAATGAACACTAAAATTCTTTAGAACATAACATCCAGACACAGAACAAATACAATTGTTCATAAATCGAAACCACGGCCGGCATAGATACGAAGACTGAAGCAAGCTTCATAATGTCATTGCTTCATTAAATTCAATGCAAAGATAAAAAAGAAATAAGTGTCCCGGCGTAATGTGAAAACAGCGATGACACGGACTATTACCGGTAATCGGGTGCACTCTCTAAATAAGTGTCAACGGTCCGGCGATCGGTAGCGAAACAAATCGCCCACTCGCCTCGTCAATCTGCCCGCATAGATCACACGCCCAACCAGACAGGTCAAGTGGAACGTTCCAGCTATACTCCCAATTTCTTTTAAGATTTCTACAAATGTACGCATGAGCTGAATGTTATTATGTTATCCTGTCTCATGCGCCAAATGGCGCGGGTTTGATTCCCACACAGGACACATTTATATGATGAAGAATTGTTTAAAAAGTTTAGTTATAGGCAATCGAGATATTTACTAATATTTAGTGATATTCAAGTCTACGTCTACGTTTGTTGCCATTAATATATGATAGACCATGTCGTCAAACAAGCGTACAGTTCGCGCGGTAGTAAGATATAAAGATATTTCTTGTCTGGGTGTTAAAAACATGTATTTAAGTATTATATTTGTCATTCCTCTGTTGTCTGATCTCCGTAACACAAGTGCTTTAAGCGACTTGCCATGAAGTCAGGTCAATATATGAGTTGTTGTGGGAATTTATTTATTTATATATATTATTGGTTAAATATGACATGTTACGTATATAAGTACCCAGTACATAATTAATTAATATGATGTATGTAGTTTTTCTACAAGCATACATAAATAAACCAGATCTTTGTAAAAAAACGTTGATTTACTTTCTATAGGTTCATCATCATCAAACCGGCTATTGGAAGTTATTGGAAGTCCACTGCTGGACGTAGGCCTCCCCCTATAAAGGGGGAGTTTTGCCCATATTTGCTGCGCTGGGCAAGTGTGTTGGCAATCGCAGAGCGCAGCTTTCGCGAAACAAATGCTGCTGCCCACCCCCGCCTTGTGCGTTTGAGCTGCACTGTGTCAAATGGATATACCGCCATATGTCGGTTCTGGTACCTTAGTCTAGTCGTAGCCTTATTATTACTACTGGGGGTATACATATGGGAGGTATTATTCTACTCTGTCAGCACCACACGGCTTCTATCTTGAAATAATATATAATAACTTTTATCTTGAAATATAAACTATAGCCATACAGGAAAAAGTAAAACTATAACTATAGTTTTTCTTACAGGTTCCTTTACCTTCCCTTACCTTAAACTTTTCTGTTGTGTAAAATGATTTTTATGATCTCTTGGGTCATCAAGGTCGTATGTATTATCTATACATATGCATTCAATCCCTTACTTAGTGTTCTCATTGCTGTGTTCTGGTTTAAAAGGTGAGAAAGGCAATGAAATAACTGTGTATTATGACATAATATCTTCAAGTCGCAATGCATGCGAGCGTTTATAGGTTGCGGTGAAGCTTACTATCACGCGGACTGTATGCTTGTATGTCAACCTGGTCTAATAAAAAAAGTCTCAATACAAGGAGGTTCAATCCCTTTAATGTATTGTGTTTTTGTTGAACAACCATTAACGTTTACAGAAATAATAAGAAGAAACCATCAAGGAATATAACAGTTCAAATTTGATGAGTGCAGTTGCAACTGACAAATTGTATTCGCGCGCAGCTCGGTACTGTGAAGTGGCGACAAAAAGGAACAAAATCCATCCGCTGCACATCTGCACAACTCTTTTATTTTTATCGCAGAAATAGCGATGTTTATGATCAGTTTTAGCGCACCGACATTGATGCATAGAGCTAGGCAGAGGGAGATTGCTCAACGTCGCATCTGCATCAACTAGTCTGTGCCCCCGTGAAAAACAGTCGATTTGATACGTAGCGACGGGCCGCGACAGCTGCGCGACTAAAAATATGCCCTGGTCGCACGATTCCGCGTTTTTCACTGTCCGGGCGCACATCAATATCTGTCCACATTTGTTACTAAATGACAGATGTTACGCCTCTGAAAGTTCGACAAACTTTTCTAAAATAACCCTTAACACTAGAGGCGTAGGGGTGACGCGGCGGCGCGCTCCGGACGCATCCGCCGTTCCTTGATACTCGAGACGCCTTGTAATTGTCAGAACGTTAATGACAGCTGAGGACAGTTATGTTAACCCTTTCGGATCGCCACTATTATAGCTCTAGCTCATATTTATAAAGAATAATAAAACTACTTATGTTCTGTAACGTTGCTCGTTTAAAAATAATATATTATTCATAACATCACCCCGCAATTATAATTGCAATAAATTGAAATCTTAAGCCTCTTTTATGCGAAATAATTGAGGTTGCACAATCACCATAAATCATTCGTTTCATAAAGTTTGAACTTACATTTTTATTGTTCATTAAATTACTGAACAATCTCTCCGTGAAATATTTCAATATTAAAGGCGCAGGATTTTATTGCGACCAATAAAATAAGGAGTAGCCGTTTAATCCGGGCCTATAAAAGTGTTCTATTTGTTGAAAACTTGATTTGAGGGGCTGTAAACACAATCTGTGGTACAAAGCGGTCGAAAATAGTGCGCGGGAGAATGCGGCGCTGAAATGGCGGCAGCGATCAAGATGGCGGACAATTGGCGCACTAATCGCGTGATATATCAGTTGGCGCGTCTTAATTGCGCGCGCACCTATGACAGAGGCACTTAGTGCATGATGCAGTACGCGATGCGCGCCCATTATGTGGTATGCCATCGACTGATTTACTGTACAGATGCGATTATTGTTGAATACATCAGCGAAGAAAGCTGTTCAGAGGGTCGCCTGCTTGACATGTGAGTGTAATTTTAGCACGCAACTGTGTTAATTCATGGAGCTCGACGCGAGCTATGTCAACGGGTAACGTACGTTAGTTTAATATATTCAGCAAAATTTTGTGTTTCTATGAATTCTGGAAGGATTAGTCATTAAAAACGGACGTTTAATTAAACACCGGTAAGAAATAAATTTATTTGGCCCATAAACCTGTCTCAAGTTCTAACCCATATTAAGGATTAATTAATCTATAATTACAGTCTATTTTTGAGACTAGTGACTGACTCTATATCAAGCATTGCATTACACCAGCGAGGTCATATATAGGAGGAGCAGAATATATAGTTTATTGAACTAAAAGAAGGCTCTAATGTTTTCAAATGTCCTATTTCCAAAATAGGTCTACACTATTTGATTTTCTGCTTGCTGGCAAATTCATATTGCTTTGAAATTAGAAACAAAAAAACGGTCACGCGATCGCCATCTTTCAAGAGGGTTGCCAATAATAATCATAATAGCTCCCCGGAGAATTCAGCGCTGGATCTAAATGGCGTATGACATGGTCGCCTGCTGCTGTTTCTGAAGTGTCCCGGTTTCTCATCTTGGCCGGCGTAAGTAGGCCGGTTTTAAATAAACAATGATTTTGAAAAAAAAAAAAATTTTCTTTTTAGAGCAAGAGTTAGTCGATTTTTAAAACTGACGCTCGTGTCAATTTCAGATTCGAAAATCGAATTGTGATTTCGAAATTGGCTTTGCGAAATTAGAAGGACTTATTCATAATACTTTCTTTGCTTCTAGCTTAGGCTGGTTTTCATGTTTTAACAGTAGGGTTTTAACTTTAAGGGTCTGTATCGGGTGTTGCAGCCGATTTTGAACTCAATAGTTGGACATGTGTGGGCTGAGCTGTTTGTAGTCTTGTGTACTCTCTCGACAACTAAAAAGATTTTTTTTTAAACCTGTGGTCAACGGTGCTAGTTTCCCAATTAATATTTGTCTAACCAATAATTCTTGTGTTAATAAATTACAAGAGAAAAAAAATAGTAGGTACCTAGAACAGGGTAAAATTCGTCTCAAGTTCTTCCTCACAGTTTCCTTGAATGATGGTCTCTACTGTGAATCCGTCATATGATCTCACAGCATAGACACACTACATCTTGACCAAACAAACGAGAAGTAGATAGGTTCCAATGACTTAACCTATCACATTGATTAAAGTCAACATTAACGAGTGGTGTTATTCATAAAGCAACCGCGTAATAGACGTCTCGCGGCCCATCGAAAATGCCGCCGCGGCATTTAAAATTAATTATCACTCATACTTGTACACGTTTTAAACTATTATGATTGCGATAAACGTTCACAAATAGTTGGGTCTGTTACCTTGCAGGTCCACCATCTTGGGACTGTTCACAAAACGCGCCCATTCAAAAACAAATCAAATGAAATACGGACTCAAAAAAATAATATTTGGACTCCATGATACAAATGATAGTGAATCCATCTTGTGCGTTCCCCACCCAGGTCAAACATTTGTATAATAAATATTTGTGTTTGTTCTGTGTCTGGGAGTTAAACATGTATTAAGGTATTATATTTGAGACCAATATCCCCCCCCCCCCCATTCCCGCATAATGAAGGGTCTACGTGCAGCAGTAGATGTTCTGCAGCTGCTATATTAATGTTGATTCCTTGTTCAAGGTAGCAAATCTCGTTAATTAAAACATAAACATTTTCTAATCACCTTCAAATAAAAGAAGTCCCTTTCAAGACATATTGAAAAACACCACTACTTATGACGTCACTTAATAGCGCGCCCACTCGCGGCATCTTGCGGCACCTGCCAAAAACACGCCCATGCCAAATAAAACACTAATATGACAATCGACAAATTGTAACGGCTGGTATACACTTATGACAGATTTGATGGACTCGGCCACTTTAAAATGTCCGTATGAAATGTAACAGCTAATATATGTGTGACGCGTGCGCAATTTTTCAATAGATCTGGAGACATATTTTCAAGTGTCATCGGTGAATATAGTAAAATTCACTTTCATTAGTGCGTCATATATTTTAATCTCACAATTCGGTAAAACAATGGTAAAAAGTCCCTCGAGAAAACTGCATGCTTGAAAATATTAATAGAAAATTCACACAATGTTTTTTGTTACAGATAAAAGACTTGTGTTACGGAAATACCACTTGTGTTTAGGAAAAACCACTTTTGTTACGGAAATACCACTTGTGTTACGGAAAAACCACTTTTGTTACGG